>JAYESA010000015.1:75350592-75820592 GCA_036927795.1 Iris macrosiphon | reverse complement strand
GAAACAAATCGTGCCTCGTGTCGGAGAAATCCTCAAAAAAACTAGACCACCAACCTAGCACAAAATAGAGTCTTAGCACTCTAATAAAAATAAACAATCACAAGCAATATAAACAAAATCTATACCTCAAACTCCAATGGTCTCCGGTGGCTATCGGCCCAATGCCGCTGTCTGTTTGTGCCACCCGAAGTCTATCATTGATGAGCTTCACCTTCTTAGCTGCATCCACAACCATCTCTGGTCCCAATAAGGCTCTCTTACCAATATTATCCCATGATAACGGAGTGCGGCATCTCCGTCCATACAATGCCTCAAATGGTGACATCTTGATAATGGCCTGGTAGCTATTATTGTAAGAAAACTCTATCAGGTGAAGATGATCCTCCCAAAAGCCTCCAAAATCCAAAATACAGGTGCGTAGCTTATCCTCGAGAGTCTTAATAGTCCTCTCCAGCTGACCGTCTGTCTGAGGGTGATATGCGGTACTAAACTTGAGCTGAGTGCCCAAGCTAGCCTACAAACTCCTCCATAAGTGGGACGTGAAACGACTATCCCGATCCGAGAATATGCTCACAGGAATACCATACAATCTGACTATCTAACGCACATACATCTCCGCGAGCTTCTTCGTAGTGGGCTGATTTGGTCAAAATGTCTACGATGACCCAAATCGCATCTTTAGCTCTTGGAGAACACGGAAGCCCTGAAACAAAGTCCATTGTCACATGCTCCTATTTTTACTCTAAAATGGGTAAAGGCTGAAGCAATCCACTTGGCCTCTGTCTCTCCGCCTTTACCTGCTGGCAAACCAAACATCTAGATACGAAGCTAGCTACCTCCCACTTTATACCATACCACCAAACATGCTCTCTTATGTCCCTATACATCTTGTTGGCACCTAGATTCATAGAGTACTGAGATTGATGTGCCTCCTGAATAATCTTCTCACGCAACGCTCCACTAGGCACACATAATCTGGTACCGTGCCGCAATGATCCATCATCTGAAATATTGAAGTCCTCTACCAATCCTATCCAGATATGTGCTCTGATGCTCCTCAGAGACTCATCCTCGAACTGTGCGGCTCTGATCCGGTCTAGCAACTCTGACTGTACCTAAAGTCCTCACATTTGTGCTGTAACTCCAGGAACTAATACCTCAATGTCTAAGTTATCAATATCGGCCAACAAATATTTGTCCCTCGTCAAATACATAGCCACTGGATACCTGCTCAAGGCATCCGCGACTATGTTGGCCTTCCCTGGATGGTACTACAAAGAAATATCAAAGTCCTTCATCAACTCCAACCATCACCACTGCCTCATGTTGAGCTCTTTTTGTGTAAACACATACTTCAAGATCTTGTGATCTGTAAAGATCTCTACCCGCTCTCCATACAAGTAGTGCTTCCACAGTTTAAGAGCAAAAATAACTGCTGTCAACTCCAAGTCATGGGTAGGGTAATTCTTCTCATGTGGGCATAATTGCCTGGAAGCATAGAGAATCACCTTCCCACTTTGCTGCAACACAAAACCCAAACCCTTACTTGATGCATCACTATATATAGAAAATCATCCTATCCCTGATGGCAATATTAATATTGGAGCTGTAGTCAACCTCTTCTTTAGCTCCTCAAAAGCAGACTGACAATCCTCAGTCCAAACGAACTCTACATCCTTCCTGGTTAGTCTAGTCATTGGCTCCGCAATCCTAGAAAAATTCTGAACAAATCTTCGATAATAGACCCGCCAATCGAAGAAAACTCCTGATCTCCGCCACTGAACTCGGGGTAGACCAAGACTCAACTGCTAAAATCTTTTTCGGGTCCACTGAGATCTCGTCTCCTATAATCACATGCCCGAGGAATTCAACCTTATCAAGGAAGAACTCACACTTCGAAAGCTTGCCATATAGCTTCTCCTTCCTGAGGGTCTCCAGAACTATCCTCAAGTGCTTCTCATGCTCCTTCGGGATCTTCGAATAAATCAGTATATTATTAATGAATACTATCACAAACTGATCCAAGTACTGATAAAACTGTAAACTCCCTCACCCAAAATAGGTATTTTGTGTATATTTTATATTATTATATTTATTATAGATGTTGAATTTATTTAGAGTATTCTCTTAGTTAATTAGAAAATAAATTTTTTAGTATATTTACTTATATAAATATTTATTTAAAATTATTTTTAGGCTATTTTAGATTATTGGAATTTTTTCCATAATTTTTAGTTAATTAAAAACTAGTAACACTAATTTTCTAGGACTTTGAAGAATTTATTTTTTGTTCAAACTTAACTAAAAATATCCTAAAATTTTATTTTAGGTTCTAAATAGTCACATATATTTTCTAGAATTATTTGGGAATTTTCTGAGTATTTTTAGTATTTATTGGGAGTAATTAGGCTAATAACTAATTTTTAGGAATTGTAGAATTTATTGTGCAATCTCAGGAATATAGAATGGACCCATGTTATTTTTTAAGGATTATAATATTATTATATATTTTCTGGAATTATTTCAGAATTTTTGGAATAATTTTTGTATTTATTTTTAGTTATATGGGTAAAACTAATGTTTAGAGCTTCTCCTAATTATAGTAGAAAACCTATGAACATAAAATTATCTCAAGTATTTTTCTAGGGTTTCTGGATTCAAAATATATTTTCTGTAATTTTTCCAGATTTTTATGATTATTTTTAATATTTATTTGGAGTTATTTAGATTTAAAATGACTTAAATAATATTTTGATAAAGGCAAATCAAAAATAAATAATATAAATAAAATCATCCAATCAGATTCTGACACATGTCAGCCTATAGATATCCATTCAGCCGCAGGTACATCTCTCTATATATATAATATGATAACCCTAATTATCCCATTATTTAGAGAGAGAGATTTTGGAGAATTGTCATCTAGGGTTCCTTCATCTTCCATAAGCCATTACGCATAGCTCCGGACTCCAAACGAGGCCTAATTTCTTGCGTTAGAAAGATATTGAGTTTATCTTTCTGATTATATAAATTGTTTTTCGAAATTATTAGTATTAAATTCTGGAAAATTCGTAGAGTACAACATGTCCGAAATAGACGTGTTTCGATGTTTTTGCAATTTCGGGAGAACCCAGAATCAGAATCATGAACCGTTTAAAGTTTTGGAAAGCTAATGTCGAGATCATAGACATATATTTTTCCCAAAATTTAATTCGAAGTATTTATATATTGTTAATTCTGTAAAACTTCTAGGTTAGAATTTAACCATCGGTGCACATACAAAATTTGTATGAACCATAATTTCCAAACGAATTTGAATTCGGACGAGCCGTAAATTCTAGCATGTTTTTGACGCTAAAATCTATAATAAATCATGCATGAAAG
This sequence comes from Iris macrosiphon, assembly GCA_036927795.1. Taxonomy (NCBI): domain Eukaryota; kingdom Viridiplantae; phylum Streptophyta; class Magnoliopsida; order Asparagales; family Iridaceae; genus Iris; species Iris macrosiphon. Next base: position 75,817,208 of record JAYESA010000015.1, on the reverse strand, counting down.
TTGAGTTTGTGTCGGTTGACTTTTCGGTCAACAGATCGCCTTGATTTGCGTGCCATGAGTCTCGAGTTGATAAAATTCAGTTCTTTGGACAAAATTAGGGTTTAACAATAAAATTAGATTATAATAAGATTAAAATACTATTTTATGTTATTTTATTCAGAATTAAAATAGATTAAATGGAGGAACCTATTTACCCATTTTTGTAACCTAACTTGTTTAGTTTATGTGACGAGTAGATCGGACGACGCCTTGAGTTGGGACTTCATCCTTTTCAGACCAGGCAAGATACCTTGCCAAATTATTTACAGTACTTTGTATGCTATTTATATTTCTGTTTATTCATTTTATGTGTAGTCTCGTTCAGTTATATTCATTACATGTGTAGTTCGTTCAGTCATTACTATATATATATATTAGATATGTTGACACACACTTGACACCTAGTATCATGAGAGGACAATCATTAGGCGTATGGGCTTTTAACCACTCTGGTAAACCGTAGTATATAGTTCGCACTACGGGCGTGTGTCGCGCTGGTCGCTACCCCCGCGGTATGTCGATTTCTGGAGTCTCGCTGGTCGCTACCCCCGCGGTATGTCAATTTTTAATGTCCATTGACGTGTGTGTGAGTTGTGAGGTAGATCGAGTAGCCTACCCTTGCCCATACGTCAAAAAGTTGTCCTCATTTACATTCATATAGATGTCTTGTACAGCGTACTTATTTATTTTCAAATAATATGCATGTTTACTGTATTCAAGTTGGCTCGCTTTTTTGTATCTTGTTACATCCCTCTGAGGACCTGGTCCTCTGCCAGGTGTATCTGTTCTTGAGTATTTGCAGGAGCGCAGATTTGGATGGTTATATATGTTTCGTGGATGTCCTCTCTTCGAGCCCGTGATTTCTAGCTGGTATTCTTATATGGTGTTGTTATGTTGTACTTATTTTGTATTTGCTCTTAAATTCGAGTTGGTAGTGGATTTGTTTCCATCCAACTATCATCCTTAGATACTTATGTTGAGATCTAGTTATACAGATGCTGGTTATTCATTTATATTGATTTTCTGTGGATGAGATTTAGATTGTACCCTGTGACTTGTGACATATGTCTATACCACTTGAGGATTTTATATTCATATTACAGCGTACGTATGGGTTTGGTTTCCATATATTGGAGTTGCCATATCCATGCGGTTGGCATGCTTACGTGTTCCTAGTCCTACGTATTTTGGGACTGGGGTGTGACATATTTTTGTGGTGGCCTATGCAGGTCGAGAGCATATTGTCTCGGTTACGTTATTGTACCGAACAAGCCTGCACCTAGGAATAGAGTATAGGATCTCATCCATAATTGACTATTATTCATCTTTCTCCTATCTGTTCTATCTGAATAATTGCATCCTGCTTGATTCATGTACTTCCCTAATAGTTCTTTAAGTATAGCCTTCTGCTAGAATATATGAACCCCTGTTATTAGGATGATAATTATGGTAGCACACCTATTAAGAATACAACGAGAATATAGACACACCACTAAGTTTAGAATATCTAGTGAACCCTAGAATTCCTTATCTCTAGAATTGGTTTACCATTACCCCTTGATGTAATATGAAGACTTGAGAGTAGTATAGACACTACTAGAGTTAGTTAGAAATTTGACCATAGTGTTTGACCCTAGTATTGAGGAACCAATAGAAATCCAGGGTTAAATATTAGGGCTGGACCTAACACTTATGGTGAGATAATATTAGAACTATAAACTTAGATCATTGTCTTATTAGTAGCAGACAGTACCTTAGGAAGCCAAGAGCAATGAATATAACGTTTCTCTTGATCATACCTCGAACATAGCAACTAGCATATCCTTTCCCTTAGAAAACCATGATGCTATATAGAGCCCCCTATTTTAATTTTATATATTGTTCCTCTGCGACCTTAGCGTTCGCTAATTGTGCGACGATCAAATTTTGTTTCTCTATTCTTCATCTTTCAACTCGTGCCATCTGACACTGCTGATTATAGACCAAGTGAATTTATTCTATGTTAGGATATATATATAGCTTGCTAGGATTTTGGTGGTTACTCTTGAATTTTGAAATTGTGTGCTTAGTAGTTAGAACTTGATGGTTTAAGCTATTCTTGTAGATTGAGACCTGGCGCTTATCTCTTAGTTTTAAATTGCGTAACATGTACCCCCACCTCGATACGAGTTAGATCCTTTCCCCTTGACGGCCAGTAACTCTTCTATCCTTACTATTGACACTTTCTCCATGAGCGCTATGATTAAGACTTAGGACGACCATGACCTATGTAATGAAAGAGGACACCCTAATAAATACCAAGACCCCTTCCCGTAGACCTTAACAGGAGTTCTACGGTATCCTTAAGGCAATTACAGTATTAGTTAATTGTTATAAGTTGGGTAGCATACCTCACAACCTAGTATCACATAGTCTTTTGCCCTATTATTGAAGTGTAGCTGAATGACATTAATTGTATACTAGCATAAGACGACATTGTTTATTCAGACAATAGAATTTCGAGGTCCTTGCCCCCATTTGGTCGACTAGCGACATAGACAAGGAGGTTGTATGATAACTATAGAGATTTGTAGAGTCTTTATTATTATTGCTTATTCTATTTTTTTGTTTTGTTTTTGTGAACTTGAATTGACTTGTACCTCCTTTCATCATCATCTAGCGTACCTATAATTGTTGTACCACCTTGACTTATGCCGCTATTATAGCCTAGTTTTGCAAGCTTATTCTTTCATCAAGCTTGTTCACTATATATGTATTAGTGGATGCATACATTAATACATTTCAGAATCAGTGTACTATGGTCTGATCAACCATAGTGCGCGTGGTTCGCCCTTCGTATAACTACTTTACGTGAATTGAGATATCTAGTGATTAGTAGATGAATGAACTTGCCCTCTAGATATGTCTAAGCATATCGTATCCGTTACATAACTGTACCGATGCGAGCATGTGGATAGGCATTACCAAAATAGGACTTCAATCCACAACTGCTTTGATAATTCCTATTTGAATTCTTTAAACGCCTTGATCCCGATACTTCTATTCTATTACCTCGCCTTGAACTCTTTATTATTGATCTCCGTCTTCCCTTATTTTGGAAAGACGAAACCTCGTGCTTGGTATAAGTTTGATACACAGAGAGTACTAGATATACCCCATAGGCCGATCACATACTTGAGAATTATTCTTTCGTAATTAAGGACATATCATATATGATATAATCGGCGTTGAAGTTTTGAGGATTGAATGACATGAGTAAATAAATTAAGGAATATTTTTCTTAAAGTATATAGCCTTCTGTAATAGATGGGTAAATTCTAAGTTGGGTAGTAGTGCATTGGCAACTCGAGAGGAATTTCTTTTAGATTGTGATCGAGTAAGATTAGATTGGGAGAGGTTCAAGCCATTTAATTTTGAGAATTTTAGAAGAATGACCAAGATGATGAGGATTAATGAATTTTAAAAATCTTGATATTGAGGACCCAATATTTATACCTTAAGTATATAATTTAAATTTTTGAGTATTGAAGGTAAAATCATCAATTTGAATTTGAAGGATAAATATATAATTTCAGACTTGAACATTGGTGGACTGCATTTAAATTATTTTTCAATTTGATGATTTAAATTAAGAATTAAAATTTGATGGTTGGACTACCTATTTGAAATATTGAGGATGTGAATGGAATTTAAAAAGTTGAAGAATACAAAAAAAATTATAAGTGAAAATAGGAATAATATTGGACTTGAATTACTTCTAGAGGAGATTATGATAGTTGGAGACCGTGAGATAAAATTTGATATGGGTTATTTAAATCTTGAAAATATTATATGGATTCAATTTAAATTTGGATATTGATGATTTGGAAAAGTGAGAAGAGATTACAATAGGTTGAATTTTGATTTGAACAATGATTATCTTAATTTTGAAATGATCGCGATAGATTTGAATAGATTTTGTTATTTAAATTTTTGGAAGAGATTGCGATTGACGTACCTTATGTACGAATGTGAAGATTTAACAAATTATGCCTTATTTTAATTTCGAGGACAAAATTGTTTTAAGTTGGGTAGATTGTAAACTCTCTCACCCAAAATAGGTATTTTGTGTATATTTTATATTATTATATTTATTATAGATGTTAAATTTATTTAGAGTATTCTCTTAGTTAATTAGAAAATAAATTTTTTAGTATATTTACTTATATAAATATTTATTTAAAATTATTTTTAGGCTATTTTAGATTATTGGAATTTTTTCCATAATTTTTAGTTAATTAAAAACTAGTAACACTAATTTTTTAGGACTTTGAAGAATTTATTTTATATTCAAACTTAACTAAAAATATCCCAAAATTTTATTTTAGGTTCTAAATAGTCACATATATTTACTAGAATCGTTTGGGAATTTTCTGAGTATTTTTAGTATTTATTGGGAGTAATTAGGCTAATAACTAATTTTTAGGACTTGTAGAATTTATTGTGAAATATCAGGAATATAGAATGGACCCACGTTATTTTCTAGGGTTTATAATATTATTATATATTTTCTGAAATTATTTCAGAATTTTTGGAATAATTTTAGTATTTATTTTTAGTTATATGGGTAAAACTAATGTTTAGAGCTTCTCCTAATTATAGTAGAAAATCTATGAACATAAAATTATTCCAAGTATTTTTCTAGGGTTTCTAGATTCAAAATATATTTTCTGTAATTTTTCCAGATTTTTATGATTATTTTTAATATTTATTTGGAGTTATTTAGATTTAAAATGACTTAAATAATATTTTGATAAAGGCAAATCAAAAATAAATAATATAAATAAAACCATCCAATCAGATTCTGACACGTGTCAGCCTATAGATATCCATTCAACCGCAGGTACATCTCTCTATATATATAATATGATAACCCTAATTATCCTATTGTTTAGAGAGAGAGATTTTGGAGAATTGCCATCTAGGGTTCCTTCATCTTCCAGAAGCCATTGCGCATAGCTCCGGACTCCAAACGAGGCTTAGTTTCTTTCGTTAGAAAGATATTGAGGTTAGCTTTCTGATTAAATTTTTTTTTCGAAATTATTAGTATTAAATTTTGAAAAATTCGTAGAGCACAACATGTCCAAAAATAGACGTGTTTCGATGTTTTCGCAATTTCGGGAGAACCCAGAATCAGAATCATGAACCGTTTAAAGTTTTGGAAAGCTAATGTCGAGATCATCGACATATATTTTTCCCAAAATTTAATTCGAAGTATTTATATACTGTTAATTATGTAGAACTTCTAGGTTAGAATTTAACCATCGGTGCATAATACAAAATTTGTATATGCCATAATTCCCAAACGAATTTGAATTCGGACGAGCCGTAAATTCCAGTATGTTTTTGACGCTGAAATCTATAGAAAATCATGCATGAAATTTGAGTTTGTGTTGGTTGACTTTTCGGTCAACAGATCGCCTCGATTTGCGTGCCATGGGTCTCGAGTTGATAAAATTTAGTTCTTTGGAAATTAGGGTTTAACAATAAAATTAGATTATAATAAGATTAAAATACTATTTTAGGTTATTTTATTCAGAATTAAAATAGATTAAATGGAGGAACCTATTTACCCACTTTTGTAACCTAACTTGTTTAATTTATGTGACGAGTAGATCGGACGACGTCTTGAGTTGGGACTTCATCCTTTTTAGACCAGGCAAGATACCTTGCCAAATTGTTTACAATACCTTGCATGCTATTTATATTTCTGTTTATTCATTGCATGTGTAGTCTCGTTCAGTTATATTCATTGCATGTGTAGTTCGTTCAGTCATTACTATATATATTAGATATGTTGACACACACTTGACACCTAGTATCATGAGAGGACAATCATTAGGCGTATGGGCTTTTAACCACTCTGGTAAACCGTAGTATATAGTTCGCACTACGGGCGTGTGTCGCGCTGGTCGCTACCCCCGCGGTATGTCAATTTCTGGAGTCTCGTTGGTCGCTACCCCCGCGGTATGTCGATTTCTGATATCCATTGACGTGTGTGTGAGTTGTGAGGCAGATCGAGTAGCCTACCCTTGCCCATACGTCGAAAAGTTGTCCTCATTTGCATTCATATAGATGTTTTGTACAGCGTACTTATTTATTTTCAAATAATATGCATGTTTACTGTATTCAAGTTGGCTCGCTTTTTTGTATCTTGTTACGTCCCTCTGAGGACCTGGTCCTCTGCCAGGTGTATCTGTTCTTGAGTATTTGCAGGAGCGCATATTTGGATGGTTATATATGTTTCGTGGATGTCCTCTCTTCGAGCCCGTGATTGCTAGCTGGTATTCTTATATGGTGTTGTTGTGTTGTACTTATTTTGTATTTGCTCTTACATTCGAGTTGGTAGTGGATTTGTTTCCATCCAACTATCATCCTTAGATACTTATGTTGAGATCTAGTTATACAGATGCTGGTTATTCATTTATATTAATTTTTTGTGGATGAGATTTAGATTGTACCCTGTGACTTGTGACATATGTTTATTACACTTGTGGATTTTATATTCATATTACAGCGTACGTATGGGTTTGGTTTCCATATATTGGAGTTGCCATATCCATGCGGCTGGCATGCTTACGTGTTCCTAGTCCTACGTATTTTGGGACTGGGGCGTGACAAAAATACCTTATTCATCAGGTTCATGAATACCGTTAGGGCATTGGTCAACCCAAATGGCATCACCAAGAACTCAAACTACCCATACTGAGTCCTGAAAGCTGTCTTTGGAATGTCTTCCTTCTTCACTTTCACCTAGTGGTATCCCGACCTCAAGTCTATCTTTGAGAATACCTTCGCTCCGCTCAATTGATCAAACAAATCGTCAATCCACGACAACGGGTATTTGTTCTTGATAGTGAGGTTGTTGAGTGCCCTATAGTCGATACACATGCATACCGACCCATCCTTCTTCGATACAAATAATATCGGAGCACCCCATGTTGATGAACTAGAGCGGATGAAGCCCTTGTCCTGCAACTCATCTACTTGCTTCTTTAACTCCGCAAGTTTGTTGTTGTTTACTCCATAGACGTGCTGTGATATTGGTTCTGCGTCTGGCACCAAATCTATAGAGAACTCCACATCTCTGTCTGGTGGCAACCCAGACAACACCTCCGGAATATACTCTGTAATTAATGGATGTGGCGGCTCCTGCTCTTCTACCAAATCTCCACAAAATTCTCCTTCGCTCTGCTCTGATGCTCCTCAGACGAACTCAAACTCTGTCTCTCCTGGCACCTGGAACAAAACTCTGCCTCCTCGACAATCGATACTAGCATGATGTTGTAGAAGCATGAAATATGCTGGGGGATTGTACGCGTATTATATAGTCAAAACCCCAAAATACATGAAGTCCCTCTCCGCATAAAACAGAGCTTCAAGGCTGTGTGGCGTAAAATGTGGCTTCAGAACTGTACGCATAAAATAGAGTTTCGAGGCTGTGTGGCGTAAAATATGGCTTCAGAGCAGTACGCGTAAAACAGAGCTTCAAGGCTCTGTGGCGTAAAAAAATGGCTTCAGAGCTGTCCGCGTAAAGTAGAGTCTCAAGGCTGTTCTCGTAAAAGGTTGCTATACCTTCCTGTGTAAAGTTTAAAATGCGTTGTTTTTAATGCAGTGTAAAGTTGTACGAGAAACTCTTCGTATTCCTCGGATGAATTTTTCAGACAAAACAGTGAACCTGACATCTGACAAAAGTACTGCACGATTATCGAGAGGACGGTTATGATGATGATTTTGTACAGAGACCCAGGTTGTCATTTAGTGACATATTCTTGATACAAGTCATTTTTACGCATTCAAAGAATACGCTGCCTATTCTACATGGGCAGAAATAAGTTTTTACGCTCAAGATAAGATAAGATCAGACGCCACGTCAAAAGTTGTTTCCTGTACAGAGATTGAGGCATATCTCTGCATTTAATGCACAATATTTGGGCATATCTCTGCATTTAATGTACGAGATTTTTGCTCTATTTTATCATGACTGGAAAGCTAAAACTGTGACTAATACGCTCACGTCACCATCCTTGCATTTTACGCCAACTAGGCTATTTTCAACTATAGGAGTACGTCGTATGCTATCTCCTCGAAATACGCCAACTCGGCTATATTTGTAAAGGTACGTGATAAGGCTATTTAGCCCAGAATACGCTCAAAACCTCAGTCGTGAAAGATATTTGGCTATTTTACGTTGGTTATCTATTATTCATGAATCATCAAGTTTTACACTAACCATCTTTACGCCAACCAGGCAGTGACCTACGTGGCTTGCATGCTATGATCTTCAAGAAGCAGTCATACGCGTTACCTTATAAAGGGACACGTGTCATACGCAGATTCATAAGATTATTGGAACGTGGGTAGCAGTTGTCATAACCGCAGCGTAAAGGAAGCAATCCTCTTCACAGTTTGGCTTTTTACGCCAACAAAACAGTTATTTGGCTTTTATGCCAACTATCTTATGCAGGGACAGTTACCTATGTGGCTTGTATGCCACGATCTTTGAGAAGCGGTTATACGCGTTACCTTATAAAGGGACACATGTCATACGCAGATTTAGAAGATTATTGGAACGTGGGTAGCAGTTGTCATAACCGCAGCGTAAAAGATGCAACTCTCTTCACAATTTGGCCTTTTACGCCAACAAGACAGTTACTTGACTTTTACGCCAACCTAGACAGTTATTTGATTGATCTCTATAAATAGAGACCCCTGGTCACAGGGTAGGACACACAGACATAGGCGTAATCACAATTAGATCAGAGAGAGAAAAGAGCACAGACAAAGAGTTTTGGCTGACAACTTTGGCAACAGGAATTCGATCCTACTTGCAACTTTCCTTTGACCGGCTTTTGCCTTCAGTCCAGAGAAAGTTTGAAGCTTCTTCTTCTACAACACTTCTTCATCATCGTATAGTCCACGGAATAAAGTGATCGACTGCAGATCAGACTTCCATAGCAATACTCCCCAGAATTATTTTTATTGTACTTAACATCCTCGTATAGGATTAATTATACTTTTCTCTTTTCTAGTTTGTAAGCAAAGGTTTCGTATAAAACTCTTTGTTTAATCCCACAAACAAGAATGGCGACTCTGCTGGGGACGACTTTCTCCTCTAACGAGGAAGCAATTGCTCAACACGATGCTGTATCCATCGGATCGACGAAGAAGACTTTGGTCGTTCAGTTCGACCAATCTTCCTATGAAGATATGCTTCATACTGGGGGTAGTTCTCGTTCCTTCTCTGTCCAGAACAAAAAGAAGCTGCGTAAAGTGTGGATGCCTAAGACGTCCTCTACTCTTCCTGCAATCTCTCACTCACAGATCAACAAGGTTGTGACAACACATCCAACACGTCTTGTGCGTAAAAATTTATCTTCCGTCTGTGACGTGGTAGACAAGACTTCTGGAAATACGTCAGTGCCAGTCCAGAAGTCTCAGACGTGCCCTGCACGTAAAACTTTCTCCCATTTGTAACGTGGTAGACAACACTTCTAGCAATGCCTCAGTGCCAATCCAGAAGTCTCGAACACGCCCTGTGCGTAAAACTTTGTCTCCCGTTTGTAACATGGTAGACAAGACTTCTAGTAATGCCCCAGTGCCAATCCAGAAGTCTAAGACGCGCCATGCGCGTAAACTTTCGTCTCCCGTCTGTGACGTGGTAGACAAAATTTCTGGCAAGGCCTCAGTGCCAATGCGAAAATTTCAAACACGCCCCATGCGTAAAATTACATCTCCCGTTTATGATGAGGCAGATGTACCCTTTGATCACATTAAGGAAAAAAAGTGGCGAATCTCCCAACCTCTAGGCTTTTACGCCCACAAAAGAAGAGAATTCCCACCTTACAGATTACGCATGACGCTGAAGGCCGTTTGAGGACTTTTTCTGTTTTACGCGAACCTGTGCAAAACTCCAAATTACGCCAGGATAAGTCTGTTCGTGTAAAGAAGACTCGTTTCATGGAAAGATATGCTCCTTAGACAGATGATGGATCATATGCTACTCACATGGGTGAACTGTTGTATTCCTATGGCAGAGAAAGGGTTATGGTTCCTAATCTCCACATTTCTACTGATGTAAAAAGGCAGAATAAGCCTTCTTCTTCTTCTAGTAATCCCCCTGATTTGCGTGATTTCTTGATCCAGAAACGCAAAGACAGGGGATCTCCTAATATGTCTATTACACCCCCTAGAGAACATTTTGTAATAGTCATAAAGTTGTAATTAACTATTGCTGTTCTAAAGCAAAATGGTCAGTTTTAAACCGCTTGAACTACTCTTTGTCATTACAGGAGGAAGAACCAATATTTGCTTCAGTAAACATGGCTTCACATATTCCTAGAGGAAAGTTGAGTTCAAGATGTCATCCCTCTAGAACTCCGAGCCAAAGGAGATTAGATAGACTCATCGAGACTTTCGAAGAAGGTGTTTTTGAAACACTCGCTCGAGGTCACGACAATCAGCTTCATATTCTTCAGATTCTGACATTGGGAGTCGCCAATTTTTTGAATTTGATGCTGAAAGTATAGATTCAATCTCTATAGAGATCTATACTAATCCCTCAGTGGCCTCTAGAGAAATGAGAGTTTATGTTGTTGGGGACGAACATGAAGAAGCTTCCCCATCAGGAAGTACTGAACAATGCATCACTGCATTGGAAATATCACTTAAAGAGATGCATACCATGATGGAGAGTATGCACCAAATGATGGTGACTCAACATACTGCTGCAATAGCTCAAACACCTATTCCTCCGACTCAACTACGTGTGGGGGTAGATGTACCACCAGCCAATGCAAGCCAAGAGCCTGTTCAAAATCAAGAATCAGCTGCTCCTCAATCTCTTAACCCGGAGAATGTATTACCTCCTTTTGGAGTTACAATACATTCACTCTGTCACCTTTCTGTTGTCCCTTTCCCAACTGAAGATCCAATACAAGCAGTTCGGGAATTTAAAGCCCAATTTGATGCCTTGAAGCATAAAGATCAGCTCAAGAAGTTGGAAATTAACCAGCCGTATCCAACTGTCTGGGATGAGATCCCTTTCCCACCAAAATATAAACCACAGGCTATGGTTTTGTTTGAGGGAAAGACGTCGCCAAGCCAGTACATGAACTACTTCAGCATGATGACGGTATTGTTGCAAGAAAATGATGCCCTTCTCACTCGAGTGTTTAAAGGCTGTCTGTCTGGAGTAGCTTACCAATGGTATCATAGTCTATCTTACAACTGCATTACTTCTTTTAAAGATTTCAAGACTCTATTCTTCGCTCGATTCTACGAGGGAGGAATGGACATGTCTATGTCATCACTCATTGAAGTAAAGTAGAAGGAAAAAGAAAATGTTCGTACATTCATTAAACGCTTTCGTCAGGCTACTTTACAGATGCCTCCTGGAGTTCCCGGTTCTGCCTTGGTGGATATTTGCAGAAAGAACCTACTTCCACTGATCTCAGTATTCACGAGACCATATCAGTTCCATGATTGGCCCTCATTTATCATATCGTCAATAGCCGCTGAAGATAACAACCGAAAGGCTCGTGACAACGGAATCATGATCTCTACCTCTGATAGAGGGAAGCGGTCATCCTCCAATAATGACCATACTCGTAGTTCAAAAGGAAAGGAAGCCCTAGCAATCAACACGTCCAGGCAAAATACTCTGGTAACTACGCAGACGAATCCTGGAACCTCCAGACCTAAAGAAGAATATTCTTTTGACGACGACGATATTCCAAGCATTTTTGATTGTCTAGTCAAAAGTGGCAAGCTTACTCTACTAGAGACAAAGCGTCCAAATGAAGTCGGCAGTACAAATAATCCTAAGTACTGCATTTTCCACAGATACATACATCACCCCACAAAGGCGTGCTATGTACTAAAAAGGAAAATCCAGGAGTTGATCGACGCCAAAGTCATCACTTTGCGTAATAACGAGAAGACGGTCACTGCAAATATGATCTCACTCCAATTTGGCAATTTTCTCTCTCAAGAAGTACCAGATGGTGTGGTACCTATTCCACGGGCAATGATGGATATTGTTAACCTCCCTCCTGCTAGAGGTCAAAATCAAAATTTAGTGCCCCTAACTACCAAGCGCGGAGAGATCATGTGAGTTCACCCTGATCTAGTATCAGAAATTGAGGAAGAGACTAAAGTTGCTAAAGCTAAGTCTAAGAAGAACTCAAGATGTAAACCATGCCATATGGTTGGAATATCCCCGGCATCGAAAAAAGAGGCTTTAGCAACCGAAACACGGTCAGGGAAAGCCTAAAAGAATATGGAGGGAATCAGGAAGAAGCAACGGCAGACACTTCAGCTACCAAACCTTCAGAGTCTGAACCTGTAATACCAGAGGCAGGTCCTTCCAAACCAACTTCTGTGGACAAAGGCAAACAAAAGAAAGTTTGTTTCGATAAACCTCTGAAGAATATTCAAATCAAAGGTTTAGAGAAACCATATGACTTTGACATCTTGGCTCAGTTGGCTAATACTCCAGCCAGATTGTCCATTTTTGAGCTACTTCGGTTATCCAAAGACACTCGTCAAGCCTTGAGTGAAGCATTAATGCAAGCAGATGTATGCTTGGCTCAGCTCAAGTCTCCTGATAAAGAGCCTATGGCATGTCCTCAATGCCATAGTGTGATATGTTGTTAAAACATAACAAACATGACAGGCCTCTTTATTATACAGGATACGTCGGCTCTATTGAGGTAGACCGGATTCACACATATCCGGGATCGTCAATCAGTATCATCCCTCATAGTCTGCTAAGACCGTTGAGAATTCCTACCAGTGAACTGGCTTACACTACTACTACAATTGTGGGCTTCAATGCCAGAAAAAGCAGACCATTGGGGAAGATTCGTCTGAGAATCCAGATTGGTGATCTAAGATCATTGGCTACATGCTATGTCATTGATTAGGAGGTGTCTTACAATATTCTATTGGGTAGACCATGGATCCATGATCACAATATTGTTCCTTCAACTCTACATCAATGCTTCAAATATGTAGATGCTCAAGGAACAGTGAAAACAGAATTCGCTGATCTCAATCCATTCAAGGGGGTTTAATCCTACTATTCTGATGCCCTTTTGTACACTCAAGACTATATGAAAGAGGTGTCAGGCAAAATGGAGGAAGAAGTCCACCAGGAGCCAGGAGAACCATCTGCTGAGCAACCTTTGTCGATCCAAGTGAAAGGGCGGGTTACCCGTCCAAAAGTCTCGGAACCTATGACTATTCACTTGGGCAAAACAAAGTCGGAAGGAGAAAATGATCCTCTAGTGATCAATCTGAACAAGAAACCTCCACCTTTGGTTATTGACCTTAGGCACAACAAGCAGCTATTTGATATAAATAGGGATGTGTTTGCTGATGATAATAAAGATTCTCTTTTCCAGTATACTGACGCCCAATTTCCTAATTAGGAAATTTCTCCTCATAAAGACATAGAACCCATAGCACAAAAATTCTTGGAAGCTATATACTTCTTTCATCCATATGTATGGGAAGTAGCGTCAACATCTATTATCGTCACGACATATGAGCCACATAAAGATTCTATCTTTATTGTTCCACCTACTCGCAATGATCAGCATCCAATAGTCTTTGATCGCATGCGGAACAGACCGATTATACAAGAAGATTCTCCCGAGTCTGATATTGGAGAAATGCAAATCCACAGATATAGCCCACAGGCTTTAAAGATTATGCAAAACATGGGTTATGATTTAAAGTTGAAATATGGCCTCAATTATGGAAAAGGCAGACGAATATCGTTGCATGGTGATCCTTACTGTCAACAAACTCATTTTGGGCTAGGATATACCACATCCCTTACAACTCCAAACAGCTCTGAGTCAAGTGATCAGACTATTTCCTTCTCTCAAGATGAGTTGTCATCCTCTGATTCAGATGATAAATTTGAACTGGCATTATCAATAAATATGGTGTTGACAGATTTCCTCGAAACAGAGGAACAAGAATTTGAACCATTTAAAAATGAATCTTGGGCACAGCAAATGGATACACAATGGGAACTCCGGTTCGAACAAAAAGAATCACCCACTGAAGACAAGGTTATCCAAGTCAATGTTGGGGATGAATTTTCACCAAAGTCGATATTTATCAGTAATAATCTTTCTGAAGAAGAAAAAGAAGAAATGATCCAGCTGATAAAAGAATATATCGATGTCTTTGCTTAGAATTATGAGGATATGCCATGTCTTGATCCAAAAGTGGCTACTCATAAACTCAATATATTGTCTAATTCAAAGCCTGTGAAGCAACAACAACGCCGGTTCTATCCAGATATGATGGATGCTATTGAAGCTGAAGTTAAGAAATTAATAGCCTGTGGGTTCATCCGGGAAGAACAACATCCTGATTGGGTCGCTAATGTTGTCCCAGTTATGAAGAAAAATGGAAAAGTGTGTGTTTGCATCGACTTCCGAGATCTAAATGCACCCTGTCCTAAAGATGAATTATCTCTTTCTATTACAGATGTCATGATCGATAATACGTGCGATTTTGAGTGCATGTCTTTCATGGACGGATTTTCAGGATATAATCAAATTAAAATGAATCCTGAAAATGAGAAGCATACTGCTTTTCGTACTCCGTTAGGAGTAAACTGCTATACAGTCATGCCTTTTGGATTGAAGAATGCCGGGGCTACACATCAACGAGCTATGAGTAACATATTCCATGAGCATTTACGTAAAACGGTAGAATGTTACGTAGATGATATTGTTGTCAAAAGTCGACTCAAGGATAATCACATCCAAGACTTGAAGACAATATTTGGTTTGATGTGCCAACATCAACTCAAAATGAATCCTACCAAGTCCTTTCTTGGTGTATCCAGTGGCAAATTTTTGGGATTTGTCATTACTGCTAAAGGCATTCAAGTTGACCTTGATAAAGTAAAAGCTATCCTAGAAATACGACCGCCCCATAATCTCAGAGAACTTAGGAGATTTCAAGGTCGTCTAGCTTATATCAGGAGATTCATATCCAACCTCTCTGGAAGATGTCAACCTTTTTCTCGTCTAATGAAGAAAGGTGTGTCATTTATGTCACGCCCCAATTTCCCGCGAGCTCAATAGTCCCTGCTGAACGTGAATTACCACGTTACAGCTCTCCCGCAGGACTATCGTTCCCATCGGGACGTGATGCCGTGCAAGGCTAAAGTGCGCTTGCACAAGGCCAGAGCTTTGATACAAGGGCAAGTAAGCTATTCGATACTGAAGCAGCGGCACATGACATTGCAGAAAAGTGAAGAACTCAATGGCATATGAAAACAGGCTCTTTTATTGATAATCAAAAGTGTTACAAGTGGCACATGGCCGAGATTACAATTCGCTCAAGCACTCTTCTCTCGATTACAATAACACCGTTCCATACATTATGTCCCTTTATACAAAAGTAACTCAAAGCAGGCGCAAACTCGATGCGGCTCCAAGCATCGACTCTAGATTTCTGGCTCCTTGGGATGAGGCACGACTATCGCTTCCTCAAACGAACGAGCACCTGAGAACAAGCAAACTGTTGGTGGGTCAGCACTTTATGCAAGTACTGGTGAGATAAAACAACTGAACAGAAGCTACACCCCCTGAAACCCACACTAAGTAGTCTTGTGGCAAAACATTGCATTACTAGTGATCTTGCTAGTTTTACTTAGGTTCATTTCATGCAGTTCTATAGCAGAGTCATATTTCTGTGTATTTGGAAACATCTCTTTGAAAGCAGAATCAAACAACCAATCAATCGAGGCAACCAATTCAAACACGAGGAATCTTGTTCGGGTGTGCGCAGCGTATTTGGTGAACTATATGCAAGGATTCTAGGGACAGGCAGCATTTAGGGACCATCAATCAAGCACACAAGTTAACTATCAATCAGAGGTCGGTCCCCGAATAACTCAGGATTGGTAGCGGTAATCCAGCTAACCAATGACTCACATTCTGATCCTATTAGCAGCTGTGACTCATGGTTGCACATTACTGCCGAAGCAGCCGTAGCCAAGGTTCAGCTCTGCACTAATAGTCATTGTCCGACCGATGCAATGCATGAAGCGCTAACGGGAGGTCTCTACGATGCAGACAAAAATGAATAAGCAGGCATAAGCATAAACTCATATTTCTTACCCCATGGCCGAACGGTTATTCCTGCAGCAGACATACAAGTTAGCAACAATTGTATAAGCATATATGTTTTACCGTTCTTTAGTTTCCTGTCCGTCTCTGCATCAAACAGTTAGGTATACAAGAAGGCTAGCCTAGCATGCTCCCTAACGACCTGAATGCAGCTATCTCCATACACTTCTCTAGTGCAGACTCAACTCTTCTCAACAGAAGCACCGCCTCCCTCTAATAGCCACGCCCCCCAAGATCCCGAAGGACCGGACCTCAGGGCGCACTATTAGTCTTACCCCATCGCATCACATCCTCCACCCAATATCCACGCCCTGAGCTCAGGGCGCATTATTGGACTCCCACATATCGTTTGTCCCCCATCCACCGCAAGCGCCCACATATCACGAGTCTCTTTCACAATAGCCCACAACATGACAAAGTCATAATCGAACCATCTTCTCATATTCCTAATAGCCGCACCCCCAAGATCCTGTAGGACCGGACGTCAGGCGGGCTACTAGTCTAGCACACACAAGACAAGCATTTACTCTCGCATCGAAACAAGCATTCAAGATAATCCATATGAACACGATGACCTGCAAACATATGAACAATCTTTCAGTTGAGACTAGCATGGCACGGGTCTATTATCACATCAAGTAAAATATGCAGTTCTATCTTCTTAGCATAGCAATGGTTCTATCTCATTCGGACAAGCATACATATTCTCTTAGTTAAGCAGCATATTCGTTTCAGTGACAAGCTATGTGAGTTCTCTTATTAGCATACTGAGTCGGTTCTATCATTCTTCTTATGAAACAATCTTCTTAGCATACAAGCATTCAAAAACTCAGATTCATTATTAAGTCGTGCAAGAATCAGATAATGCAGTTCTGTCCACTCACCTTGATTAATCGGTTGGGAACTCTCCGAGAAGACTTCCGTTCGAGCAAGCAAGTCGATCCCACTTGTACATAGCGCCGACGCGGAGCGGGGTACTACAATTTGTATAGGACGAAGCCTGTCAACAAGTGTTTAATGACATCAAACGCTATCTTACTAATCCTCCAGTTCTGGTGCCTCCTGTCATAGGAAGACCATTTTTGTTGTATGTTCGAGCAATGGATCATTCTTTAGGGGCTCTTCTCGCACAGAAGAACAATGAGGGTCATGAACAGGCTATTTACTATCTAAGCAGGATAATGGTCGGAGCTGAACACAGATATAATCCAGTGGAGAAAGAATGCTTGGCCCTAATGTTTGCCATTCAGAAGATACGATATTACGTGACAGGCCAAACTATTCATATCATATCCAGAGTCAACCCACTTCGGGTTTTGATGAATAAGCCAAGTATTCTTAATTCCCAACTCACGACTTGGGCAATGCTATTCACACCATATGATATGGTATACGTCCCTCAAAAATCCGTGAAAGGTAAATGACTTGGCCTATTTCTTAGCAGCCCATCCAATTCCAGAAACCTCCAAATTATATGATGACATTCCCGACGAAGTTGCAAAATGTAATTCCGTAATGAAAGGTGATACATGGCAGCTATTCTTTGATGGTGCTTCCAGAACTGGTCCCAAGGGAAACGTGGTTTCAGGAGTAGGGATTGTTCTAGTGACTCCTGATAAACTCATCATTTATCGAGCATATTCTCTTAGTGAACCATGCTCTAATAATGTGGCAGAGTATAATGCTCTATTAATTGGGCTTCAAGTTGTTAAAGAATTGGATGTTGAATCTTTGGAAGCTTTTGGTGACTCTGAGCTGATCGTCAATCAGGTCAGAGGAATATATGAAGTCCGTAATCCAGACCTCATTCCTTATCACCGAACAACAGTCAAGATAGCAATGTCTTTTAAGGGATTCTTCTTAGAACATGTTCCTCGATCTCAAAATTTGGAAGCTGATGCTCTGGCCAGTCTAGCTGCAGATCTAGCTATTCCTATAAGAAGGCAGAATTCGATAATCCTTCTTAACAGAGATTTGTTTTATGTGAAAAATAATTTTCACATAGAACGCAGCTATGTTACAAACATGGTTCCTTCTAAGAGAGATTGGAGAAGTCCCTTTATAGACTTCGTATCGTATGGAATTTTACCAGAGAATCCTAAAGAAGTAGTATCTATCAAAAGACGATCGCTACGTTTCTATTTTGATGCTTCTTCACAAAGTTTGTATCGCCGAACATATGATGGACTATTGTTACGATGTCTCTCTGGTGATGATGCAAGGCGGATTATCCGAGAAGCTCATGATGGAGTATGTGGAGCACATCAACCAAGTCCTAAGTTACAGGATCGTATCAGGAGGATGGGCTACTACTGGCCGACTATGATTGCAGATGCCTTGGAATATGCAAGAAAATGCAAAGCCTGGCAGGTTCATCTAGATTTCATACATCAACCTTCTTATTATTTGTATCCTACTATTTCATCATGGCCCTTTGAAGCATGGGGTATGGATATCATTGGTCCTATTCATCCTTCATCTTCTAGAGGACATCGGTTTATATTAGCTATCACTGACTATTTCTCCAAATGGGCGGAGGCAGTTCCTCTTGCTGAGGTAAAGACATCCAATGTGATCAGCTTTATCAAGCATCATATAATTTATCGCTTTGGGATACCCCGAAGGATAATTCATCACAATGGGCCTCAATTCAGCAGTCAAGCATTTTACCGATTTTACGATAAGAATCGGATACAAAATATGGCCTCAACGACATATAATCCTGCTGCTAATGGTTTGGTGGAAGCCTTCAACAAAATCATCATCAAACTCTTGAAGAAGTTTGTCTCTTCGAACAAAAGAGATTGGAACGAGAAATTAGGGGAATATCTGTGGGCTTACCGCACAACGGTACGAACACCAACGGGTTGTACTCTATTTTTATTAGTTTATGGGTGTGAAGCAGTTCTCCCTATTGAAATTCAAATTCTATCGCTCAGAATAGCAGTAGCTAATGAGCTGACTAAGGAAAATAATGATCGTTTAAGACTTCAAGAGCTAGAAGGGTTAGACGAAAGACGCCTTCAAGCTCAACAGCGCATCGAGTTCTACCAAGCACGCATCTTCAGAGCTTTTAATCAAAAAGTGAAGGAAAGAGTGTTCAAAGTTGGTGAGCTAGTTTTAGCTATGAAGAGGCCAATGATCATTACATATAAAAGTAAGGTGAAATTCCAGCCCAAATGGGAGGGCCCTTATGTGATTGAAACAACATTTTCAAATGGCGCTTACAGATTAGCCAAGCCTAATGGAGCTTTGATAATGGCTCCTATCAACGGCAAATTCCTGAAGAAGTATTATGCTTGACCTCCTTTGCTTAATAGAGTATGGTGAAGATTTTATTCTGATGATACTACATACAAAGATTAGCTGAATCATATTATAGTATGATCTTATGACCTCTGAATAGATATGTTTAACTAATTTAAAACTTTAAAACCTATCATGTCTATATTACCTCTGATAGTGTTTTGTATACGAATTTAGTTGGATCATATTCTATCATGTTCATATTACCTCTGAATAGGTATATTCAGCTAAACCTTACCGAAAGTATATCATGTCCATATTACCTCTGATATCACTTTCATCTTAGCCTATCATTTATATTCTAAAGTGATGGGTCCACAAAGTCAGAAAATGTATCTTTATTATCTTTGGGAATAATAAATTACAAAAGGAGCAAAAGAGTACATTATTGGGGAGGAGCAGTTAAATCGCGGATCTGTTGCGCCAAAGCAGCCATCCTCTCATTCATGGAGTTTAAAATGTTGGTGCGAGCCAGTTCCAGCCTTGCTTCGTCATTGCTCAAGAGATAGTTCGGACAGAGAATCAACAAAACTTGCGTGGATGACACCCACATTTGTCAAGTTCTGTTGAGCCGTATTCACTTGGCCCTCCAATACATCACGAACTAGTGATGCTTTGAGAAGCCTATCCCTTGTTTGAGCAAGTTCAGCTTCCAGTTCTTGAACCCTCACTTCATATACCTCACATTCGGTACGACACTGAGCTAGCTGAGGAATACTCTCCACCAATACTGCTTGCTCTTTCTCCATCTCTTGCTGATGTTCTTGGATGGATTTGTTTAAAGTTTCTCTCTTCTGAGAAAATTTCGTAGTTAGTGAGTCGTACTCAGCCTGAACCAAGTCAATGATGCTGCCTCGGGATAGTTGCAAATATTCGTTAATGGGTTATTCTAAACCATTAACCATTTGCTCTAGCGCATTAGCTCTTTCAGCGTCATTGAAATTTCTAATCTGCGCTATAGTGAGCTTGGAGGACGTCTTCAAAGCATCAAAACCTAGATTCTTCTCCAATACCATGGATATTAATTCTTTCAAGGTGAGGTAGAATATGCTAGTATATTGTTCAACTAGCATAGCAAAGCTCGAATGGACGGTGGGAGTGACCGCAACATCAGTAAACCTCCCTCCTGGAATGACTGCAGAGGATGTTGCCACAGTCGTTGCTTCAACAGATGGTGCGACAAAAGAAGAGACACCAACAACAGTTGAAGTTGCTGGCATGCTCGACGAAGGAGGCACAGTCGAGATGGTGGGTTCATCCACCTTTGATATTATTTGAACTGCTGCTGGCGGGATTATATCTGAGAATGTTGCGGATGAAAGATCAGCAGCTTCAAGGTATGCTTCTTTGACGGTGGTCACACCATTTCATTAGCTGGATCCACAACAAAATCAGAGGTTGTTTCAGCTCCGTCCTCCCAGAAATGTCTTCACCTGAAACTAAGACAAGGGAAAGTTAATATCAATTTGATGTTAAATTTTTCTGAAAAAAGCGTGAAGACAACATTTACCCATGGTCGATGGTATGTATATTGCGTTTGCAGCCTGTATAGCTAAATTATTTCTTAATGATGCTAAACAAGCTATCATACCTGGAGAGGAGGGTACACCAATTGACACTTGAGGTTCATTATCCCAGTCATCACCCAGATCCACTCGAGGTTCATCGGGCGGAATCTCGCTTAAAATACTTGTAGATGAAGGAGGGGCTAGTCCCATTATTTGTCTTATAAAAGGTATATGGATTATTAGCGAGCTCGGCCTCGAAGGCGATATAGAAGCATCACCAGTAACGGTGGTAGCGGCAGCAGTCGCGGGCAAAGAATCTCCAGCACTTTCAGCTGGGACTGTGGAGGCTCCTTCTTTAAAGGCGAAAGACCCCTAATCAAATAATCATCCCTAACAGGGGAAACAATAGGCTCCCTCCTGGAAGAGGCCCCCTTGATGGAAGTCCTTTTAGGACCTTTTGTTGTCTGCTTCTTCTTACGAGGAGAAGGCTCTTTCTGAGTAGAAGCCTTTCGTTTATTGGAAATAATGAGAGGCTCTGCTGGCGGAGCTATTACGCCTCTCGGTAATATCAACAAATAGTCATCTGCACCAGTAGTTTCACATCACCTTTATCAGAGGAGACAGATGGTATCTCCTCTCTTCCAGTGGACTTATGAGAGGGCATTCTGAAACTTTCATATACATCAAAATCACGATGGAATGTATTGATGAACACATAAAACTGTGTGTATGAATGAAGAATGCGCAACTCCATGGAGAGAAAGGTCACGGGAACAACAAAGGTTGCTCCAGTACAACCCATGATAAAATAACGCCATCCTCTAGCTCCATCAATAAGCCCATCTTTGAATTTAAAGCTGGTGATGGGATTTCCCATGTGCAACTGATCATATACCCAAACTGCCTGTGAAACGGCTAGGCAGATAAGGTTCCAAGTAACAGTGGTCATCTCTTCTATACAACAGGTGGGAAGGTTTAATGCAGACCAACCAGTAAAAGGCTTCAGGAGAAATAATAGACTTTTCCTGACCTATATCATGGAATTTAGCCCCCTGCTGATTGATATGTACGGGGGGAACGGTACAGAAGAACTTCCAACTATAGGCAAAATTTAGTGTTAGTCGACAATCTATGACGCTAGTCACATTCCAAGAAGAATTCCTGTAATTCAACAGGAAGTTATTTTCTGAACCAATGGCAGATCCAGGAGACATCACTTTGGTGTTTTGAAGGATTAACCATCCTATCAAATATAAAAATGGTAATTCCACTCTGGGATATCCTTTGCGCTATGTAGTATCGGCCAACAGCCCATCAGTAATAGCCCTCAGGCCAGCTTGTATCCTGCATACCATGGTAGGAAGTAGGCCCAATTGTCACGCCCCAGTCCCAAAATATATAGGACCAGGAATACGTGACACGCCAGCTACGCATTCGACCAGACTCTGGTCTAACTCGAATACGTATAAGCTGTAATATAAAAGGGCACTATCTAGATATCTCATAAATGTAAACTTCTATATCTCAATCCACAATGTACAAAAGTATACAAGAATGAGCTATATGTGCTAGAGTCGGCCGCCCAATAATACACTAACTCGAATAGACTCGAGAAGAAGTATGAGTCTATAAAAACTAGGCTACAACAGCAGATGAAATAAACAATATAAAATAACCATAATGCCGGTAGATATAATGTGAGTACTTGGTACCATGCCCGCAAGAACTGCAACTCCAATAGCAACTCCAAAGGCTCCGTAATCATCTATGCTGCAAAACTGGCAGGGAACCAGGTCCTCAAAGGGACGTAACAATGTACAGAAATACAACATACAAAGTAAACAGAAAGTACAAGTGCACGTCAGGGTTCTCTAACATAACCAAACAAGTATGACACAGTTTAAAGACAATGTTCGACGCGTGGGCTTTCTAATATAAAATTGTAGCTCCGAACACAGAGACACACGGGTCGGACCGCAGCTCCGAGCACAGAGACACACGGGTGAAACAGCTACACTAGATACAGGTATCACTACAAAATACTACATATATATAAGCGCGTGCAGAGTAGCCCAAACGTCTAGTAACTGTCTTCCCCTTCCCAAGCGGTCAACGATTGTGCGTTGAACCTGAACCTCTAGCTAAAGTCTCGACACACAGAATTAACTCAACAGACGCGACCCTAAGGTCGTCCCAGTCTCTGGTCATGATGTCAGTATCAGGATACATGAATCTGGCACGATCATGGCGTATAAGTGTGTCCTGGGGTATCGATGTACTCAGGTATGTGCATCGAGGTGTTGTGAAGCATCTAGCAATTATACTAAGATATTACGTCGAATGTCAATACCCGGTTGTGAACCGGACACGGAGTATCGAACGTCAACATAAATACGCGCACGAGTACATAAAGAACAACAATATCTGTAAACTAAAATACAGGGTGGCAAGGTACACTTGCCTGCGTTCGGCTGCTGATGACGGGGATCCGGTACCACGTCCAAGTCCTCAGGTCCCGTAGCACCTAGAGAAGAGGTACAAACTAAATCAATAAACTATCACTCGGCTAAAATAAGATTATACACACGTCTAGTATATGCTACAATCTTAGTCACAAGTCACAGGGACACGACGCTAGAGGGTTGAGCCAGGTTGACTAAGGGTTCATTTCAAATACGATCAATCACTCGTTTAATACCATCAGAACAATCCTCAATCATATACCTTTAGCTATCACTCGTCTTAAAACTACTCCTCGATCCATTTCACTATTATTCCTCAGTCTACTATATTCACCCCGATATTCAGTTAATCTACCACTGATCCAATCCTCCGCTTCACCTCAGGGTTCACAGACGTTAACATGTACATTGACGTATCTCACTAAATAAATAATCAATATTTCTCAATCCTCAATCACTGACTCATGGTTTGATATTATACCTATTTCATAATCAATCGCCTGCGTCCAATGTCCATCCATATTTTAATATCATAATATTAATTTGCACAAAATTAAATCAGCTCAATTTACGATAATCATTACGCGTATATTAAATAGGATATCACCCTAAACATTCCGTATGGTACTTAAAAATCCAACCTCAAAATATAGCCCTTTCCAAGCATCATGCGTATATACTCTATGTCCTCAATCAATTTATTTTTAAACCATAAGTATTTAACTTTACATTTCACCATCTATGTATATTACGACTTTGTTATTAAACCAAAAATTCCACATGTATATAATACACTAACACAAATCTATTTCATACTCAAACCCTAAACTCAGTATTACTAAACCATGTCCTGTGTCGTTTGGATACTGGCCTCTAGTGACAGTGGCAGGTATTTGAGCACAACGGCTTCCTTGTGTCAAGTTGATACAATAGGATAAGGAATAGTCCATACCTGAATAGTATTTTGTATCCAACGGACACGAGCAAAATCAAAGGAAGGACGATACAGATTGCACAAAGTGCTGATTCCCGAGCTCCCAGACCAATACCCAACCAGTTTACTATCAGTCCTACCAAGAAGCAACAAAGCAAACGGTTAGTGAGCATAAGTCAAAAATCGAATAAAATAATTATTCGAGATTGAACTCTAATGTTTCAAAGTTCAATACTCATAAGCGAGGAAATTTGTAAAGATTCAACGATCAAGAACGGTCTTACCGAGAATTCGACGACCTCGTCTCTGCTTCGATCTTTGAGATTGATTCATCGGCGATGATCGCCGAGGAACGTCCGACGGAGAGAAGAAGCCTCGCAAGGATAGGAGCAGAGCTTGCTCGGTCAGCCTCGATTTCGACGGATTTCTTGATCGAGTGACCGAGAACATCGCCACGAATCACTGCAGAGGAATTTCGACCGAGGAACTGCTACGGAGGAGATGCTGCGATGCTGGCAACGTACTCGAGGTGGCACGTCAGGATGGAGACGGTCGGGGCAAGGCGACGAACGGGTGGCAGTTGCAGCGGGATACAGTCGAGCTGCTGCTCTGGCGGAAAACTCAGGCGTGGGGAGGGTGGCCCATCGATGTCGACAGTGGGTAGAGGCTGATCGACTGGAGGCCGGAGGTAGAGGTGAAGACCGGAGGGGAAGGAGCAGCCGAGGGGTTGGCTGGAGTGTGTTTGCGGGGGTGAACGTGGAGGAGGTGACACGCCGGAGGAGGTCGAGGCAGCGATGAATTGGAACAGTAGGCTCGTCGTGGGTGCTGCAGGCTCACCGGGCTGTGGCTGGAGGTGGCGATGGCGTGTGGCAGGCTGGAGATGCGGGTGGTTGCTTCCTCGTCGGAGAAGAAGGCCGGTGATGGCCGCTGGAGGGTGGCAGCACTACGGCGGGGAGAAGATTGGGTGGTCGGGGCACAGCACTACGGCGGGGAGAAGATTGGGTGGTCGGGGCACAGCGGGAACGGGGGTTCGGTTGGAGATGAGAAGAAGGAGGAGAGATGGAGAAGAAGAAGAAAGAAAGAAGAAGAAGAGAATGGGAGGAGTGGTGTATGTAGGCTGAGTGTGTAGGAAGAGGGAGGAGAGAGAGAGAGAGAGAGGCGGATGGGGTTCTCCATGTGTTAGGATTAGGGCCTGCCTTGGAGGAAGAGTAGTGATGGAGACATTAAATAGGGGAGGTGATGTGGGGATGTGTGGTGATGATTGACCCAATCCAAATGGGTGGTGAGGATTAATCATGAAGGAAAATAGTTTCTTCATGCAAATGAGAGGGAGGAGGGATGTTGACTTGGTCAAAGGAGAGGGGGCTTCTCCATTTGGCCTAGACCAATGAGGTTAGGACACCTATTTCAAAAATTGCAACTAAGCCCCTTAAATTTGGGTAATTGTACAATCACATAAAATGATGCAAAAATTATGGAGGAATTGGTGTTTGGTAATTTGTATAGTGAGGGGGTATTGGGTGTGAGGCACGGGTTTACTTTAATGGCCATCGGGATTAATTGGGGATTAAAAATAGGATTTGGCAAAATTAGTATCCTCGATTTAAATAGAATTAAAGTGTCCTGCGCTTTTAAAATAAATGGGGCACTTGGGGTCAAAATTCGGAAATGACACAAATGTCAAAAATGGTGGGGGCTTGGAGTTAGTCTTGGACCCTTTAGTTGGTCCGACTCAACGGGTTAAGTTGGTATCTCAAAATTTAGGGTAACGACACAGGTGTCCGACACGGAATTAAATATGGATTACGGTTTCGAAAAATTGTGCAATTAATTTAGAGCACAATAAAACTGATTTTTATGGAGACGGAAAAGTCCAGTGCCTAATTTAGCGAGTCAAGTCAGAAGTACAATAATCCGATGGAATTTATGGGCTGGTATAGGGCTCCGAATAATTTAGCAATGATAGGGCGCGCCATGGATTTAATTAAATGAATTAAATACCAAACAATCCTATCTCTACTCTAAACCTCAACATTTGCTGCTAAATCCATAATTTTCCAAATTCACTCTAGCTATCTACAGAATAAATCGAGGGGGTTTACATTCTTCCCAACTTAGAAAAATTTTATCCCCGAAAGTTAAAAGTAAAGCACGATAATATCTAACAGAATCTTAAAACAACTATTAAACAAATGCCGTACATAAATTCGTACCTTGTTCCTCAAATAAGTACGGAAATCGCTGCCGAATAGAATCCTCGCGCTCCCAAGTAGACTCGCCTGGTGAATGGTGCTTCCATGCCACTCTGACCAGTCGAATCGTCTGCCCTCTCAAAGTCTTCTCGCTGCGATCGAGGATCTCAACTGGCTGCTCTACGTAAGACAGACTAGGTCCGACTGTAATCTCCTAATGATCAAGCACATGGCTAGGGTCTGTGACATATTTCCTCAGCTGCGATACATAAAATATGTCATGCACTCTTTCTAATGATGGAGGCAATGCAAGACGGTAAGCCACTTCGCCAACTCGTTCCAAGATGTCAAAAGGTCCGATGTACCTCGGACTCAACTTGCCTCTACCTCCGAATATGATGGTTCCACGAGTAGGTAATATCCTCAAAAAATACATGGTCACCTTCCTTGAAGTCCAATGGTCTGTGGTGTGCATCTGCCCAATGTTTCTGTCTGTCCTGTGCTGCACGCAGGTGGCTCTGAATCTGCTTGACCTTATCCACTGTCTGCGTCACAAACTCTGGACCAAGTATCTGACGCTCTCCCACGTCACTCCAACAAACTGGCGACCTACATTTCCTGCCGTACAGTGCCTCATAAGGTGCCATCTGTAAGCTAGCCTGATAGCTGTTTATTGTAGAAGAATCTACCAAGTGTAGGTGGTCCTCCCATGATCCTCCAAAATTAATCATGCACGCTCTCAACATATCCTCTAATATCTGTTTCGTACGCTCTAACTGACCATCAGTCTGAAGATGATATACAGTGCTGAACTTGAGACGAGTTCCTAGGCTCTCCTGCATACTCCGCCAAAATGTGACGTGAATCTGGAATCACGATCCGATACGATGCTGACAGGTACTCCATGTAATCGTACTATCTGCCTCATATACATGTCAGCTAAAATATGTGGATTGCCCAACTCTGAAGGGCAAAAAATATGCAGACTTGGTGAGTCTGTCTACGATAACCCAAACTGCATCCTTCCTGCTAGGGCTCCGCGGAAATCCTGTGACAAAGTCCATGGTAATGTGTTCCCACTTCCACTCGAGAATGGGAAGTGGCTGCAATAATCCTGCAGTCCTCTGATGTTTAGCCTTGACTTGCTGCCAAACTAAACATTTTGCCACGAATCTTGTAATTTTTCTCTTCATCCCATGCCACCAGTAATGTTGCCTCGCATCTCGGTACATCTTCGTACCCCAAGAATGAAATAGAATAATCGAGCTATGAGCCTCGGTCATCAACTCTTGGCGTAGCTTGCCACTCAGAACGTATAGGCGATCTCCACACCTCTATGTTCCGTCTTCATGAATCTTGAATTCCATTTGCATGTCGGCCTCTGTCCTTTCTCGCAGTCGTCTAAATCTCGTGTCTGTAGGCAATGCTGCCTTGATCCTCTCAACCAAAATAGACTGAACCTTAAGACTGGCCATCTATCCATCCATGCCTGGCAATACAATCTCAATCCTGAGTTCCTGAAAATCCTCTAACAACTAGCGATGAGTCATAAACTACATTTGTCTTGCCAGGATGGTACTGCGACTTGATTTCATAATCTGTCATCAATTCCAGCCAGTGTCTCTGTCCCATGTTGAGCTCCTTCTTTGTGTAGGCATACTTCAGACCTTTGTGTTCCGTATAAATCTCAACACGCTCTCTATAAGGGTAGTGTCGCCATAGCTTTAGTACAATATCACTGCAGCTAGCTCTAGACTATGCATCGGATAGTCCTTCTCATGAACTCTCAGCTGTCCTGATGCATAGACTATCTATTCCATCTGAACATATCTCATATTTGCGGAGCTTGGCGTACTGCCTTTCTGTCTCAACATCTCCAATACGATCCTGAGATGTCTCTTATGCTCCTCCTGACTCTTGGAACATATCAATATGCCATCGATAATTATCACCACGAACTTATCTAAGTACTGGTGGAAAATATTGTTCATTAGGCTCATACTTACTGCTGGCGCGTTGGTTAAACCAAACGGCACGACTAAAAACTCATAGTGGCCATACTTCGTCCGAAAGGCCGTCTTCGGGATGTCCTCTCTCCGTACCTTGATCTGATGATAACTGGATCTGAGATCGATCTTCAGAATACATATGCGCCACTTAGCTGATTCAAATTAATCTTCGATGCGCGTCAAGGGTACTTGCTTTTTATTGCTACGGCATTTAATGCCCTGTAATCGTTATGCAACGTACCGTCCCGTCCTTCTTTGGTACAATAAGATGGTTGCTTCTCATGGAAAAATACTAGCCTGACCGAAACCCTTGTCTAAGAGATCCTCTACTATGGATCTTCAACTCGATCAACTATATCGGTGCTAGTCTGAAGACGAGAGAATAACTGGCTCGGCTCTGGGAGTCATCTCTTTAACAAACTCCATCTCTCTGTCAAGTGGCAGGCATAGAAGATCCTCTAGAAAAACATCCTTAACTCTGATATAACATGGTGGTATACTGGTTCACCTCCTGCATTGTATACCCCTAAGGTAGATGGGCACCACACTCCTGGGCTTCCTGAACTCAACTCAGGGTAACCTGGTGGCCTAAAAATATAAATGCCACTATGTCGACAATCTAGTATCGCGTGGTATTGGCTCAATCAACTCATGCTAGGATGGTGTCATCGTCCAAACTTAACCTCAAAATAAATTCTCCTGTTCTGTTTACCACACTAATCCTTTAAAAGAAAAATTTTCTCCCCTGCCTAAAATATAATTTCTCTTCTCCTCAAATTTTTCCCAAAATTTTTTATTCCTCGAGTTTCTTCTTTTCGTTATTTATCTCTCCAAGTCGCACAGTACAATAATGGTATCACTCAAGCATATACTAGAATTTTCTGGAATCCGATTATTATCTCCCAAGTGAGATCCTAAAATTTTCATCTCCTCTAGCTCATAATCATCGTTCCTAGCATTGCTATCATATACGACTACTAGTTTCCAACATCAGGCTATGCATTTTCGTGAATTATTCTAGGTCATGATCAACAATCCTTCCAGCTCTCAGTACTTCCAAGATCACTGCTACCTCAAGTACGGGTAGGGTACTACTAGGTCCAACTCCCTTGCCAACCTTCCACACTAGTTCTAGAATCCAAAGAACCCATCAATCTATCCTGATAAGGTAACAATCTTCTCCGAGAAAGGTATACGAATTCTGTATCCTGTCGTCTGGTCTTCGATCTTCTTCTGGAGGGAAGTCATCAGTCACAAGCATTTGTCTCCCTGAATAATAGGGGACGAGAAACAAGGATAGCGATATTTACGAAGATTGAACGAATGCAAAGTGGAAGTCCAAGGGCGATAATCACATACAAAGAGTTTTAAAATCGATTATGGATTAAGATTATATTCAACAATCATAATATTTATTCCTAATTTGCAGGCTCGCTTGGCACAGTCAGGTGACCAAGACGATTTAAATCGGACCTGCATGGGCCACCACAAAAACATGTCACGCCCCAGTCCCAAAATACGTAGGACCAGGAATACGTGACACGCCAGCTACACATTCGACCAGACTCTGGTCTGACTCGAATACGTATAAGCTGTAATATAAAAGGGCACTATCGAGATATCTCATAAATGTAAACCTCTATATCTCAATCCATAATGTACAACAGTATACAAAAATGAGCTATATGTGCTAGAGTCGGCCGCCCAATAACACACTAACTCGAATAGACTCGAGAAGAAGTATGAGTCTATAAAAACTAGGCTACAACAACAGATGAAATAAATAATATAAAATAACCATAATGCCGGTAGATATAATGTGAGTACCTGGTACCATGCCCGCAAGAACTGCAACTCCAATAGCAATTCCAAAGGCTCCATAATCATCTATGCTGTAAAACTGGCAGAGAACCAGGTCCTCAGAGGGACGTAACAAGGTACAGAAATACAACATGCCAAGTAAATAGAAAGTACAAGTGCACGTCAGGGTTCTCTAACATAACCAAACAAGTGTGACACAGTTTAAAGACAATGTTCGATGCGTGGGCTTTCTAATATAAAACCGTAGCTCCGAACACAGAGACACACGGGTCGAACCGTAGCTCCGAGCACAGAGACACACGGGTGAAACAGCTACACTAGATACAAGTATCACTACAAAATACTACATATATATAAGCGCGTGCAGAGTAGCCCAAACATCTAGTAACTGTCTTCCCCTTCCCAAGCGGTCAACGATTGTGCGTTGAACCTGAACCTCTAAGTAAAGTCTCGACACACAGAATTAACTCAACAGACGCAACCCTAAGGTCGTCCCAGTCTCTGGCCATGATGTCAGTATCAGGATACAGGAATCTGGCACGATCATGGTGTATAAGTGTGTCCTGTGCATCGAGGTATTATGAAGCATCTAGTAATTATACTAAGACGTTACGTCGAATGTCAACACCCGGTTGTGAACCGGATACGGAGTATCGAACGTCAACATAAAAATGCGCACGAGTACATAAAGAACAACAATATCTGTAAACTGAAATACAGGGTGGCAAGGTACACTTGTCTGCGTCCGGCTACTGATGACGGGGATCCGGTACCACGTCCAAGTCCTCAGGTCCCGTAGCACCTAGAGAAGAGGTACAAACTAAATCAATAAAATATCAGTCGGCTAAAATAAGATGCTACACACGTCTAGTATATGCTATAATCTTAGTTACAAGTCACAGGGATACGATGCTAGAGGGTTGACCCAGGTTGACTAAGGGTTCATTTCAAATACGATCAATCACTCGTTTAATACCATCAGAATAATCCTCAATCATATACCTTTAGCTATCACTCGTCTTAAAACTACTCCTCGATCCATTTTACTATTATTCCTCAGTCTACTATATTCCCCGATATTCAGTTAATCTACCACTGATCCAATCCTCCGCTTCACCTCAGGGTTCACAGACGTTAACATGTACATTGACGTATCTCACTAAATAAATAATTAATATTTCTCAATCCTCAATCACTGACTCATGGTTTGATATTATACCTATTTCACAATCAATCGCCTGCGTCCAATGTCCATCCATATTTTAATATCATAATATTAATTTGCACAAAATTAAATCAGCTCAATATACGATAATCATTACGCGTATATTAAATAGGATATCACCCTAAATATTCCGTATGGTACTTAAAAATCCAACCTCAAAATATAGCCCTTTCCAAGCATCACGCGTATATACTCTATGTCCTCAATCAATTTATTTTTAAACCATAAGTATTTAACTTAATATTTCACTATCTATGTATATTACGACTTTATTATTAAACCAAAAATTCCACATGTATATAATACACTAACATAAATCTATTTCATACTCAAACCCTAAACTCAGTATTACTAAACCATGTCCTGTGTCGTTTGGATACTGGCCTCTAGTGACAGTGGCAGGTATTTGAGCACAACGGCTTCCTTGTGTCAAGTTGATACAATAGGATAAGGAATAGTCCATACCTGAATAGTATTTTGTATCCAACGGACACGAGCAAAATCAAAGGAAGGACGATACAGATTGCACAAAGTGCTGATTCCCGAGCTCCCAGACCAATACCCAACCAGTTTACTATCAGTCCTAACAAGAAGCAACAAAGAAAACGGTTAGTGAGCATAAGCCAAAAATCGAATAAAACAATTATTCGAGATTGAACTCTAATGTTTCAGAGTTCAATACTCATAAGCGAGGAAATTTGCAAAGATTCAACGATCAAGAACGGTCTTACCGAGAATTCGACGACCTCGTCTCTGCTTCGATCTTTGAGATTGATTCGTCGGCGATGATCGCCGAGGAACGTCCGACGGAGAGAAGAAGCCGTGCAAGGATAGGAGCAGAGCTTGCTCGGTCAGCCTCGAGTTCGACGGATTTCTTGATCGAGATTGATCGAGTGACCGAGAACATCGCCACGAATCGCTGCAGAGGAATTTCGACCGAGGAACTGCTACGGAGGAGATGCTGCGATGCTGGCAGCGTGCTCGAGGTGGCACGTCAGGATGGAGACGGTCGGAGAAAGGCGACGAACGGGTGGCAGTTGCAGCGGGATACAGTCGAGCTGCTGCTCTGGCAGAAAACTCAGGCGTGGGGAGGGTGGCCCGTCGATGTCGACAGTGGGTGGAGGCTGATCGATTGGAGGCCGGAGGTAGAGGTGAAGATTGGAGGGGAAGGAGCAGCCGAGGGGTTGGCCGGAGTGTGTTTGCGGGGGTGAACGTGGAGGAGGTGACACGCCGGAGGAGGTCGAGGCAGCGGTGAATTGGTACAGCGGGCTCGTCCTGGGTGCTGCAGGCTCACCGGGCTGTGGCTGGAGGTGGCGATGGCGTGTGGCGGGCAGGAGATGCGGGTGGTTGCTTCCTCGCCGGAGAAGAAGGCCGATGATGGCCGCTGGAGGGTGGCAGCACTACGGCGGGGAGAAGCTCGGGTGGTCGGGGCACAGCGGGAACGGGGGTTCGGTTGGAGTTGAGAAGAAGGAGGAGAGATAGAGAAGAAGAAGAAAGGAAGAAGAAGAGAATGGGAGGAGTGGTGTATGTCGGCTGAGTGTGTAGGAAGAGGGAGAGAGAGAGAGAGAGAGAGGGGTGGGGTTCTCTATGTGTTGGGATTAGGGCCTGCCTTGAGGGAAGAGTAGTGATGGAGACATTAAATAGGGGAGGTAATGTGGGGATGTGTGGTGATGATTGACCCAATCCAAATGGGTGGTGAGGATTAATCATAAAGGAAAATAGTTTCTTCATGCAAATGAGAGGGAGGAGGGATGTTGACTTGGTCAAAGGAGAGGGGGCTTCTCCATTTGGCCTAGACCAATGAGGTTAGGACACCTATTTCAAAAATTATAACTAAGCCCCTTAAATTTGGATAATTGCATAATCACATGAAATGATGCAAAAATTATGGAGGAATTGGTGTTTGGTAATTTGTATGGTGAGGGGGTATTGGGTGTGAGGCACGAGTTTACTTTAAGGGCCATCGGGATTAATTGGGGATTAAAAATAGGATTTGGCAAAATCAGTATCCTCGATTTAAATAGAATTAAAGTGTCCCGCGCTTTTAAAATAAATGGGGCACTTGGGGTCAAAATTCGGAAATGACACAAGGTCAAAAATAGTGGGGGCTTGGAGTCAGTCTTGGACCCTTTAGTTGGTCTGGCTCAACGGGTTAAGTTGGTATCTCAAAATTTAGGATAACGACACAGGTGTCCGACACGGAATTAAATATGGATTACGGTTTCGGAAAATTACGCAATTAATTTAGAGCACAATAAAACTAATTTTTATGGAGACGAAAAAGTCCAGTGCCTAATTTGGCGAGTCAAGTCAGAATTACAATAATCCGATGGAATTTACGAGCTGGTATAGGGCTCCGAATAATTTAGCAATGATAGGGCGCGCCATGGGTTTAATTAAATAAATTAAATACCAGACAATCCTATCTCCACTCTAAACCTCAACATTTGCTGCTAAATCCAAAATTTTCCAAATTCACTCTAGCTATCTACAGAATAAATCGAGGGGGTTTACACCAATCTTGCCCCATACACCAAACGCACTGCGGGCCATAGGGTATTGCGAAGAATACGATCTGCCGACGCAATACCAGGCACCACCCATCGGCGTAGCCAAATAGAAAGAAAGCCAGCCAGTTGAGCTTCTTTTGACAGAGGCTTTCGGCAATGCCTCATATAACAGTAGGCTTTGGTCCCTATAGGATAACTCTCTATGTCTTTATTTAGAACACAATCTGGAGCCTCTGCATCTTCAATAAGATCATCGATTGTGTTGGCATCAAGAATGCTCAGAGGGTTCAAAGGTTTTTCTTTGCTATCAATAACCTTGTCCTACTTGGAATTTCTAGCCTGATGGAAGAAAAGTGTCACTACCACATTCCGAAAACAGGAGTATTTTCGACTTTTTATAATATTTAATATTATTGTAGTTACAATTAAGTAATTTCATGATAGTATATTTAATTTAAATAATTATGTGATGTGTAATTAAATATATAATTATATACAGTGTTCATTTGTGTTTGTGCTGGTAGACTTAACCTAGAAGCCAGTAGATGAACACCTGTCCAAATTGTGGAATTCTGTATTTAATTTTTTATCTAGAATTTATTTATTGGAGATTTTAATTAACTACCATAATTTATTTAATTATTTGTGCATCGCCTTTGCTTCAATATTTGGAGCGCTACCCTAGCTTCTGTCTTCCAACAAATTTCACAATCTTGCCCTAGACATGCCCGCCTTCCATTCTGCTATTTTTGTAACTCATAATTATGCTCTCTGTACATTATTTTTAGCCGCACAAAAATCGTCGCGGACGTTATTTAACAAATCCCTATTTTATATCGTTGTGCGTTCCAATCGAAATTGGGGATAATCTTGACCTATTTTTCGTGCGGCCCAAATTAGGGTAATATCCTGTTCTGAGTCTACTTTATTATTGGTATTGATGACCTGACCTGATTTTGGCCCCATGTACTCCTAATTAATTTTAGAACACAACTTACATTTATTTCTAATTAAATTGAGGATACTATTTTAACCGATTCTGAAAATCCCAATTTAATTCCAGTGCCCTGCTATTTGAGCCCGTACCAAACATACAGCACCCCCTGACCCTACAAAACACCGGATACCGAATCGCCCGCCAAATTTTTGTCATTTTATGTGTCTGTGGAAATACCCAAATTCAAGGGGGCTAATTTACAAATTTATATTTTTGGTGCCAACACCCATTTGTTTAAACCAATGAGGGAGCCCTAATAATTTTAACTAAACCTCACCCTCATCCCCACATGAAATTCTCCATGACTAATCTGGACCACACATTTAATAGGCCAATCCTAACCCTTGATTTCACACACTCTCTCTCCCTATTTAATGTCATGTCACATCAAACCCTAATCCCCAAAACCTAGGTTTCCCCACCTACTCACAAGCCCCCACATTTCCTCTCTCCAACGTATGTAAAATTTTTCTTCTCTTCTCCTTCTCTTTTCTTCTTCTTCTTCTCCTTCTTTTTCTTCTTCTTCTTCCTTTCTTCCTTAAAATTTAAATTCAAGAGAAGGGGGGGAACACTGTTCACCCCCCCCCCCCGCACCTACTGTTCACCCGGCGGCTACCTCCTGCCGTATTCCGGTCAGCGAGCCCCCGAGCCCTCCCTCTACTCCCTCTACTCTTCTCCCCGCGGCTTCACGAGCCGAGCTCGACCCCGGCGTTCAGCCTGGCCATCTCCGGCGGCCGCTGGCAGCAGCTCCCCCTGCTCAGCCCTTCGGCGGCCAGCCTAGTCCCGGCCCCCTCACGAATTCCTCCTCCGGCTGCTCCTCCCCATTCCTCCTGCCGTACTCCGGCCGGACTACCACCACCACCTCCATCTTCACCATACATCACCACCACCTCCATCTTCACCATACATCACCACCACCTCCATCATCGAACACCACCACCACCATCACTCGACCCCGGTCGAGCTCCCCCTCGGCGGCCAGCCAGCCGACCCCTTTGACGCTGTGAGTTTCCTCCTCCCCCTCTTCCCTCTTCACAGATGTTGTATATATATATATATATATATATGTATATATATATATATATATATATATATATATATATATATATATATACATATATATATATATATATATATATGTATATGTATATATAACTAATGTAATGTATATGTACATATATAACTATTGTATATGTATTTGTATGTATATAATTAATGTGTAGATATATATGTATATGCATATACGTATATACGTATATATGTGTGTAGGTGTATACGTGTGAATACGTATTAAATAATATTTTTAATATGAGTTCTTTGTGTATATATATAAGTAGTTTATATATTTATGTTATATTGATACATAAGTACATATATAAACATACTTTGAGATATGTTAATGCAGGTATATAGCACTTTTGTGTATAGACGTTTTATATGTATATATACATAATTACTTCTCGCGTATTTCTCTACTTTTATATATGTATCTATATATATGTACGTATTTTGGTAAATATACAACTATAGCAAGTATAATTTATATTGGTATATATTTTAGATGTATATATATATATATATATATATATATATATATATATATATATATATATATATATATATATATATATATATATATATATATATATATATATTATGTTAAATTTTTTTTAGTATGTATACAAATATAAATACGTATTGTATTCCTTTCCATGAACTATGTTATATATATATACATACAAGTATTATTTATTATGTTTATATATATAGACAAGTATTATTTATTTTAAAGTATATATTTTTACATATATCTATTATTGTAATTGATAGAAATTATATATATATGATTAGTTAATGCGATGTATATTTATGTATATCCCTACCAGATGACCCTAGTTGACTAGTGCCCTGCCTGGCATGGCCCTAAGGCCAGTGTTTTTGACTGTGTGTTAGCGTAGCATCTGATGCAAATGTTGTATTGTGTTATGTCTATAGGAATGTTGGTTCACCCAGGGGATACTCTGGAACAGGACCTCAATATTTACCAGCTAAGGACCCAAGGCAAGTACATTCTCTGATAATTTCTAATTCCTTGATAATTTCTATAAGTTTAATAATCTTGAAATGTTACATCTGAATCCTTGACACTGTGCTACACGGACTAGTATAGCTTGGATCTGCAGTCATGAGATGTTACATTGATTATCGTATTGACATTGTACACGACATATATAGTAGACATCGTACATGATAGATTGGACTTGCTCGTGTATTATGACGTGTCATGATTGGATCCACAGTACTAGTTGGGGGCGGGGAAGTAGTTAGTAAGAAATGTGATCATAACCTCTTATTGCAGTATAGAACAATGTAAGTGTTAATCATGCTCTTCACATATGATTAGCCAGGCCCTATAGCTATCGTACATGTTCCCAAGCCGATCACATTTTGAAACTACTATTTCAAACACTTAGAATAGGTTACAGTTCCCTATTTAAATCATATACTACATCACCCGTATATGATACTGTTCCTTGTTCTTTCATTTTCATATATGCACTGACTGTATCATATTGCCTATTGCCTATCTCTTCATATTGCTTGTCTCTTTAATTACCATTGGATTTATTTCACTGTCTTCTCAGTATCTAGCATAAACTGTTTATTGCTTTATAGTCCTTATCAATTAAATAGAACTGTTATTTGAGATTTGTACTTTACTCCTTCCTGACTGGAAACATTTTTCTAGACTATGCCTTAGAGGATCGGTATCCGACACTTTATGGACCCTATAGTGAGTAGCTGCAACTTGGGCTTGATAGTTTAGTTGTAATTCTGGGAGGTCTAGCCGGAATCACTAATCTTCTAGTTAGTTCTTTTAGCAGACTATTTGGTACCGGATTTGTCTCCGGCATTTTTGATGAGACTTGGATATTTTTTGAGTTAGATTATTACTTTTTGACTTGTGTTGTATTTAATTTTGTTCGATATCTTATCGTGCTGTAGTCCTGTGATTGAGTATGTGTTCATTTTATTTGTGTCATCCCTGCCTCCTTATGGAGATTGGATGCTTGTGTGAGATTGGCTAGATAGTATCAAGACCTTGACAGCATTCTACCGTCGACACTGCGGCGTAGGCTGGACGTACCCGCGTACTCGTGCCCCAATTCCGGGTGCGGGTCGTGACACGTTTTTAGTGGTGGCCCATGCAGGTCAGACTTCGCAAGTTGTACGATGTCGTGGTGGTGCGGCAACTTAGTTGTACTACTGTGTGCCTGTGATAGGATTTAGGACATAGGATACTAGGATGAGAGAGGATACTCAATCACAAAAAATTCTTGGGAGATTCCTGGGATGACCCCTTGAGAATCTTATTATAATTTCCAATTTAAATCTTTTTCCTTGTTTTCGTCCGCTCTCGTTTGTTGTTATTGAACTTGATTCTTGTTGATCAGTTGTTAAATTTAATTCTTGGTATCGTTGTTGAGTTTATTTCATATCGAGATAAATTTTACGGGCTAAAATTTATGGTATCATCTGATGACATATATTGATGAGGACAGTGAGAAAGGTAAAACGTCTACTTTGGTTATGGAACCTAGAGTTTATCGCAGCCACATTAGCTGTGGTGACGAGAACGTAGGAACCTGACTTGGATGTACATACTTTAGTTATGAAATTTAGAATTTCTCGTAGCCATACCGGTTGGCGTGGCAAGGGTTCTAGATGACATGATTATCGAGTTGCATACCTTAGTTACGGAACCTGTCGTTTATCGCATCTATGCTTACTGGCGTGGCAAGGATTCTGAGTGTCATGATTTCTGACAGACGTGTATGATTATCAGGTTGTATCTTAAATTGGTTCTTAAAGTATCATCTCAAGACTTATTTATTTATGTTATTCCAGGACTTTGTTCCATCGCTTCTTTTCTTTACTAGTAGTAAAGATACCTTCAGTCCTTGATCCAGTTCCTTTTTGAGTTTATTTTCTTTGAGGATTTCTTGTTAGTATGATAATTAGTGACTTACAATTTTGGTTGTCTTGTATTAGTTTGACTGAGTGTGACTTGTGAGTTTGTAAGTATTTCTTAGTTGGACATGGGAGCAGTAGGCATTAATCTAGAGATACCCATAGCATAGTACCTTGTAGCAATAGTTCTACGATAGGTGTTATTATAATTAGTATTGGTATTATATAAAGAGAAGTAAGATATCAGTGAAGGTTCTAAGAGTAAGTATCAGAATCAATATGCCAGTCCTGGATAGTCATTAAATTATGTAATTGGATGATCTATATAACTAATTAAGTATCAAGGAATTGTGTTAAAGATTAATGGAGCATGATGTTCAATTTGATGATTGATACTGGGTGTATTAAGAGTAAAGAAATGTATATGCATAAAGGGTTTTAATGAGATGCCATGAGTAGAGAAATATCAAGATTGGTAATGAAAGTTGTGAAATATATCACATATTAGTTTAACAGGCTGTAAAAGGTTTAAGAGATATGCTTATACATCAATCGAGATATGGAACCATATGCTTGCCCTTGAGATTGAAGTAAAGCATGGGTATTATAGAAAGTGCAAGTGATCGTGAGTTCTAATAAGTTTGATGAGATAATCTAATGATGAACCTAGTGTTACCATACCAATAGTGCTAGTGATTCTATATCAAAGATTTGTTAAGCAAGGTGCTAATAACAGTAAGTACTTCATAATTAGATTGGTGTATCAAGTAATATAGATAGAAAATTATTGGAGAAAATACGTGTGATGATAACTTTGATCACTTGGAAGTAATAGTGTAAGTAATTCGGGAAGTACAAGTTTCAGTACATAGTTGAGAGTTGTAGACAATGGGTGTATTTGAGTGCACCTTTAGTATTAGAGACTGTGAGTATTTATATGTATACTTGTGGATTTAAATTTATAAATTGAAGAGTAAAATTGAATTTCAATTTTTTAAGAATTTTGAGGAGTTAAGATTTTATGTTATTAAAACTTTGAGGATTCAAATTCAATTCAATAAACATAGTCAAAGCTATAAGGATTTTAGAAGTGATTAAAAATTTTATTTCGATATTTGAGCATTTGACTTTTGAGGAAAGTATATGCATTTTATTTTAAATTGTTCGAGAAGTTAAATTTTGATGATTTTATTTTGAGGATAAAATTTTATGGTGGGTAAGAAATGTATAGCAATATATGAGTGGTTGATGTGCATGTCTAAGGATCTATTAGCTTGAGAATGCTTGAGATGGCTCTGCAAACAGACTTGGGTGTCCATCTAGAGTTGCATTAGAAGGAGTAGTACTTAGTATGGTGTGTTGCACTTGGTGTGCACTTGAGTGATAAGAACGACTAGTATAAACAATTACAGTAGGTAAGAGAGCTAGTAGTGAGTGTGCTTGTAGTAGAAACAGTAGTACCAAGGGATAGAGATATCAATCTTTGGATGCATTATTAAACTATGGATGTGTTAGAGATTCTTGGTATCATATCTAGGTATCAATAGACATGTGTATGCAATAAGGATGTATTCGTGGATGTTGTGGACTAATGATTAGTTGGTATGGATACCAGTATATAGAGATAGGAATTAGTGAGTGAATGTGCCAGAGTTAAGTGTATATTAGAGGATTAAGATGTCCAAGTAATGGGTTAGAAGGCTATGTTCTGTTCTTTCCTCATATTCCTTTTCCATCTGTTTGTTTGATTGATTGATTCCTTAGTACCATAGCTTGTATCAATAATTTTCTTGTTAGAATGTAGTTAGTAGTACACCCTGATACAGAGACTGCAATACCATGACAAAAGACACTATGACCGTACATATTCCCCTTGGGTTGCATGTTGTATGATTATAGGAAAGATTTTTCTTGGACCATGATTATCGGGGTTTGACCATGACGAAGATTCATGAAGGAGTTATGACTTGACAAGAGAGACAAGATGATTTAAAATTCGAGGATTTTTTCGGAATGAAATAATTTCAGAATTTTGAAAATTGTGAAAGGACATTGAGGATTATTACCTGATTTCATGGATGATGAATTTAAACTTTGAGGGAAATAATAATGTGTATGATTAAACGCTACTTTGAGGATTTTAAATTTCTAGGACGAAATTCTTTTAAGGAGGGTAGACTTGTCACTACCACGTTCCAAAAACAGGAGTATTTTTGACTTTTTATAATATTTAATATTATTATAGTTACAATTAAGTAATTTCATGATAGTATATTTAATTTAAATAATTATGTGATGTGTAATTAAATATATAATTATATACAGTGTTCATTTGTGTTTGTGCTGATAGACTTGACCTAGAAGCCAGTAGATGAACACCTGTCCAAATTATGGAATTCTGTATTTAATTGTTTTATCTAGAATTTATTTATTGGAGATTTTAATTAACTACCGTAATTTATTTAATTATTTGCGCATCGCCTTTGCTTCAATATTTGGAGCGCTACCCTAGCTTTTGTCTTCCAACAAATTTCACAATCTTGCCCTAGACATGCCCGCCTTCCATTCTGCTATTTTTGCAACTCATAATTATGCTCTCTGTACATTATTTCTAGCCGCACAAAAATTATCGCGGACGTTATTTAATAAATCCCTATTTTGTATCGTTGTGCATTCCAATCGAAATTGGGGATAATCTTGACCTATTTTTCGTGCAGCCCAAATTAGGGTAATATCCTGTTCTGAGTCTACTTCATTATTGGTATTGATGACCTAACCTGATTTTGGCCCCATATACTCCTAATTAATTTTAGAACACAACTTACATTTATTTCTAATTAAATTGAGGATACTATTTTAACCGATTCTGAAAATTCTAATTTAATTCCAGTGCCCTGCTATTTGAGCCCGTACCAAACATACAGTGCCCCCTGACCCTACAAAACACCGGACACCGAATCGCCCGCCAAATTTTTGTCATTTTATGTGTCTGTGCAAATACCCAAATTCAAGGGGGCTAATTTGCAAATTTACATTTTTGGTGCCAACACCCATTTGTTTAAACCAATGAGGGAGCCCTAATAATTTTAACTAAACCTCACCCTCATCCCCACATGAAATTCTCCATGACCAATCTGGACCACACATTTAATGGGCCAATCTTAACCCTTGATTTCACACACTCTCTCTCCCTATTTAATGTAATGTCACATCAAACCCTAATCCCCAAAACCTAGGTTTCCCCACCTACTCACAAGCCACCACATTTCCTCTCTCCAACATATATAAAAATTTTCTTCTCTTCTCCTTCTCTTTTCTTCTTCTTCTCATTCTCCTTCTTTTTCTTCTTCTTCTTCTTCTTCCTTTCTTCCTTAAAATTTAAATTCAAGAGAAGGGGGGAACACTGTTCACCCCCCCCCCGTACCTACTGTTCACCCGGCGGCTACCTCCTGCCGTATTCCAGTCAGCGAGCCCCCGAGCCCTCCCTCTACTCCCTCTACTCTTCTCCCCGCGACTTCACGAGCCGAGCTCGACCCCGGCGTTCAGCCCGGCCATCTCCGGCGGCCGCTGGCAACAGCTCCCCCTGCTCAGCCCTTCGGCGGCCAGCCTAGTCCCAGCCCCCTCACGAGTTCCTCCTCCGGCTGCTCCTCCCCATTCCTTCTGCCGTACTCCGGCCGGACTACCACCACCACCTCCATCTTCACCATACATCACCACCACCTCCATCTTCACCATACATCACCACCACCTCCATCATCTAACACCACCACCACCATCACTCGACCCCGGTCGAGCTCCCCGTCCGGTCCAGCAGCCAGCCAGCCGACCCCTTTGACGCTGTGAGTTTCCTCCTCCCCCTCTTCCCTCTTCACAGATATTGTGTATATATATATATATATATATATATATATATATATATATATATATATGTATGTATATATAACTAATGTAATGTATATGTACATATATAACTATTGTATATGTATTTGTATGTATATAATTAATGTGTAGATATATATGTATATGCATATACGTATATACGTATATATGTGTGTAGGTGTATACGTGTGAATACGTATTAAATAATATTTTTAATATGAGTTCTTTGTGTATATATATAAGTAGTTTATATATTTATGTTATATTGATACATAAGTACATATATTAACATACTTTGAGATATGTTAATGCAGGTATATAGCACTTTTGTGTATAGACATTTTATATGTATATATACATAATTACTTCTCGCGTATTTCTCTACTTTTATATATGTATCTATATATATGTACGTATTTTGGTAAATATACAACTATAGCAAGTATAATTTATATTGGTATATATTTTAGATATATATATATATATTATGTTAAATTCTTTTTAGTATGTATACAAATATAAATACGTATTGTATTCCTTTCCATGAACTATGTTATATATATATACATACAAGTATTATTTATTATGTTTATATATATATACAAGTATTATTTATTTTAAAGTATATATTTTTACATATATCTATTATTGTAATTGATAGAAATTATATATATATGATTAGTTAATGCGATGTATATTTATGTATATCCCTACCAGATGACCCTAGTTGACTAGTGCCCTGCCTGGCATGGCCCTAAGGCCAGTGTTTTTTACTGTGTGTTAGCGTAGCATCTGATGCAAATGTTGTATTGTGTTATGTCTATAGGACTGTTGGTTCACCTAGGGGATACTCTGGAACAGGACCTCAATATTTACCAGCTAAGGACCCAAGGCAAGTACATTCTCTGATAATTTCCAATTCTTTGATAATTTCTATAAGTTCAATAATCTTGAAATGTTACATCTGAATCCTTGACACTGTGCTACACGGACTAGTATAGCTTAGATCTGCAGTCATGAGATGTTACATTGATTATCGTATTGACATTGTACACGACATGTATAGTAGATATCGTACATAATAGATTGGACTTGCTCGTGTATCGTGACGTGTCATGATTGGATCCACAGTACTAGTTGGGGGCGGGGAAGTAGTTAGTAAGAAATGTGATCATAACCTCTTATTGCAGTATAGAACAATGTAAGTGTTAATCATGCTCTTCACATATGATTAGCCAGGCCCTATAGCTATCGTACATGTTCCCAAGCCGATCACATTTCGAAACTACTATTTCAA
Source organism: Iris macrosiphon (assembly GCA_036927795.1). Classification (NCBI taxonomy): domain Eukaryota; kingdom Viridiplantae; phylum Streptophyta; class Magnoliopsida; order Asparagales; family Iridaceae; genus Iris; species Iris macrosiphon. Next base: position 75,772,855 of record JAYESA010000015.1, on the reverse strand, counting down.
ACACTTAGAATAGGTTACAGTTCCCTATTTAAATCATATACTACATCACCCGTATATGATACTGTTCCTTGTTCTTTCATTTTTATATATGCACTAACTGTATCATATTGCCTATTGCCTGTCTCTTCACATTGCTTGTCTCTTTAATTACCATTGCATTTATTTCACTGTCTTCTCAGTATCTAGCATAAACTGTTTATTGCTTTATAGTCCTTATCAATTAAATGGAACTGTTATTTGAGATTTGTACTTTGCTCCTTCCTGACTGGAAATATTTTTCCAGACTATGCCTTAGAGGATCGGTACCCGACACTTTATGACCCTATGGTGAGTAGCTGCAACTTGGGCTTGATAGTTTAGTTGTGATTCTGGGAGGTCTAGCCGGAATCACTAATCTTCTAGTTAGTTCTTTTAGCAGACTATTTGGTACCGAATTTGTCTCCAGCATTTTTGATGAGACTTGGATATTTGTTGAGTTAGATTATTACTTTTTGACTTGTATTGTATTTAATTTTGTTCGATATCTTATCGTGCTGTAGTCCTGTGATTGAGTATGTGTTCATTTTATTTGTGTCATCCGTGCCTCCTTATGGAGATTGGATGCTTGTGTGAGATTGGCTAGATAGTATCAAGACCTTGACAGCGTTCTACCGTCGACACTGCGGCGTAGGCTGGACGTACCCGCGTACTCGTGCCCCAATTCCGGGTGCGGGTCGTGACAAAAAGATAAGATACCCACTTGTTAATATCAGCCAAATCAGAAGGCTCTCTGTAAAAAGTGGTGCATGCAAGATAGTGGCTCATCAGTTCTTGGTACACAGCCACTGCCCGAGGGTTGGTGTCCTTCAGCTCCCTATTTGTGGGAATGTACTCTTCATAGGGAGTGTCTCCCATTGGCAGTTTTGAGATATCTGCCATCTCATGAAGTGCTAGGCCCAAGTCACCTATTAGGGTGGCGAAAGTCCCAGTGAGCGAGTTATATCGCTCCATCAAAGCTAAGAACAAATTGGTGTTGATAGGCAGCCCAACACTAGTAGCACTCACAGCATCAAATAAGTTAATACTCTCCAACTCTATTTGAAAGTGCTTCAGGGCCCATGCAGTTAAACTGGCCCATCGAAGATTGTGGGGGTTAAGCTATCCACTGGTGCGAGGGTTAACCCTGGGATATACTCCTCCCAGCCCCATAAAGTCATTGCAGAAAGTTGCTATTTGAAGTGGCTGGATCAAAGAAGAGTCTTCACTAAGGACACTGCCTGGTAGTATCCTCTGAAGGGCATAATAGGGCCTGAGGGACTACTTACAAAGGATCCTCGGTTTAATCCTTTCCTATAAAAGATCTTCCCTGGCTGGCCATGAAGATCAGGAGTCAGAGTCCATCCCATCCTTCTGGGATGTGTGGCATGAAAGAATGCAGAAATAGGGTAATCTCTGGACATCTTTGGCAAGTACATAACCGTGCCCTCAGTAGAAAATATCCAATCTTCCTTCTTGGGCTTTGTCTGGGATTGCTTATCAATAACATCCCCAAATAAGAAAGCCGGTTTCTTATACTCGGTCCCATCTATGTATGTCAAGGGTTCCCCACTGATCATACTCAGCAACATTCTTTCTCCTTGGGCCGAGATCAGAGTTTCCCTTTCATGAGGATACTCGTTTCCAGAGATGGAAAAAGTCACATGGGACAAGTCCTCCAAGTAGTTGGAATTCAACATTCCAACAACAGAGCCCATTACTTCATCCATAGAGGGGATCTGTAGGTCCACTGCAAAAAAGCAAGATAATAAGTCAGTTTTACGCTAGAATTTACTTTCAGCGCGTAAAACGTAAAGTGCTACATTCTTGCAGTATACGCCAAAATTTGACAGTCTGAGTTTTTACGCCAGACTGCAAAATATGGTGTTTTACGCTGGAATTTATTTTCAGTGCGTAAATCACAAGGTTTGCAGTATACGCCAAAAATCTAACAGTCTGAATTTTTACGCAAGACTGCAAAATATGGAGTTTTACACTGAAATTTATTTTTTAGTGCGTAAAACGCAAGGTTTGCACTATACGCCAAAATTTTAACAGTCTAAGTTTTTACGCCAGATTGCAAAATATGGAGTTTTACGCTGACACATTAAAATATGGGCGTATTTGTGCATACACGTATAACGTGTGCGAAGGGATGTTATTTCTCTCGAAGTTTCACCTGTGATGCCCGGTGCACAGCTAGACGGCGGCGCACTTCGTTCAGAACGAGGCTCGCTTGGCCTAGTAGGAGTCGCTCGTGCTTGAGCAGAGGTGCGAGAATATGAAGCAGCTTTCTTTCCTTTAGCAGCGGTGGTCTGTTTTGGCGCCATGGCAAATCTGAGTTCTTTTTCAGAAAGAGATGAAGGGTTTTTTAGAATAAGATGAAAGGTTTTTTCAGAAAGAGATGAAGGATTTTTCTCTCTCATGACCTAGGCCTATTTATAGAGTTCAAATAACTCTTCAAATCCTTAACCAAATCCGATCTCATCATAATCGGTTATGATTTGGGACCACGTCAGCAGATAATTTGAAAAGGAAGACAGATAGTCATGCTGCGTAACAGATCCCTGATTTTACGCTCAGATTTTTACGCTCAGAAGCTACGGATCTATGATTTTACGCTCAGAAGCTACGGATCTACGATTTTATGCTCAGAAACTACGGATCTATGATTTTACACTCAGAAGCTACATATCTATGATTTTTATGCTCAGACGCTACAGATCTATGATTTTACGCTCAAATGCTACAAACCTATGATTTTACGCGCAGAGCAAAGATCTATAATTTTACGCTCAGAATGCTACGGATCTATGATTTTACGCGCATCTTAAATTACGCGGGACAGATCAGTCAGCAGAATACGCGTATATCTTGATAATCTGAATTTTACGCTCGAGAAAGCTAGTCACAAGAGTTTATGCAAAAAATGCTCTTTTGATTCCATATTTACAAACATTGCAAAGGCCTAAAATACGCAAATATCAGCGTTTGCAAAATAGACGACGAGTATTCAGTAACTTCTCTTCTTCTCCAACCGAGAGGACTTCATCAGACGAAGGGCCAAAGAGTTCCCTGAAAATGTCTATCTTTATTAGAGATGACCCTTCTTCTTTGGCCATTACTAGTTCATTCGAGGTTTAGCCAGGATCTTTTATATCTAGTTCAAGAATGGCCTGTTCGACGGACATTCCTCGTCCTGTCTCGAGAATCTTTCGAGAAGCAATTTTTAAAGATGATGTTCTGAATAAGATGAAATGACAGTTCAGAATTCTATGTGACTCCTCGTCAAAACAGCATGACAATTGGATCTAATGCTAAAAACATTTTTATGCATCTTCCTTTATGCGTAAAAGTTGGAACGTGACTTGATGCATATTTATCAGAGTCTGCATAAAAATTACTCAAGCATGACGAAGCTGCGTATTACCAGACATTCTCACAGCAACATGGCAAAACAATAGTGCGTAAAAGAAGACAAGTTTATTAATCATGATTACATATGATAAAAATTATTTTACAAAGGATTTTTCATTAATATTCAAGATCATGATTACATATGATGGAAATCTATTTTACAAAGGATTTTTCATTAATATTCAAGATCACGATGGGAATCTATTACGCTAGGTTCTCATCTGATGGAGATCTTCATTTCTTCTTCTACGGCACTTCTTCGGATCCTATACGCCGGGTGCCAAGAAAATGGTCAATGGAGGGCGGATACAAAATTGGGCCTGTTTAAATTATTCAAGCCCACCCTCTATACGTCATCGGCGGCCATGCTTAGAATTGTGATTGGGATCCAGACCCAACATAATATTGGAAGACACGGCCGAGCTGCACCCCAGGATCCAGCTTCATAATAGGGGAAAATACAGCTAGCAAGCTGTGTGGTCTAATGCGACCCTTTCTCTCTCTTTGTCGAATTGCTATATAAAATTGCTGATTACCTCGAGCAAAGGAAGCTATGATATCCCTCCATGGTCCATCATTGCAAAGAATATTTGCTCAAAGACGTCTCTTCTTACGACTCCTTACATGCTGGAAGAACATAATCTTCTTCTTTCTCAGTTCAGCCCAATGAATCTCAGCAGTCATCTTTGTGGTGAAGGAAGTATGGAAAGCCAAGTTCATTTGCTTGCCCTTATATAGACAGAAGAGAAGATACAAATTCTAACGACTTCTTAAATGTAGCCAAAAAAGTAGCCTTGAAGAACGGGTCAAAGTTGACCATTTCATGCTTCATTCAAAGTATTTCAAATTACGAGGAATTTGAAAACTTTGAAGGGGGTCTTGTAGAAGCATAAAATATGCTGGGGGATTGTACGCGTATTATACAGTCAAAACCCCCAAATACATGAAGTCCCTCTCCGCATAAAACAGAGCTTCAAGGCTGTGTGGCATAAAATATGGCTTCAGAGCTGTACGCGTAAAACAGAGTTTCGAGGCTGTGTGGCGTAAAATATGGCTTCAGAGCTGTATGCGTAAAACAGAGCTTCAAGGCTCTGTGGCGTAAGAAAAAATGGCTTCAGAGCTGTCCGCATAAAGTAGAGTCTCAAGGCTGCTCTGCGTAAAAGGTTGCTATACCTTCCTGCGTAAAGTTTAAAATGCGTTGTTTTTAATGAAGCGTAAAGTTGTACGAGGAACTCTTCGTATTCCTTGGATGAATTTGTCTGACAAAACAGTGAACCTGACATCTGACAAAAGTACTTCACGATGATCGAGAGGATGGCTGTGATGATAATTTTGCATAGAGATCCAGGTTGTCATTTAGTGACATATTCTTGATACAAGTCATTTTTACGCATTCAAAGAAAATGATGCCTATTCTACATGGGCAGAAATGAGTTTTTACGCTCAAGATAAGACAAGATCAGACGCCACATCAAAAGCTGTTTTCTGTACAGAGATTGAGACATATCTCTGCATTTAATGCACGAGATTTGGGCATATCTCTGCATTTAATGTACGAGATTTTTTCTCTATTTTGTCATGACTGGGAAAGCTAAAACTGCGACTAATACGCTCACATCACCATCCTTGCATTTTATGCCAACCAGGCTATTTTCAACTATAGGAGTACGTCGTATGCTATCTCCTCGAAATACGCAAACTCGACTATATTTGCAAAGGTACGTGATAAGGCTATTTAGCCCAGAATATGCTCAAAACCTCAGTCGTGAAAGATAATTGGCTATTTTATGCTGGTTATCTATTATTCATGAATCATCAAGTTTTACGCCAACCATCTTTACTCAAACCAGGCAGTGACCTACGTGGCTTACATGCCATGATCTTCGAGAAGCAGTCATACGCATTACCTTATAAAGGGACACATGTCATACGCAGATTCAAAATATTATTGGAACGTGGGTAGCAGTTGTCATAACAGCAGCGTAAAGGAAGCAATCATCTTCACAGTTTGGCTTTTTATGCCAACAAAACAGTTATTTGGCTTTTACGCCAACAATTTTACGCAGGGGCAGTTACCTACGTGGCTTGCTTGCCACGATCTTTGAGAAACGGTTATATGTGTTACCTTATAAAGGAACACGTGTCATACGCAGATTCAGAAGATTATTGAAACGTGGGTAGCAGTTGTCATAACCGCAGCGTAAAAGATGCAACTCTCTTCACAATTTAGCCTTTTACGCCAACAAGACAGTTACTTGGCTTTTACGCCAACCTAGACAGTTATTTGATTGATCTCTATAAATAAAGACCCCTGGTCACAGGGTAGGACACACAGACAAAGGCGTAATCATAATCAGATCAGAGAGAGAAAAGAGCACAGACAGAGAGTTTTGGCTGACAACTTTGGCAACAGGAATTCGATCCTACTTGTAACTTTCCTTTAACCGGCTTTTGCCTTCAGTCCAGAGAAAGTTTGAAGCTTCTTCTTCTTCTACAGCACTTCTTCATCACCGTGTAGTCCACGGAACAAAGTGATCGACCGCAGATCAGACTTCCATAGCAATACTCCCCATAATCATTTTAATTGTACTTAACATCCTCGTATAGGATTAGTTATACTTTCCTCTTTTCTAGTTTGTAAGCAAAGGTTTCGTATAAACATCTTTGTTTAATCCCGCAAACAAATACCTACTCAACCAATCCATCTCGAGCACTATATCGTAGCTCGGAAGTGGCATTACGAGTAGACTTATGCTCAACTCTCGGCCTCCCAAAGAAACTCTCTGGTCCTTGCAAACATCACTAACCAGGATAATGCGCCCCCGATCATGATCTTGCAAGTCCTCGCCAATGGTTCAGACTCAAGATAATATTTTAGAGCAAAAGATACAGATACAAAACTATGTGAAACACCGAAATCAAATAAAGTATGAGCTGAAAAAGAATCAAGATAGACTGAACCTGAGATAACATCACCGACTGGCTCCTCCTCCTCGACGGTCAAGGCGAAAGCTCGTCCCTGTCGCTGGGCACCTCTCTGCTGCTGCTGGTGCTGAGCAAACTGCTGCTATTGCGGTGGTAGAGGAGGTCCTCTCTGCTGTTCCTCTGGTGGTTTCGCATGTGCTCTCTATGCCTGAACTCCGCCCTGAGCTGGATGAGCTAGAACTTTAGGACAAGCCCTCAACTGATGGTCTCCTGATCCGCAGAATAAGTATTGGCCCAATCTCATCCTGCATGCATCCCATCCATGTTCTTGCTTCTTACAGAAAGTGTAAGGAATAGCTGCCCTCTGGATCTGGTGTATATGTTGTGTCGGCGCTCTAGCTGGTCCATGGTATTGCTGCCTCGGATGTTAGAAGTGCCTCTGGTGCAGCTACTGAAAATGAGGCTGCTTTATTGCACTTGTGTTGGTACTGGATCCTCATATGTCCCTCGGCATCTTAGATCCAAGCTCTAGATCATCCTCTGCCCGCTATGCCTGCCTCAGAATCTTCTTAAAAGTAGCGGTGGGATCTCCATTTGTATGTGATTTGATCTCCTGATTTAGTCCCTTCCTAAACTTCCTGGCTCTTCCTCTGGGGTTTTGTCCCTCCACAAAATGGCCTAATCTATAATACTCCATCGCATACTCATCCACCGTCATACCTTCCTGAACGAGGTATTGGAACTGGCTCTCTAGAGATGTCAGAGCCATATTTGGAAAAAACTTTTCCTTGAAGAGCTCTTTGAAAGCTTCCCAAGTAAGTCCTGGTATTGAGATCCTGGGGTCCGTCCTGAACCAAGTCAACGCAATATCGAACATCATGCTCCCCGCAGCCTCTATTTGTAACCTCTCTAGAATCTGCGTCAGCCGCAGGTTCCGCTCAATATCTTCTATCCAATCATCAATATAAATGATCCCTTCAGTGCCTTTAAAGTCCTTCAGCCCCAATCTCTTAAAGTCTATGATGATACCCGACCTCGGCTGTTGCAGGGTAAACTGAGGTGGTGTCGTCTATGGCTGGACTAAGGTGGCTCTCTCAATTGATGCGAGCGCAATCTGGTGAGCATTCTCAATGTCCTACTGCATAACCACTGACTGACGCTACTGCGCCTCCATCATCTGCTGCAAGAGCGCAAACATCTGCATCTGATCGACTGCGGATGGTGGGGGTGGAAGATCTCCTGAAACTGTCGGCACTGCCCTCTGTACCAGAGGTGGAGCACCTCCGAAAGCTGCTGTATAAACGCTCACCTGGATCGGTGAAGCTGACCTCTGAAATATAGTTGCTGGAACATTGTCTGCTAGTGTTGCTCTCATATGCGATAAAGTAATCGACCTCGCTGACATTGTGCTTGAGCGCTGGGAACGCGTCTTCGGAGGCATCCTAAAGATAGATTGAACAAAGGAATCAATATTGAGTATGATACGATATCATCAATGAAGGACATAATTTATTCAAAGCAACATTCAATAGATAAGGATAGCAAAACTGATATTGGAAGTGTTTTCTAGTTGTGATTGAGTATACTCTCAGCTTATATCATATTTTCTAAAGCAGGCTTGTACTAGTACTCTAGGTGAGCACCACTACGATATCGCTCTACTTGCAACTAGACCTGTATGGGCCACCACTAAAAATGTGTCATGACCCGCACCCGGATATTCGAGCACGAGTATGTGGGTACGTCTAGCCTACGCCGCAGCATCGGTGGTAGAACATTGTCTGGTCAACTATAACTAACTAAATATCTCAACAATATATATATATGGTATATGTCAATCATCTCAACTCCAAAAGGAGGAACAATATGGTATCTTATAAATGTAGCTATACTCAATTATAATGCAACTAAGGAAGATAGAGCATGAATGGAATAATGAAAGAAAATAATCAAGATATAAATCACAAGTCTGAAATAATATACATGCAATGAATCTCAATAAAGTCTAATACAAGTCCACCAAAATAAACTAAACCTCCTCAGGCTCTGAAACTAAGTCCTCCTGGTCTACCAGAGTATCCTCTAAAGGTAAGCCCTCCTGCGGTCCGTAGAATATGGGACACTAGTCTATGAGCCAATCATCTGAAAAAATATATCCAGTCAGGATTGGAGCAAAGTACATACTTATGAAAGCAGTTTCAAATACATAATCGATCATATAAAGCAGATAATAGAAAAGAATACAAGATAACTAAATAGCAGAATAAAATGAACTAGAGTGAATAGGTAATGTACTAGAATGAAAAACATGCAATAGAATATCTGCAATAATGGGAATAACTGAAATCTAACTAATGTGCCATGGAATACAAGTTTATTATGTGATCGGTTTAGGTTGAACACGAATACAATATGGTAACTCAATTACAAGTGTGGTATGTAATCGACATGTACATGAATTGTAAACCCCCTCGACCAAATTTATGTCTACCTGGCTTAGATAGAGAGACTAGGGTTAGTTTGGAGCCATTTAGAATTAGAACATAGTACTTTAAATTAATGTACAAATTTTGTATCAATTGGTGCTCATTACCGTTGTTTAAATATCTAGAGCAATGCACTAACATTTGCTTTCTAACAAATTTTACATCCTTGACCTAGATAAGCTAATCTTTAATTATGATCTTTGTGTCACTCGTGAATGCACTCTCTTGTGCTTCATTTTAATTTTACAATATTCATGCACATTTTCTAATTTTTAATCCAACTTTGTATCCTTGCCCGTTCCAATTGAAATTGGAGACACAACCTCGACCCGTTTCATGCAACCCAATTTATGACAATAATCTAGTCCGAGTTTACTACGTCCATGACACTTGTGTCCCACCCAATTTAATCATATGCACTTCCAATTAATTAAAGAACACCATTGACACTAATTTTAACCAAATTGGTGCAATGACTCAACCTAACCCAAAACTAGACCTAACACCAATCCAAACCCATACCTACACCCTCATGGCTCATACAAAATACCACACACCAAATTATCCCACTTTAACACACCAAACATGGTAATTCTTCTCATCCAATCCCAATTCTCCTTTTTGTGCAAGTCCTGAACTATTAGGGACTTTTGTGCAAATAACTAGCCATGTGTCCACCTCCTATTGGTTGGGACAAATGAAAGAAACCCACTTTGGCATGCTTGACCGGTCACAAGTGCATCGCCCCCTCTTTGCATGACACTATGCAACCTACATTAAATCCTAACCTCTCATCCAAACCCCCAACACATCTCCACCCTCCATTCAAATTTTAACACAACATCACCACCCATTCCTTCATGAAAACCCCCCCTCTACTTGGGAACCTAGCTGACCCTAATCCCTAGGCAACACTCTCTCCCTCTCTCCTCATTTAAACCACACCCTCTCCCTCAACATGCAATCATCATCACCACCATTAACCACCATCACCATCTATATCACCACCACCACCTACACCACCATGATCACCACCTTCACCCCTTTCCTCATGACCACTACCACCACCATCGACAGCAGCCACCACCACCGTCATCCTCACGACCACCACCACCACCATCGACAACCTCCACCACCACCGTCATCCTCACATTCACCACCACCACCATCGACAGCCTCTACCACCACCGTCACCCTCACATTCACCACAACCACCACCATCGATAGCCTCCACCACCACCGTCATCCTTACGATCATCACCACCACCATCGACAGCCTCCACGACCAGCTTTACCACCACCACGAACCGCCTCCACCGCCATGGCCTCACCATCTCCACCACGAGCCACCACGACCCACGACTACCCGAGCTTCACCTTCTCCCTCTCCTCAAGTCACGACCCCCGCAGCCCTCACCTTGACGAGCCACTACCACTGTCATCATCACCACCACCACCATCTCCGCCAACTACCACTACCAGTAAATCATCACAGCTGCTTCAAACTGCCGCTGCTGCTGCTTCAAACCGCTGCAGCTGCTGTTAAAGCTACTGCTACTTCCGTGCCGCCGCTGACCGTCGCGTCCTGTCCCTACGCCGCCATGAGCCGCCGTGTCTTGTCCCTGCACCGCCGTGAGCCGATGCCGCAACAGTTGTTGCTGTTGCTGCACCTACTGCTACTGCTACTATTTTACTGTTGCTGCTGCTTCCCCGACCTCCTCCGGCGACCCCGGCCATCGACGACCACCCCTCGACGACTGCAGACCTACCCGCGGGTCCCCGTCGGCCACCAACCACCGTTAACCACCATTGGCCACCCACGGAGGACTCGAGTACACACCATGGCCCCGAGCACCTGAAGCCAAGTCAGAACCAAGTTCCAACTACCTGTTTTTACGAGGCAATTTCTCCCTCCACGCTCAACCGATTTCTGAAATGCCTTCTCTGGTATACTCTCCATGTAACCCTCTTCCAATGTCTTAATTTAAAATAATTTCATTTGATTTCTATTGTTTGTAATTTAAGTTCCAAATCGATGAAAAATGGCTTTTAAAAGACATTAAAATTTCCCGATACGGAGTTAGTCCTGTCAATCCGGGCAACCTCGACATGTACCGATTGCACCGAAAGGCATGTATCGTCAACGTGGACATGTGAGATTTTGTGAAACTTAATTTGGATGTACGTGCACACTAGAATTGTCACGCTCCAGTCCCAAAATACGTAGGACTAGGACACGTAAGTATGCCAGCCGTATGAATATGGCAACTCCAATATATGGAAACCAAAACTCATACGTACGCTGTAATATGAATATCAAAATCCACAAGTGGTATAAACTATCACAAGTCACATTGTATAATCTAATCTCATCCACAGAAAATCAAATATAATGAATAACCAATATCTATAACTAGATACCAAAATGAAGTAACTAAAGATGACAGTCGGATGGAAACAAATCCACTGTCGAACTAGAATAAATAATAAACAAGATGAATACGATATAAATACAACCTCTAACAATCACGAGGCTCGAAAAGTAGACCTCTCGCAATATAAGTTGCCAGTCCAGATCTGCGCTCTTGTAAATACTCATGAACACTACACATGGAAAAGGACCATATCCTCAGAGGGACATAACAAGATACATAAAAGCATGCCATAATGTAAATACTGTAAAAACTCCAGGGTGACCTAACCATCTAAGTGAAATGCAACTTAAGGACAACTTGAGTGTATGGGAAAGTGTAGGCTAGACATATGCTGACGTAATTCACCAATCGGCATGACTGGCTAGTATATGCCACATATGCCCGCAATACCAGGGCGCCATGTAATGTAATAACGTCCTATCGCTCCGAAGAATGGGGAATCTGCATAGTATATAACGTCCATATCACTCCGTCGAGTGTGGAATCTGTATAGAGGAAGTGGGTATCCCATATGCCTACAAGTCGTCCTCTCCGCCCAATGTAGATATACCAGTCGTGAACACGACGTGGACATCTCGTACTATAATGCAAGTCTCTAAAGAAATAAACACTAAGCTAATTACCGTTACACGTGTTGCTCATACCGATGGCCAGTCGAGTATGAGGCATGCGTTCCTACATGAACTCACTTAGTGACGTGTAATGATACGTGTCAAGGCCTGGGGAGTCATACCGATAACTCCACGACTTTAGGTGGGTCTACTAGACACTAGGTCAGACACAAGTCCTAACGTCAACGCCTCCGTTGAATGCACTCGGGTCTCTCTCGGACGCGCATAATTTTATAATATAAACATGCAAATAATAATACAGAATTTAAACAGTACAACAAGGCAAAGTATACTTGCCTGGCAAGAGAGCTGCAGAGTGTAATATCCAGATGTCAAACACCAAGAGTCAGAAACTATGGCCTCAGAATAAACGTCTCCGGATGCTGAAATAAATATCACCAACATTTCCAAAATAAGCAAAATAGCTAGAAAGCACTTCCCTTTCGTCCAATTTGGACATAGGGGCAAAACGGTAATTTCTGGTCAAAGTGGGCTCCACATGTGGGCCACTTTGCACTAAAAAGCGTACCAAGGGTAACAGTCTCTAAATAGGACAAATTATTGGACAAACAAACTCTAAATGTTAATACGAACTCAATGGTATGTCCAGATGTGGATTCCGGTGAGCCGAACACAAATTCGTCCAAAAATTCAACCGTAGGGCCCACCAATTGGCGACTTGGTCAACTATCTCAGAATTGCATGAAAATTGGGTCACAGGACTATCGCGTTACGACGAGTCCAGTGGCATAAGTTTCGTCGCAATCTGACGAGCGTGCACAAAATGCGCAAGGCTTTCGCAAAAGTTACGACACGGGGATTGTCCTCGGATACGGGCTGATTCCGACGCGCACACGCGTCTGAATCAGTTTTTGCGAACTCTTGCGTGTCCGGGTATACTGCGCGCACCATTTGGTACACTTGGTACATGGCAGGGCAGTCCTGTTTGGCGGGACGCGCTCCGTTTCACAACTTTTGAAAATCTGAAAAAAATGGGTTATCAGAATTTTCTACCTAATTTATTTTAACATACAGCTAATAAATTAAAGTATTTAACAGAAATTAAACTAGGTCAAGTGGTCTTCATATACCAACAAAAAAAATTGGATTTGGATCTCTATGGTAGGAGATACGAATCTGAGAACAGGGGTGGTTGCAACAAAATTTCTGGAATTTGGAAAGTGGTCATTTTTCTTCGACTTGGCGTCGATTTTTACCTAGGTTTGTGCGCTGTTCGAGATAAACTAATCTATAGGATAGGAAGGGGGATAGATGAGGATCATACCGGTGAAGACGGGGTCAAGTTTGGTCCAGCGAGGGCGCAGGAATCGATGCGGGAACACAGGTACGCTGTTTATCAGTTTCTGCCTCGTGCGCGCGGCGTCGCGATGTGTGGCCGGCGGCTTCGGCGCATGGCGGCGGCCTGGGGCGGTCGACGGCGGGCTCCGGTGGCGCGGCGGCGACGTCGAGGTGGAGAGGGAGGATTAGGGTTAGGGCTTGGTTGGAGGGAAGGGAATATATATACATATGTAGAGAGAGACGGAAAGAGGGGCGGGTTTACAATGGCCAGGGGGTGTGGGAATTATAATGTTGCAGCGGCTGCTGCAACAAAGGGCCGGGAGTGGGTTAGAGTTATGGGGTAGCGGGTAAGCTAATGGGTTAGGGATTAGGATTTGGATCCAATAGTAATATATTAATACATATATATATTATTATTACATATATATATATATATATATATATATATATATATATATATATATAGGAAAATCTAGAATTATATTATTGCATACCATTAAGCTAGCAACTGTCCAAAGGGTCTCCTATATGAAATAAATTAGAAAAAATTTATAATGGCTCCATAAATCCTCTAAATGCACAAACATCCAAAATAAAAATTAAATAAAATCTACTTCTCCTAATAAGCACATAATTACTACAAGTAATTAATAATTAATAAAAAAAATACGGATTTTAGGATCAAGGGTTTTACATCCTACCCAACTTATAAAAATTTCTTCCTCGAAATTAAAATTAAGCCGCGGTAGAAAGTCAAGGATGGTATAAGGTTTGCATTGTTTAAAATGCAAGGCTAGGTTTAAAGGAGTGGACAATGTTGCGCATTGCACATTTCGAAAATTATGGGAAAATCCACATGAACGAAAAATAGGTTTCTTCATGTGTCATGTCCAATGGTGTGGACACCTTAATGCACCTTTGCATAAAAGTACCTAACAATTAGAAAATTGCACAAAGATGAAAATTGGGTTAAATAATCAAAATTAAGGCGCAAGGTGTTCAAGAATTAATTAGAAGTACATGGGATAACATTAGGTAGGACACAAGGGTCATGGGCATAGAGGGCTTAGGATAGAATATTATAAAAATTGGGTTGCACAAAACGGATCAAGATTGTGTCTCCAATTTCGATTGGAATGCATAAGGATACAAGGTTAGAATTATTTAGAATTAAATACAAACGTCTACGACGAATATTCTGCGACTAAAATATAGTACAAGAGAGCATCATACACCGAGGTCCAAATGGTAGGTGGTCACGTCTAGGACAAGGGTGTGGAAATTTGTGGAAGCAGTGGCTAGTTAGTGCTTCAATTATCGAAGCACGGTAAGGTACGCCAAGTGATACAATGTTGGAATAAAAATACCGTGTTCTATTTCTAATTGGATTCGAGCTAGCCTCAGTCTCACTATCTAAGCCAAGTAGGTCTAAATCTTGGGTGAGGGGGTTTTACAATCCAGCCAACTTAAAACAACTTCATCCTCGAAATTATATAAGGCCTAATTTGTTAATTCCTTCACGTTCGCCTATAAGGCAAGTCAATCACAATCTCTCCCAAGATTTAAAATATATTCTAATCCATCGCAATCACTTCCATACCAAGGTAGCCTCTTGTTTAATCAAAATTTCCATATTGGAATCTCTTATCGATTTTTAAATCATCAACATCCAAATTTAAATTAATCCATATAACATCTTCAAGATTTAAATAAGCCATATCAAATTTACATTACGATCTCCATCTATCATAATCTCCAAAAAATGAAAAACGATTCTAATCAAATATTATTCTTATTTTTCCTTATGAATTTTGTATCCTTTAATATTTTTAATTCAGTTTACCACCTCAATATTTCCAATAGGTAATCCAGCAATCAAAATTTAACTTTTAGTTCAAATCATCAAATTGTAAAAAAAATTAATTCGATTCACTAATGTTCAAGTCTAAAATTCTATATTTATCCTCGAAATTCAATTTGATGATTTACTTTCAATATTCAGAATTTAAATCATGTACTTAAAGTATAATTATTTGGTCCGTCATCTCAAGATATAAAAATTCATTAAATCATCATCCTCTAACTCCTTCTTCTAAAATTCTCCACATTTAAAATGGCTTAATCTCTCAATCTAATCCTACTTGATCACAATCTAAAAGAATTCTCCTCAAGTTTAATAATGCAACTTCTACCCAACTTAAAAGTTTACCTATATATCATATAATGCTATACACTTAAGAAATTTTCCTCAAATTATTTAATCATGTTATTCAATCATCAAACTTTAACACCAAATATATCGTATATGATATGCCTTTAATTGCAACAAAATAATCATCAAGTATTGTGATTGGCCTATGGGGTATATCTAGTACTATATGTATATCAAACTTATACCAAGCACGAGATTTCGTCTTTCCGAAATAAGAAAAGACGGAGAATAATAATAAATAGTTCAAGGGGGAGGTAATAGAATAGAAGTATCGGGATCAATGTGCTTAATGAATTCAAATAGGAATTGGCAAGGCAGTTGTGGATTGGAATCTATTTGGTAAATTTTTATTCACATGCTCACATCAGTACAGTTATCTAACTAATACGATATGCTCAGGCATGCCTAGAGGGCAAGTACATACGTCTACCAGACACCACATATCTCAATCCACGTATGCGAAGGGTGAACCAAGCGCACCAAGGTTAGCTAGACCTTAACACACTGATTCTAAAATGTATTAATGTATGCATCCACTAATACATATATCATGAACAAGCTCGATAAAAGAATAAGCTTGCAAAACTAGGCTATAAAATAGCAGCATAAGTCAAGGTAGTATATAAAATATAAATGCGCTAGATCATAATGAGAGAAGGTACAAATAATTCAAGTTCACAAACAAAACAAAATAAGACTCTACAGTCCCTACAGTCGTAGTACTAACACCTTGTCTAAGCTGCTAGTCGACAAAATAGGGGTGTGGGCCTTTAAGTTCTACCATCAGAATAAACACTATTGTCTTATGCAAGCATATAGTTAATGTCATTCAATTATACTACAATAATATGTCAAGAGGACTATGTGTCACTAGGTTGTGAGACATACTATCCGACTTGTAACAATTATCTAATACTGGGGCAGTCTTAAGGAGTTTCTACAAAATAATATTATCCTTGCCAATAAAGCATAACCCTTATTAGGGTTTACGAGAAAATTATCCTATTGCATTATATAGGTAATGGTCACCTTAAGTTTTACTCATAGTGCTCATAGAATAAGTGTCAATAGTAAGAATGGAAGAGCTACTGGTTCTCAAGTGAAAAGGGGACATACCTATATTAGGTTATGGGTACGAATTACGCGGTTTAAAACTAAGGGTAATCATCAAGTCGCAATCTACCAGAATAACTTAAAACTATCAAGTTCTAACTACCAAGCACAGAAATTCAAAATTCAAGATTATAGCCATAACCTTAGTAACTATATATATCTAACATAGGATAAATTCACTCGATCTACCATCAGAAGGGTCAGGTGGCACGAGTTGAAAGATGAAGAAAAGAGGAACATAATTTAGTCGTCGCGCAATTTGCGAACGTTAAGGTTGCAGAGGAACAATATGTAAAATAGAGGGCTCTAGATAGCATCATGGTTTCTTAAGGGGAAGGCAATACGCTAATCTCTGTGTTCAAGGTGTGATCGAGGAATTACTATATTCATTCCTCTTCGGCTTTCTAGGGTACTGTTTGCTAATATCCAGACAAGAATCTAAAGGTATAGTTCTATACTACTATCTCACCATAAAAGTTAGGGTTGGTCCTAACATTCCACCTTGGAATTCTATTGGTTCCTCAATGCTAGGGTAAAACAGTATGGTCAACTTTTTAACTAACTCTAGTAGTGTCTGTACTACTCTCAAGTCATTCATAATTATATCAAGAGATAATGGTAAACCAATCTATAGATGAGGGATGCTAGAGTTCACTAGATATTCTAAACTTAGTGATGTGTCAGTACTTTAGTCGTACTCTTAGTAGGTGTGTTACCCTAATTATCATCTTAACAGCAAGGATTCCTATATTCTAGGAGAGGCTATACTCAATGAACTATTAGGGAAGCACATGAATCAAGCAGGATGCAGTTATTGAAATAGAACAGATTGGAAGAAAGATAAGTCATAGTCAATTGTGGATGAGATTCTATACTCTAATCCTAGGTGCAGGCTTACTCAGTACAGTAACGTAACCGAGACAATATGCTCTTGGCCTGCATGGGCCACCATTAAAAACATGTCATGCCCCAGTCCCAATATACGTAGGACTAGGACACGTAAGCATGCCAGCCATATGAATATGGCAACTCCAATATATGGAAACCAAAACCCATACGTATGCTGTAATATGAATATCAAAATCCACAAGTGATATAAACTATCATAAGTCACAGTGTATAATCTAATCTCATCCACAGAAAATCAAATATAATGAATAACCAATATCTATAACTAGATCCCAAAATGAAGTAACTAAAGATGACAGTCGGATAGAAACAAATCCACTGTCGAACTAGAATAAATAATAAACAAGATGAATACGATATAAATACAACCTCTAACAATCACGAGGCTCGAAGAGTAGACCTCTCACAATATAAGCAGCCAATCCGGATCTACGCTCCTGCAAATACTCATGAACAATACACCTGGAAAGAGACCAGGTCCTCAGAGGGACATAACAAGATACATAAAAGCATACCATAATGTAAATACTGTAAAAAATCCAAGGTGACCTAACCATCTAAGTGAAATACAAGTTGAGGATAACTTGAGTGTATGGGAAAGTGTAGGCTAGACATATGCTGACGTAATTCACCAATCGGCATGACTGGCTAGTATATGTCACATATGCCCCCAATACGAGGGTGCCATGTAATGTAATAACGTCCTACCGCTCAGAAGAACGGAGAATCTGTATAGTATATAACGTCCATATCACTCCGTCGAGTGTAGAATCTGTATAGAGGAAGTGGGTGTCCCATACGCCTACAAGTCGTCCTCCCCGCCCAATGTAGATATATTAGTCGTGAACACGACGTGGACATCTCGTACTATAATGCAAGTCTCTAAAGAAATAAACACTAAGCTAATTACCGTTACACGTGTTGCTCATACCGATGGCCAGTCGAGTATGAGGCACGTGTCCCTACATGAACTCACTCGGTGATGTGTAATGATAGGTGTCAAGGCCTGGGGAGTCATACCGATAACTCTACGACTTTAGGTGGGTCTACTAGACATTAGGTTAGACATAAGTCATAACGTCAACGCCTTCGTTGACTGCACCCGAGTCTCTCTCGGACGTACACAGTTTTATAATATAAACATGCAAATAATAATACAGAATTTAAACAGTACAACAAGACAAAGTATACTTGCCTGGCAAGAGAGCTGCAGAGTGTAATATCCAGATGTCAAACACCAAGAGTCAGAAACTACAGCCTCAGAAGGAACGTCTCCGGATGCTGAAATAAATATCACCAACGTTCTCAGAATAAGCAAAATAGCTAGAAAGCACTTTCCTTTCGTCCAATTTGGACATAGGGGCAAAACGGTAATTTTGGGTCAAAGTGGGCTCCACAGGTGGGCCACGTTGCACCAAAAAGTGTGCCAAGGGTAACAGTCTCTAAATGGGATAAATTATAGGTCAAACAAACTCTAAATGTCAATACGAACTCAACGGTATGTCCAGATGTGAATTCCGGTGAGCCGAACACAAATTTGCCCAAAAAGTCAATCGTAGGGCCCGCCAATTGGCGACTTGGTCAACTGTCTCAGAATTGCGTGAAAATTGGGTCACAGGACCAGCGCGTTACCACGAGTCCAGTGGCGCAAGTTTTGTCGCAATCTAACGAGCGTGCACAAAATGTGTACGGCTTTCACAAAAGTTGCGACACGGGAATTGTTTGCGGATACGGGCTGATTCCGACGCGCACACGCGTTCGAATCAGTTTCTGCGAACTCTCACGTGTCCGGGTATACTGTGTGCACCGTTTGGTACACTTGGTACATGGCGGGGCGGTCCTGTTTGGCGGGACGCACTCCGTTTCACAACTTTTGGAAATCTGGAAAAGGCAGGTTTTCGGGGTTTTCTACCTAATTTATTTTAACATACAACAACTAATAAATTAAAGTATTTAACAGAAATTAAACTAGGTCAAGTGGTCTTCATATACCAACAAGAAAAACCAAATTCGGATCTCTGTGGTGGGAGATACGAATCCGAGAACAGGGGTGGTTGCAACATAATTTCTGGAATTTGGAAAGTGGTCATTTTTCTTCGACTTAGCGTCAATTTTTACCTAGGTTTGCACGTTGTTCGAGATAAACTAATCTATAGGATGGGAAGGGGGATAGATGAGGATCATACCGGTGAAGACGGGATCGAGTTTGATCCAGCGAGGGCCGAGAATCGATGCGGGAACATAGGTACGCTGTTTATCAGTTTCTGCCTCGCTCGTGCGGCATCGCGATGTGCGGCCGGCTGCTTCGGCGCATGGCGGCGGCCTGGGGTGGTCGACGGCGGGCTCCGGTGGCGCGGTGGCGGCGTCGAGGTGGAGAGGGAGGATTAGGGTTAGGGCTTGGTTGGAGGGAAGTGAATATATATACATATGTAGAGAGAGACGGAAAGAGGGGGCAGGTTTACAATGGCCAGCGGGTGTGGGAATTATAATGTTACAGCGGCTGCTGCAACAAAGGGCCGGGGGTGGGTTAGAGTTATGGGGTAGCGGGAAGCTAATGGGTTAGGGATTAGGATTTGGATCCAATAGTAATATATTAATGGTTTGCTTTTCTTTTCTTTTCTTTTTCTAATCTTTTTCTTTTCTTTCTCTTTCTATTTCCTTTAATAATATATATATATATATATATATATATATATATACATATATATACATAGGAAAATCTAGAATTATATTATTGTATACCATTAAGCTAGCAACTGTCCAAAGGGTCTCCTACATGAAATAAATTAAGGAAAATTTATAATGGCTCCGTAAATCCTCTAAATGCACAAACACCCAAAATAAAAGTTAAATAAAATCTATTCTTCTAATTAGCACATAATTACTATAATTAAATTAATAATTAATAAAAAAAAAGTAAATACGGATTTTAGGATCAGGGGTTTTACAGGAATCAAAGCGTATCCGTCAAAAAAGTACCGTATCGGCCTATTCTGACACTCGTTCTAATTTCGTGTGTGCCTGTCATTTCGTAATGAAACTTGTGCCATCAAATTTGTAACGTTACGCTGGTCCTGTGACCCAAGTTTGGTTCGATTCTGAGAACGTTGACGAAAAGTCGTTTCGTGGGCCCCACGGTTCCACATGATATACGATTTCGTAATCAGCTCATCGGAATCCAGTTCTGGATGTTCTGTTGGATTCGTATCATCGTTTTGGATTTATAGACACTAAGTTTGACGAATTTGGAGAACTTTGTCTTTAGCATATTTTTTGGTGCAAGACGGGTCCATTTTTGGACCCCGTGTTGACCAGAAACTACATTTTTTCTCCTGCATCCAAATTGGACGTATGTATATGCTTTTCTGAGTATCTCACTCATTTTGGGACTGTTGGTGATATTTGTGACAGCATCCGGGGATATGAGCTCCAGTTTTATTGTTGCGCTACTACTTCCCTTGGGAGTTCGTGTTCGAATCTTCGTCTGGCTTCCAGGCAAGTATACTTTGCCTTATTATACTATTTAAAATTCAAGTTAATATTATATATTATGCTCTCTATATTATATAATTGTGCGCGTCCGAGAATGACTCGGGTGTAGTCGACGATGGCGTCGACGTTAGGACTTGTGTTTGACCTAGCGTCTAGTGGACGTACCCTAAGTGACAGAGTTATCATGATAACTCTGAGGCCTTGACACGTATGATATCACATCACAGAGTGAGTTCATGATAGGACACGGGTTTACGCACTCGACTGGCCATCGGTGCGAGTAGCTCGTGTGATGGTACTTAGCATAGGTGTATTATTTTAGGTGACTTGCATTATAGTTACGAGATGTCCACGTCGCGCTTAAGACTTGTACATTGGTATTGGGCGGGAAGGACGACTAGTAGGCGTATGGGACACCCACCTCCTTTATACAAATACCGCATTCTTCGGAGCGATACAAACGTAAATATTTATGCAGATACCACATTCTTTGGAGTGTTGGATGTTACATATGCAGATACCACGCTCTTCGGGGCGTTGGACGTTATGCAGATACCACTCTCTAGAGAATATTAGACGTATTTACTTATACAGATATCATGCTTCTCGGAGCGTTAGACGTTATTATATTTGCAGATTGCCCCCAAGATGGGGGGCATATGTGGCATATACTAGCCAGTCACGGCGATTGGTGAATTACGTCAGCATATGTCTAGCCTACACTTCCCATACGCACTAAGTTATCCTCAAATTGTATTCACTTTGGAGGATAGTTCACCCTGATTTACTTTACTCAGTATTTATATTATGGCATATACTTTTTGTATCTTGTTACGTCCTTCTGAGGACCTGGTTTCCTTCCAGGTTATTTGTGCAGTTTGTATGATGCTTGATCTAGTGGAGTGTGGACATCGTTGCAGGTATCTTTATATTTTTCAGCTATTACAGTTATGTACTACTTTTCATTTTTTATTCTGCTTTTATAGCCTAGTGTTTATAGGCCTATATTGTTCTTTTGACCTATTCGAACGTATGTATTATTGGGCTGCAGATTGATGATGCGTATCATTTCTTCTTGAGATTTATTTACCATGGATCGAGATTTAGTTTAGTTGTTGCAGGTTAGAATTAGATTTTTGCTTGATCACTTGACCGTGGACAGCGTAAGTGCACTTCGTCGGGTCCATTAAATTGGAAAGCCCTACAGAGTCGTACTAGCTGGCCATCACGTGTTTGGTCCCTCGTATTTTGGGACTGGGACATGACATGGTTTTATTGGTGGCCCATGCAGGTCAGAGCGTATCATTTCGGTTATGTTACTGTACCGAATGAGCCTACAACTTAGGATTAATGTTGAATAAGACTCAATCCATAACTGATTTTAAAACTCCTCTTGTATTCGATTGTCGCCCTTGGGCTCCAATATTATATTCGCTCATTTATCGTCGATATCGTTATTATTGTTTCTCATATTCCTTATTTCGGAGAGATAGATGCTTGCGTACGGTGATTTCCTCCAGGAGCAGATCCTAGTCAAGACGGAAGAAGGTATGATTGATGTGATATTCTATGATAAGATGGTTACCCTTAGTAGGGTAGGATGATAGGTTCTTTCTAGATGTTAGAGCTAGTATAGATTGTTAGCATGAGAATTGAACCTAGTAGTAGACGTCTGGAATTTATAAAACCCTACCTTTCCTTAAGGTAGCAGTGATTGTAAGTATTAGAAGCTAGAAAGATTGTTTGATTCTAAGGCTCTAGAATAATTTGGGGAAGACATAGCAAGATGCTAGGGGTTAGTCGTAGCCTCATGATAGTGATACAAGAAATTAGTTGTAGCCTCATGATAATGATATAAGGAATGATATTATGAACTCGAGAAGACAAAATTTTAGACTCTCTCCTAGAAGAAGATTAGCGGATACCAATGAAACTGAGGCATGAAATAACACTTTACGTGGAAGACCTTAGTGGTTAACTTCTAGTTGCCTTGTAACTTCCAGTATCAGACCTAGGTTTTTCTACCCTTTAGATAATAATGATTATATGACTAATCTAAAACATATAGGTAGATTGCTAGACGTAGATTGCTAAACCCAATATTTGGATGATGAGATAACTTGAGTACTACAGTATAGCTTTCAAATTAGAATAGATGTACTTGATTTATTTGGGTTGTTAGTGTCTATTAGGCCCATGGTTTCACCATTGATAACTTGATTACTTGAGCTAGTATCTGAAATAGAGCAATTAGATTGAAGGATGAGAGTATCGACAGATGTTATAGCCTTGAGTTGGATATCGTGAACTACCTATAATGGATGGCCAGTTATAAACAAGATGGTACCCATGTAGTTTGGATGAAGGGTACGCATGGAGTAAACTAGGAGAAACCTCAGGTTCGAGATAAAAAGGTAGGGTGGCAACAAGATGAGATTCGCGACAAGTACATAACCTTGAGCTTTTTAAAATTAAGAGAAGGACTTGAACCAGAGACAAAGACGTTGGCTCGAGGTGATGACAGACTTTGAGACTGAGATATAGTACCATCCGAGAAAGGCCAACATGGTAGCTGATGCAATAAGCAGGAGGCCTATGGCATTCTTTTTTACTACCCAGCAACACCTATTGAGAGATCTGGAGAAGTTGGGTATAGAGGTCATTATGCCCGAAGCAGATGGCTAGTTGTCGAGTTTTCAGGTAAAATCGACATTTGTTGAGAGGATCAAGGTTGCCTTGCCAACAGATGCCAGATTCCAGAGACTTCGACAGAGGCAGAGGCCGGAATGCAAACATGATTATACATACACGAGGACGGGACTTTGAGATGTGGAGATCGTCTCTATGTTCCGAACGGAGAACTTCATCAGGAACTGATGTTAGAGGCGCACAGTTCATCATACTCTATTCATCCAGGAGGCATAAAGATGTACAGAGACTTGAGGCAGTACTATTGGTGGCATAGAATGAAGAAGAAGAAGATAGCCCACTTTGTGGCAAAGTGCCTGGTGTGTCAGCAGGTTAAGGCTGAGCATCAGAGGTCTGCAGGTTTACTTCATCCACTCCCGATACCTGAGTGAAAATGGAAGCACATCACTATGGACTTAGTTACGAGCCCGAGGAGTCCCAATGGTCGCAATGCGGTGTAGGTGATCATGGATTGACTCACCAAGTCCGCTCACTCTTTACCTTTCAGAGTTGGATAGTCTACAAAGGTCTTAATAGATATGTATATGAGGAAGATCGTGCGACTGCATGGGGTGCCAGTCAGTATAGTGTCTAACAGAGATACGAGGTTCACAACTTACTTTTGGCAGAATATGCAAGAGAGTCTCGGTACCCGCCTGAAGTTCAGCACATCGTATCACCCGCAGACGGATGGCCAGTCCGAACGCACCATTCAGACGCTGGAGGACATGTTGAGGACGTGCATGCTTGATTTCAGTGGATCATGGGAGGAGCATTAACATTGGTCGAGTTTTCCAACAATAATAGCTATCAAGCGAGCATTCAGATGGCTCCCTATGAGGCGTTGTATGGCAGGAAGTGTCGTTCCTCAGTGTGCTGGAGTAATATGGGCGAGAGGCAGATTCTTGGATAGAGTTGGTTCTTCTACAGTGAAGAAGGTAAAGAAGATCCAAGGGCACCTGCGAGCAGCACAGGACAGACAGAAGCATTGGACAAACGCGCACCGATGACCCCTAGAGTTCCAGGTTGGAGATCATGTGTTTCTAAAAATCTCGCCTACCCGAGGGACCATTAGGTTTGGAGGCAGAGGAAAGCTGAGTCCGAGGTACATCGGACCATTCGATGTGTTAAAGCGCATCGGAGAGGTTGCCTACAGATTAGCATTGCCACAGACATTAGAAGGAGTTCTTGACATCTTCCATGTATCTCAGTTAAGGAGGTACATGCCATATCCGAGTCATGTGCTTGACCACTCCGAGATCACTGTCGAGCCGAGTTTGTCATATCAGGAGGAGCCTGTAGAGATTCTAGACAAAAGCGAGAAGGTGTTGCTAGGTCAGACTATCCCCCTAGTTCGTGTCGCATTGAGGCATCATGCACCAGGTGAGTCAACCTGGGAACGAGAGGATGATATTCGGCATCGTTTTCCCCATCTCTTTGAAGGCCTATGTATATAGTAGCATTTAATTTCAGTCAATAGTTTTTACCATATGTCTATTTTAATTTCGAGGACGAAATACTCTAAGGAGGGTAGATTGTAAACTCCCTAGACTAAATTTAGGTCTACCTGGCTTAGATAAAGAGACTAGGGTTAGTTTGGAGCCATTTAGAATTAGAACATAGTGTTTTAAATTAATGTACAAATTTTATATCACTTGGTGCTCATTACCGTTGTTTAAATATCTAGAGCAATGCACTGACATTTGCTTTCCAACAAATTTTACATCCTTGACCTAGATAAGCCAATCTTTAATCCTGACCTTTGTGTCACTCGTGAATGCACTCTCTTGTGCTTCATTTTAATTTTATAATATTTGTGCATATTTTCTAATTTTAAATCCAACTTTGCATCCTTGTCCTTCCAATCAAAATTGGAGACACAACCTCGATCCATTTCGTGCAACCCAATTTATGACAATAATCTATTCCGAGTTTACTACACCCATGATACTTGTGTCCTATCCAATTTTAATCCTATGCACTTCCAATTAATTAAAGAACACCATTGACACTAATTTTAATTAAATTGGGGAAATGACTCAACCTAACCCAAAACTAGACCCAACACCAATCCAAACCCACACCCACACCCTCATGGCTCATACAAAATACCACAAACCAAATTCTCCCACTTCAACACACCAAACATGGTAATTTTTCTCATCCAATCTCAATTCTCCTCTTTGTGCAAGTCCTAAACTATTAGGAACTTTTGTGCAAATAACTAGCCATGTGTCCATCTCCTATTGGTTGGGACAAATGAAAGAAACCCACTTTGGCATGCTTGACCGGTCACATATGCATCTTCCCCTCTTTGCATGATACTATGCAACCTACATTAAATCCTAACCTCTCATCCAAATCTCCAACACATCTTCACCCTCCATTCAAATTTCAACACAACATCACCACCAATTCCTTCATGAACCCCCCTCTCCTTGGGAAACTAGCCGACCCTAATCCCTAGGCAACACTCTCTCCCTCTCTCCTCATTTAAACCATACCCTCTCCCTCAACATGCATATATCATCACCACCATTAACCACCATCACCATCTTCATCACCACCACCACCTTCTCCCCTTTCCTCACGACCACCACCACCACCATCGACAGCCTCCACCACCACCGTCATCCTCACATTCACCACCACCACCATCGACAGCCTCCACCACCACCGTCATCCTCACGATCACCACTACCACCATCAACAGCCTTCACGACCAGCTTTACCACCACCAAGAACCGCCTCCACCGCTATGGCCTCACCATCTCCACCACGAGCCACCATGACCCACGACCACCCGAGCTTCACCTCCTCCCTCTCCTCACGCCACGACCCCCGCAGCCCTCACCTCGATGAGCCACTTCCACTGTCGTCATCACCACCACTAACATCTCTGCCAACCACCACCACCAGTAAACCACCGCAGCTACTTCAAACCGCCGCTGCTGCTGCTTCAAACTGCCGCTACTGCTGTTAAAGCTGCTGCTACTGCCGCGTCGCTGCTGACCGTCGCGTCCTGGCCCTGGCCGCCGTGAACCGTCTTGGCCCTGCGCCGCCGCAACCCGCTGCCACTGTAGTTGTTGCTATTGCTGAGCCTATTGCTACTGCTACTATTTTACTGTTGCTGATGCTTCCCCGACCTCCTCCGGCGACCCCGGCCATCGACGACCACCCCTCGACGACCACCGACCTACCCGCGACATCCCCGACCGCCACCAACCACCGTTAACCACCGTTGGCCACTCACGGAGGACCCGAGTACACACCATGACCGCGAGCACCCGAAGCCAAGTCAGAACCAAGTTTCAATCACCTGTTTTTACGAGGCAATTTCTTCCTCCACGCTCAACCGATTCCCAAAACTCCTTCTCTGGTATACTCTCCATGTAACCTTCTTTCAATGTCTTCAATTAGAATAATTTCATTTGATTTCTATTGTTTGTAATTTAAGTTCCAAATCGATAAAAACGACTTTTAAAAGACATTAAAATTTTCCGATACGGAGTTGGTCCAGTCAATCCGGGCAACCTCGTCACGTACCGATTGCACCGAAAGGCGCGTATCGTCAACGTGGACGTGTGGGCTTTCGCGAAACTTGATTTGGATATGCGTGCACACCGGAATCAACGCATATCCGTCAAAAAGTACCGTATCGGCCTATTTTGACACTCATCCTAATTTTGTGTGTGCCTATCATTTTGTAACGAAACTTACGCCAACGAATTTGCAGCCTTACGCTGGTCCTGTGACCCAAGTTTGGTTCGATTCTGAGAACGTTGACGAAACATCGTTTCGTGGGCCCCACGGTTCTATATGATGGACGATTTTGTGATCGGCTCATCGAAATCCAGTTCGGGATGTTCCGTTGGGTTCGTATCATTTTTCTAGACTTGAAGACACTAAGTTTGACGAATTTGGAGAACTTTGTCTCTAGCACATTTTTTGGTGCAAGACCCAACTATGGACCCCGTGTTGACCAGAAACTATATTTTTGCCACCTGCGTCCAAATTGGACGTATGTATATGCTTTTCTGAGTATCTCACTCATTCCGGGACTGTTGGTGATATTTGTGACTGTAGAAGCATAAAAAATACGCTGGATAGCTATACGCATCATGTTGATGCAGGGCAGCGTAAACAGAGGACCTCAGAGCCATCGACGTACAAACAGAGCTTTTTCGCTAAGCACAGCGTAAAATATAGGCTCAAGGACCATCCACGTAAATGCAGTATGTCCAAGCTGCTTCTGCGTAAAAAGGGTGCTACATCGCCTTTATGGCATAAAACTCATCCGCTTTCAATGCAGCATTAAAGTGTACGAGGAACGCTTCGTATTCTTCAAAATGAACCTGTCAGATCATGCAATAAAACTGTTCTCTGGACTCCTGACAAAGAGTACTGCACGACTACCCAGACGACGGTTATAATTATGACGCAGCACTACAACCCAGGCTGTCATTTACTGCCATTTCCTCTGCGTAAACCGCTTTTACGCATACAAAGGAATATACTGCCTAGTTCTACACAGGCAGATGTGAGCTGTTTATGCTCCACAGAAGATAAACAGCCTGCCACTTCAAAAGTTGATCTTCGTACAGGGCTCGAGGCACGTCTCTGCATTCAATGCGCAGAGTGATGACAGGACTCGAGACACGTCTCTGCATTTAATGCGCAGAAAGGATGGCATACCTTTAAAACACGCCTCTGCATTTAATGTGCAGGATAATGGCGGATCCCTGCATTTAATGCAGGAGATTTGATTAAATATCACCGAACCATCGTTTAGTGACATCCCCTTTGCTTAAACTGCTTTTACGCATACAATGGGATACGCTGCCTAGTTTTACACAGGCAGACGTCAGCTTCTTACGCTCCGTAGAAGACAAACAGACTGCCACGTCAGCAGTTACTCTTCGTACAGGATTCGAGGCGCGTATCTGCATTAATGCGCAGAATGATGGCAAATCTTAAAGACAAGCCTCTGCATTTAATGCGCAGGATGGGGGCAGATCTCTGCATTTAATACAAGAGATTTGATTATATCTCCAAGAGCCATAATTTCGGCTAAAATGTCCACATCACTCGGCTTCTACACCCACTCGGATTCTATGCCTACTCGGCTTCTATGCCTACTTGGCTTCTACGACATGGTGACAGCTATTAGCTTCTACGCCAACCTCTTCTACATAAAGGATAACTACCTACGTGGCTTCTACGCCGTGATCTTCGCAGCAGTTATATACGTTGTCCCTTAGTTGGACACGCGTCACACGCTCATTCAAAAGGTCATCTATACGCGGGCAATGGTTATTGTAACCATCGTGTAAAAGGGTGTTGTACTTTCCACTACTCGGTTTCTATACTGACTGAGTGGTCACTGTCACTAAAACTCTATAAATAGAGACCTCTATCAACAGAGGTCGGGGGTCAAAAAATAGAGTATCAGATCCAAGGTCGAAAAAAGAGGATCAAAGGGTCAGAAATTGGTCAAGAATCCAGTATCAGATCCAAGGTCGAAAGACGGAAGATTGAAAGGTCGAGATTTGGTCGCAGATTTCAAGAGAGAAGAATCCAGAGCTCAGGCAAAGGGTAGTGATCGACGACTTTGGCATCGAACATCCACTCTCTTTAGCAACCTTCAAAGCTGCTTTCTGTCTTCTACGGCACTTCTTCATCATCGTGTGGTCCAAGGGACAAAGTGATCGACTGCAGATCAGACTCCTATAACAATATTTACCTAGAATAAAAAATTGTACTCGACATCCTCGTATAGGATTAATTGTACTACATATTTGTAAACATAAAGAGCGGGTTTTTGTATAAAGCCTCGTTTCCATATCTTTCGTTTATTTTATCAGACAACAAGATGGCGACTCTGCTGGGGACATCTTTCTCTTCTGATGAGGAAGCAATTGCTCAACACGATGCGGTATCCGTGGGATCCGTGAAGAAGACACTGGTCGTACAATTCGACCAGTCTGCCTACGAAGACATGCTTCGAACAGGGGGTAGCTCTCACTCTCTCTCTCTGTCCAAGACAACAGGAAGCTGCGTAAGGTCTGGATGCCCAAGACATCCTCTACCATTCCTGTCGACTCTTCGATCTCTTCGATCTCTCCGACCAACGAGGTTGTAGCATTGCTCCCTCCGCGCCTTGCTCGTAAAATTCAGTCGCATGTCTCTGATAGGGCAGACAAAACTTCTGGCAATGCCTCAGTGCCAATCCCGAAGTATACTCCGCGCCTTGCGCGTAAAATTCAGTCTCCCATCACTAACGGAATAGACAAAACTTCTGGCAATGCCTCAGCGCTAATCCAGAAATATACTCCACGCTCTGCGCATAAAATTTAGTCTTCCGTCCCTGGCGGAATAGACGAAACTTCAGACATGTCTCAGCGCTAGTCCAGAAGCCTACACCGCGCTCTGCGCGTAGAAACCAGTCTTCCGTCCCTGGCGGAACAGATAAAATTTCTGACAATGCCTTAGCGCCAAATCAGAAGTTCCAAAAGCGCTCCGCGCGTAAAGATGCATCTGCCTTCCGCGAAAAAGCAGATAACCCCTACAATCTACGCAAGGGAAATCAAGCGGCGGACTACTCAACTTCTCGACCTTTACGCCAGCAAGGGAACAATCTGCCCGCCCTCCGAATTACGCGAGAAGCTGACGGCCGGCTGAGGACATCCTCGGCTTTACGCCAACCAGAGCAGAGCTCCAAATTATGCCAGGAGAAGCCCCTTAGCGTAATGAAGGCTCAATTTGCGAAAGACACCCTCCTCGGGGACTATCCGCTACCCAGATGGCCAACCTGTTGTATATAGGTGCACAGGGAAAACTATGGTTCCCAACATCCGTATGCCCACTGATGTGAACAGAAGGAACAAGCCATCATCTTCTTCTTCTGTAGCTCCTCTTGACCTGCGCAAGTATCTGATCCAGAAATGCATGAAGAGGGGATCTTCCAGCATGTCTATTACGTCTCCTAGCGAGCACTGTTGTAGTAGTCATAGGATTGTAATTAACTGTTGCTGTTCAGAAGCAAAACGGTCGGTTTTTGACCGGTTGAGCTACTCTCCGTCTTTCCGGGAAGAAGAGCCAACGCATGCATCTGTGAACATGGCTTCACACATACCTAGAGGAAGGTCGGGCTCAAGACGTCATCCCTCTAGAACTCTGAGCCGAAGGAGATTCAACATGCTCCTTAGGAACACCGAAGCTGGAGTGTTCCGAAACACTCGTTCGAGGTCACGACAACCGGTTTCGTACTCATCTGATTCCGATACTGGGGGTCGCCAGTCTCCCGAATCAGACGCCAAAAGTATAGAGTCAACTTCTACAGAGACCTATACTAATCTATCAATGATACCCCGGGAGATGAGAGTTTATGCCATTGGAGATGAACGCGAGGAAGCTTCCCCGTCCGGAAGCGCTGAGCAATGCATCACTATACTGGAGACGTCTCTGAAAGAGATACAATCCATAATGGAGAATATGTACCAGATGATGCTAACTCAACACACAGCTGCCATGGCTCAAGCATCGGTCCCTCTAACTCAGATACGTGTGGGGGTGGACTTACCACCATCCAACACGATCTAAGAGCCTGCTCTAGATCAGGAGTCAGCAATTCCTCCGCTTCCTCACTCGAAGAATGTATTACCTCCCGTTGGAGTCGCAATACAACCGATTCCTCACCACTCCGTGGTCCCGCTACCGGCTGAAAATCCGATGCAGGCAGTACGGGAGCTGAAAGCCCAATTTGATGCCTTAAAGCACAAAGATCAGCTCAAGAAATTGGGAATCAACCAGCCTTACCCAGCTATCTGGGAAGAGGCCCCTTTCCCTCCTAGATACAAACCACAGACCATGGCTCTGTTCGAGGGAAAAATATCACCGAGTCAGTACATGAACTACTTCAGTATGATGACGGTGTTACTACAGGAGAATGACGCCCTCCTTACTCGGGTGTTCAAGGGCTGTCTCTCGGGAGTGGCTTACCAGTGGTACCGCAGCCTGGCGAACAACTGTATTACTTCCTTCGACGACTTCAAAGCCTTATTCTTCGCAAGATTCTACGAAGGAGGGATGGACATGTCGATGTCCTCTCTCATCGAAGTGAAGCAGAAGAAAAAAGAGGACGTTCGTACCTTCATCGAATATTTTCGTCAAGCCACTTTGCAAATGCCTCCCGGAGTTTCAGACTCTGCATTGGTGGACATTTGCAGGAAGAACCTTCTTCCCGTCATCTCGGTGTTCACAGGACCATATCAGTTCCATTATTGGCCCTCGTTCATCATCTCAGCAGTAGCCGCCGAGGACAACAGTCACAAGGCGCGTGACAATGGCATTATGATCTCTACCTCCGACAGAGGCAAGAGGTCATCCCCTAACAGCGACCATCCTCGCAGTTCCAAAGGAAAAGAAGCTCTGGCGATCAATACGTCCAGACAAAAGACTGCGGCAACCACACAAATGAAACCTGGGACTTCCAGGCCTATTGACTCTTTCAACGACGACGATATCCCGAGCATATTCGAGTGTCTCGTCAAAAGTGGCAAGATTACCCTTCCGGAGGAGAAGCGGCCCAATGAAGTCGGCAGTACTAATAACCCCAAGTACTACATCTTCCACAGATACGTACACCACCCTACAAAGGCGTGTTATGTACTGAAAAGGAAGATCCAGGAGCTGATCGATGCTAAGGCCATTACTCTGTGCAACAGCGAAAAGACGGTCACGACCAACATGATCTCTCTGCAATTTGGCAATCTGCCTCCCCAAGAAGTCCCGGACGGTGGTATACCTATTTCCCGGACAACGATGAACATCGTTAATCTTCCTCCGGCTAGGGGTCAGAATCATGACCTGCTACCCCTAACTACCCAGCAAGGCGAGATTATGTGGGTTCATCCAGACCTGGTGTCGGAGATCAAGAAAGAGACTCAAGTTGCTAAGGTTAAGTCCAAAAAGAACTCAAAGCACAAACCGTGTCACATAATTATGGTACACTCGGCATCAGAAGATGAGGTCTTGGCTACTGGAACCCGTTTAGGGAAAGCTTACCTCCAGGACTATGGAGCCAGCCAGGAAGATGCATCGGTAGACGCTTCAGCTGCCAAGCCTTTAGAACCAGAATCTGCCGTACCAGAGGCCGGTCCTTCGAGACCAACTTCAACGGATAGAGGAAAGCAAAAAGAAGTGCGTTTCGATAAACCTGTGAAAAATATTCGAAATAAAGGTTTAGAGAAGCCGTACAACTTCGACATCCTGGCCCAACTGGCTAATACACCAGCCAGGTTGTCCATATTCGAACTACTCAGGCTCTCTCAAGACACTTGTCAAGCCCTGAGTGAAGCATTGATGCAGGCGGATGCATACTTGACCCAGCTCAAGTCCCCTGACGAAGAACCCGTGGCGTGTCCTCAATGCCACAGTGTGATGGAGGTAGTCCCGAATATCACTTTCACTCAAGACGACATGATGTTAAAATATAACAGGCATGATAGACCCCTCTATTACACCGGGTACGTCGGTTCCATGGAGGTCGACCGGATTCACATAGATCTGTGATCATCAATCAGCATCATTCCGCATAATCTGCTCAGACCGCTGAGGATTCCTACCAGCGAATTGGCTTACACCACCACTATAATCGTGGGTTTCAACGCAAGGAAAAGTAAGCCGTTAGGGAAAATTCGCCTGAGGATCCAGATTGGCAACCTCAGATCGGTGGCTACATGTTACGTCATTGATTCAGAGGTGTCCTACAACATTCTGCTGGACAGACCTTGGATCCACGACCACAACATTGTTCCTTCGACTCTACATCAATGATTTAAATATGTAGATGTCCAAGGAATAGTACAAACGGAGTTTGCTGACCTGGACCCATTCAAAGGAGTAGAATCCTACTACTCTAATGTCGTATTGTACTCTCAAGACTACGCGGAAGAGGTGTCAGCCGAAGCAGAGAAGAAATCCCACCGGGAGCCAGAAGAGCCCTCTGCCAAGCAACCTCTGTCAATCAAAGTGAAAGGACGGACTACTCATCCAAAAGCCATAGAGCCTATGGCAATCCACCTGAACAAAACCAGGTCAGGAAAAGGGGGTGATCCTCTAGTGATCACTTTGAACCAGAAGCCTCCACCCTTGGTCATCAACCAAAAATTCTTTGAAGCTATAGATTCCTTTCATCCGTATATGTGGGAAGTGGCGTCATCATCCAATGTCACCACGACATATGGACCGCATGAGGATTCTATCTTCATTGTCCCGCCTACTTGCAGCAGTCAGCATTCCATAGTCTTCGGCCGCATGCGCAATGAACCGACTATGCAGGAAGATTCTTTCGATGACGATGCCGGTAAAATACAGGTTCACAGATACAGCCCGCAAGCTTTGAAGATCATGCAAATTATGGATTATAACTTGAAGCTGGAACCAGGTCTCAACTATGGGAAAGGCAGACGAATACCGCTGCACGGCGATCCCTACTATCAACAAACTCATTTCGGGTTAGGGTATACCACCTCCCTTGCAACTCCTGAATCAAACGAGGATATATTTTCCTCTTCTCAAAACAGCTCAGAGCCCTCTGACTCACCTCATGCTCTCAAACGAACATTATCAGTAAATATGGCAGTAACAAATTCCTTCGAAGTAGACGAACAAGAATCTGAACTATTTGAGAATGACGCTTGGGCTCAGCAAATGGATACACAATGGGAGTTTCGCTTCAAGCAGAGAGAACCTCCCACTGAAGATAAAGTTATCCAGATTGACGTTGGGGATGAACTTTCGCCAAAGCCGATATTTATCAGTAACAATCTTTTCGAAGAAGAAAGGGAAGAAGTTATCCAGCTGATAAAAGAATATATCGACGTCTTTGCATAGAATTATGAGGACATGCCAGGCCTTGATCCAAAGGTGGCTACTCATAAGCTCAATATATTATCCGATTCGAAGCCTGTAAAGCAGCACCAACGCCGGTTCCGCCCGGATATGATGGATACCATTGAAGCTAAAATCAAGAAGTTGATAGCCTGCGGTTTCATTCGGGAAGAACAATATCCCGACTGGGTCGCCAATGTTGTCCCGGTCATGAAAAAAAATAGAAAAGTACGTGTCTGCATCGATTACCGAGATCTGAATGCAGTCTGCCCCAAGGATGAGTTTTCTCTTCCCATTACAGACGTCATGATTGACAATACGTGCGGTTTTGAACGTATGTCTTTCATGGACGGATTTTCAGGATACAACCAAATCAAGATGCATCCTGAAGACAAGAAGCATAGTGCCTTCCGGACACCATTGGGGGTATATTGCTATACGGTCATGCCCTTCGGATTAAAGAATGCCAGGGCTACGTACCAACGGGCTATGAGTAACATATTCCATGAGTATTTACGCAAGACAGTGGAGTGTTACGTGGACGATGTAGCTGTCAAAAGCCGCCTCAAGGATAATCACATCCAAGACTTGAAGACAGTATTTGAATTGATGCGCCAATATCAACTCAAAATGAATCCTACAAAGTCCTTTATGGGGGTATCTAGTGGCAAATTTCTGGGATTTGTCATTACCGCCAAAGGCATTCAAGTGGACCCCGATAAAGTCAAGACCATCTTAGAAATGCGACCGCCCCGTAATTTGAGAGAACTCAGGGGATTTCAAGGTCGTCTGGCTTATATCCGGAGATTCATATCCAACCTCTCTGGGAGATGTCGGCCCTTTTCTCGTCTCATGAAGAAAGGTGTATCCTTCGTATGGGACGAAGCCTGTCAGCAAGCGTTTGGTGATATCAAATGCTACCTCACTAGTCCGCCAGTTCTGGTGCCTCCCGTCATAGGAAGACCATTCGTGCTGTATGTTCGAGCGATAGATCATTCTCTGGGAGCTTTTCTCATACAAAAGAATGATATGGGTCATGAACAGGCTATCTACTACCTCAGCAGGATGATGGTCGGAGCCGAACACCGGTACAACCCAGTGGAGAAAGAATGCTTGGCTCTGATGTTCGCTATCCAAAAAATACGGCACTATGTCACAGGCCAAACCATTCACATCATCTCTAGGATCAATCCTCTTCGAGTACTGATGAACAAGCCAAGTGTTCTTAATTCCCGACTCACGACTTGGGCGATGTTATTAACACCGTATGACATGGTGTACATCCCTCAGAAGTCCGTCAAAGGCCAAGCGTTGGCTGGCTTCCTAGCTGCTCATCCGATCTCGGAGGCCTCCAAAATGTAAGAGGACATTCCCGACGAAGTTGCAGAATGTAATTCCGCAATGGAAATTGATGCATGGCAACTGTTCTTCGACGGTGCCTCCAGGACTGGTCCCAGGGGAAACGTGGTTTCAGGAGTAGGAATTGTCCTGGTTACTCCTGATAAGGTCGTCATCTACCAAGCATATTCTCTTAGCGAGCCCTATTCTAACAATGTGGCGGAGTATAACGCTCTACTAATCGGGCTCCAAGTCGCTAAAGAATTGGGCGTCGAATCTCTGGAAGCTTTCGGTGATTCTCTACTGATCGTCAATCAAGTCAGAGGAATATATGAAGTCCGGAATCCCGACCTCATCCCCTATCACCGAGCAACGGTCGAGATAGCCATGTAAACTCCCTCGACCAGATTTCAGTATTTTAAAATTTTTTGTATTTGTATATATGTACATAACTATATATGTACTTATACATATATATATATAAACATATAATAAAAATGAAAATAAAATGCACATATACATATATTAATAATATTGTATATATACTTATAATATAATATATAATAGTAAATATATGTATATATATATATAAATAACTGAAATAAATGCATATTAAATAATAAAAATGCATAATACATATAATAAATATATATACACTGTATATATATTTATGTAAATATAATAATAATATATAATACATTATATATATAATATATATATATAATACATACTATATATAGTATTGTATACTTTATGTAAAATAATATATATTTATTTAATACATATAATATATGAGCATAATAATAATATTACATATTCTTATATTTATATAAGTATACAAAAAGCATACCTAGAGATAAACAATATAAGTACATATATAGTTATGTACATATATACAAATACAAAAAATTAATAAAAATACATATGCTATATATATTTTATATACTACATAATATATACATATAAAATATAAAGCAATTTATATATATATACTATATACAGAAGAAAAATATACTCATATATATATATATATATAGCTCAATATAGCTTATATGCAACATTTATATATATATATATATATATATATACATACATGTATACTTATATATATATTAAGAAATATAATACATATATATATATTTAATATATATATAATCTGAGATAAATAATATTTATAATATATATATATATATATATATATATATATATGTATGTAGATGTATGTACATATATTTGCATAAAATGCATATGTATATACATATAAAATAATAGTTTTATATATATATATACTGAAATTATAATAGATTATAATATATATAGTTATATATATATATGAAAATATATATACATATATATATATATTATAAATAAAATAAAAAGCATATATATATATATATATGTGCATATATTATAGAATTATTACAGTATATAAATATGTATTATACTATACATATATAGTATTACTATTATATATTATTTGTTATATAGGGATTTACATATACCTATATTTTATATATGCTATGATATTTAATGCACACTTTATTTAAATATTATTTACGAACCCTGTATGTCCTAAACAGAGTACCTCTACGACGCAGTCAGTGACCCCCTGTCACAGGGCCCCTCAGAATTGACTGCAAGAACAGGTTCTTGGTGCTTCCAGCACAAAGGCGTAGGCAAGTATACCTTGCCAAGTTTTTACTGTTTAAATATTAACTGTTAAATGTTCTTTTTAGTAAATTTACATATAAACAGTATGTATCTGAGACTGCCTCGAGTATCGTCAACAAATACGTTGACACGTAGGGTAATTAACTTAGTCTATACAGACTTACCATCAACTGTGAGGGTATCCTAATATCCTCTTAGACCCTATCACGGGTACACGCAACAAGGTTGCACTTCATTTTGGGATACAAGTTTACGTAGTTGATTAGCTACCAGTACGTACGACGTGCATCACGGCTTAGAACAAAATCAGGAAAGTTACGACTTGGCATTAGTTACATTGGGCGGGGAGAACGACTAAAAGACGTATGGGACACCCACCTCTTTATCCCGATACCGCACTCGATGGAGTGATACGGCTGTTATATATATATTCCGGTGACCATGCTCCTTGGAGATGGTGTATTGCATAGTGCCCTTGAACGAGGGCATATGTGGCATATATTAGCCAGTCACTACGGATTGGTGAATTACGTCAGCATATGTCTAGCCACACTTTCCCATACGTACTAGGTTGTCTCAAATTGCATTCACTTAGATGGCTAGCACACCCTGTTATTTATTCAGTATTTATATACATGGCATGCTTTTCTGTATCTTGTTATGTCCCACTGAGGACCTGGTTTTCTGCCAGGTTTAGATGAGACACTCTACCCCACAGTACATGGACCTGGACAGGAGACTGGAGATGCCCCTGAGAAACAGTTAGAGGAGATGCCATCAGAGTCTGTTTGAGTACACTGGAGTTGGAGCTACATATTTCGAGGACGATGCACTAGTTATCTTATTTTGCTTATCTTTTGTAGTGGGTTTGTTCCCACCAGTTATTATCTGATTTGTATCATGACATTTCAGACTTAGCTATATATATATTCAGCACTATTTTCCATATTTCATGATATTTCTGTGGATGAGATAGATTTACCTGTACTTAGACTTGTAGTATTTTAGGACAGCGTAGCACATCACTTTGGGTCCATTAAATTGGGTAAACCCTTAAGTGACGTGTCAGCTGGCCAATGCCACATAGCCTAGTTCCGTATATTTTTGGGACTGGGGCATGACATGGTTTTAGTGGTGGCCCATGCAGGTCCTGTTAATTGCTAGTGGTGTGATTACATGCCCAGCAAGCCTGCACTAAGATAGGAATACTAGGTCTCATCCACTCTGACTTCATCCATAAATTCTTGCATCCTGCTTGATTATCATTTATTATTTCCTTCGTACTTTTCTAAATTATTCTATCTTCTTCAGAAATATGGACATACCCAGCGGACACACTAATAAGGGGGTTGACCAAGCAACAGACCCATCGCCAGATGTCCAAAGGACTCCAACCCTTCCGAGAGACCAATCCCCAAGAAGAATGCTGGTCAATCCAACAACCCCAGCCCAGCTAGAAGGGCAAACATTCCAAGCACCAACACCGCAGGCGGAGACACCTTTGCCTCCACCTCCAGCCCTCTCAGCCCTGATGCCACAGCTTGAGGGACAAACCCAGATGTTCCAATATTTCCAAACCCTGTTGCAGGCTCAGTGGCAACAGATTGAAGTCCTGAGACAGGCTCAGTGGCAACAAACTGAAGCCCTGAGACAGACCTTGATAACAGCTCTGGAGATGACAACTGCCCCGGCACTAGCACCTGTCCAACCCCCTAACACTATTCAAAGATTTCGCCGAATGAGCCCGAGAACCTTTTCTGGCAACGAAACTCCAGAAGAGATCTCAGACTGGATCTCCAACACGGAAATACTGCTGGAAGGTTCACAGATTCATCCCGACCTATGGATAACCGCAGTAAGGGCCCAACTAAAAGGCAACGCCCATCACTGGTGGGACTCCATCGAGCGCAGCACCGGCAAGAACCATACTTGGGAGCAATTCCTGGAATACTTCAAGGCAAAATACTTTCCAGCCACGGCTAGAGATGATCTGTACTCCCAGTTCCTGCATTTGAAACAAGGAAATATGACCGTCGACGCCTACGACGCAGAGTTCAGTCGACTAAGTCAATTCGGTGCCATCCTAATACCTAACGAGCTGGAGAAGGCCCTGAAATTTCATCACGGCCTTACCCTCGAGCTCCAAGGGCATACCACGGCACAGTCGAGAATTTCCTACGAGGAAGTTCTTTCAGAGGCAAGGATACAAGAAGCCATTGGCCGAGAAGTAAGATGCTCAAATCCAACCATATCAGCCCGAGACCAGACCGGAGCAGGAGGACCAATCCGTCACCAGGGAAATCAGACACAATACAAGACGGGGCCATATCAACACAAGAAACTTTCGACTTGTCACCATTGTGGCAGGCAGGGACATTATGCTAAAAACTGCCGAAGGAAGTATAGACTATACCTGATATGTGGAGACAATCATCATCGGGCCAGAGATTGCCCACAGCACAGAGAAGCAGTACTCCAGAATGGGCAAGACCAGCAGCACCAGCCCAGAAAATGCAACCCCCTACTAGAGTTCAGCATTCTCCA
Organism: Iris macrosiphon; assembly: GCA_036927795.1. Classification (NCBI taxonomy): domain Eukaryota; kingdom Viridiplantae; phylum Streptophyta; class Magnoliopsida; order Asparagales; family Iridaceae; genus Iris; species Iris macrosiphon. The sequence continues at coordinate 75,732,807 of JAYESA010000015.1, read as the reverse complement.
GCATCTGGAAGATTTCAGAGGGGACCACCCTTGGCCACTCAGGAATCGCAGTACTATCTAGCCAGACAACAAACTGAAAGACAAAGGCACGAGCAGGCCTTTGCACTAGCTGCAGTTATAGAAGAACCGGAAGGTGAAACCATTTCAGGTACCACTATAGTTATATTATTACCTACAAACTGCATTATTTGATTTTAGAGCTACACTGTCTTCATATCTAGTAGTTTCGTAGCCATGCAAATAGCCATTTTACCATAGGAGGCATTGTTCCAGTTACCAACATTACTAAAGCATGCTAGTAGTCATGTATAATAGAGTAATGAGGACGCGATTCTTGGTACTTCCAATACCAAACTTCGACGCTGTCTTAGGCATGGATTGATTTAAACCAGTACAATTGCTATACTAGACTACGGGAAGAGAAGCATCATCTGTAGACCACCAAGTTACCCATTCAGATATAGATAGTACCTAGGATAGCAAATCATAGTAGTTAACCCTAGCTACCGACCGACCTAAATATTGTTTCCACCTCTAGATAATAATCAGGACTAAGCAAGAATAGATAGGTAGATAGACTTTGATTGCTAGGCTCAAACATAAGAATGAAGTGATAGCTGAGAACTTAAGGTAGTTTTGGAAATAGAGCAATTGAATTTAAGGAGAGATTATAGACAGATTTTTGCCTTGAGAGAAAATATCATGAACTACCATTAATATACGACCTGTTGTAAACCGGATGATACCCCTATGATTTGGATGAAGGGTATACATAGAGTAAAATAGGAGATCATGTGTTTTGAAGATCCCACTACCCGAGGAACTATCATACTTGGAAGAAGAGAAAAACTATGCCCGAGGGGCATCAAACCCTTAGATATGATGGAACACATCAGAGAAATGAATTACAAGATAAACTCTTCCTCAGACATTAGAAAGTACATGACGTCTCTCACGTATCCCAATTAAGAAGGTACACTCCGAACCCAAGTCATGTGCTGGACCATTCAGAGATCACCATCGGTCCAAGCTTATCATACCAGGAGGAGCCGTAGAAATCCTAGATCGAAGCGAGAAGATGTTGCAAGGCCAGACTATCCTTTAATTCGTATTGCATGAAAATATCATGCACCAGGCAAATCAACCTGGGAACGAGAAAAGGATATTCGATAATGTTTCCCCCATCTATTTCCAGACCAGGGTATGTCCAAATATCTCAAATTAATCAATCTTTCATTTATCATTATGTCTGTTTTTATTTTGAGGACGAAATATTCTAAGGAGGGTAGATTGTAAACTCCCTCGACCAGATTTCAGTATTTTAAAATTTTTTGTATTTGTATATATGTACATAACTATATATGTACTTATACATATATATATATAAACATATAATAAAAATGAAAATAAAATGCACATATACATATATTAATAATATTGTATATATACTTATAATATAATATATAATAGTAAATATATGTATATATATATATATAAATAACTGAAATAAATGCATATTAAATAATAAAAATGCATAATACATATAATAAATATATATACACTGTATATATATTTATGTAAATATAATAATAATATATAATACATTATATATATAATATATATATATAATACATACTATATATAGTATTGTATACTTTATGTAAAATAATATATATTTATTTAATACATATAATATATGAGCATAATAATAATATTACATATTCTTATATTTATATAAGTATACAAAAAGCATACCTAGAGATAAACAATATAAGTACATATATAGTTATATACATATATACAAATACAAAAAATTAATAAAATACATATGCTATATATATTTTATATACTACATAATATATACATATAAAATATAAAGCAATTTATATATATATACTATATACAGAAGAAAAATATACTCATATATATATATATATAGCTCAATATAGCTTATATGCAACATTTATATATATATATATATACATGTATACTTATATATATATTAAGAAATATAATACATATATATATATTTAATATATATATAATCTGAGATAAATAATATTTATAATATATATATATATATATATATGTATGTAGATGTATGTACATATATTTGCATAAAATGCATATGTATATACATATAAAATAATAGTTTTATATATATATATACTGAAATTATAATAGATTATAATATATATAGTTATATATATATGAAAATATATATACATATATATATATATTATAAATAAAATAAAAAGCATATATATATATATATATATATATATATATGTGCATATATTATAGAATTATTACAGTATATAAATATGTATTATACTATACATATATAGTATTACTATTATATATTATATGTTATATAGGGATTTACATATACCTATATTTTATATATGCTATGATATTTAATGTACACTTTATTTAAATATTATTTACGAACCATGTATGTCCTAAACAGAGTACCTCTACGACGCAGTCAGTGACCCCCTGTCACAGGGCCCCTCAGAATTGACTGCAAGAACAGGTTCTTGGTGCTTCCAGCACAAAGGCGTAGGCAAGTATACCTTGCCAAGTTTTTACTGTTTAAATATTAACTGTTAAATGTTCTTTTTAGTAAATTTACATATAAACAGTATGTATCTGAGACTGCCTCGGGTATCGTCAACAAATACGTTGACACGTAGGATAATTAACTTAGTCTATACAGACTTACCATCAACTGTGAGGGTATCCTAATATCCTCTTAGACCCTATCACGGGTACACGCAACAAGGTTGCACTTCATTTTGGGATGCAAGTTTACGTAGTTGATTAGCTACCAGTACGTACGACGTGCATCACGGCTTAGAACAAAATCAGGAAAGTTACGACTTGGCATTAGTTACATTGGGCGGGGAGAACGACTAAAAGACGTATGGGACACCCACCTCTTTATCCCGATACCGCACTCGACGGAGTGATACGGCTGTTATATATATATTCCGGTGACCATGCTCCTCGGAGATGGTGTATTGCATAGTGCCCTTGAACGGGGGCATATGTGGCATATATTAGCCAGTCACTACGGATTGGTGAATTACGTCAGCATATGTCTAGCCACACTTTTCCATATGTACTAGGTTGTCTCAAATTGCATTCACTTAGATGGCTAGCACACCCTGTTATTTATTCAGTATTCATATACATGGCATGCTTTTCTGTATCTTGTTATGTCCCACTGAGGACCTGGTTTCCTGCCAGGTTTAGATGAGACACTCTACCCCACAGTACATGGACCTGGACAGGAGACTGGAGATGCCCCTGAGAAACAGTTAGAGGAGATGCCATCAGAGTCTGTTTGAGTACACTGGAGTTGGAGCTACATATTTCGAGGATGATGCACTAGTTATCTTATTTTGCTTATCTTTTGTAGTGGGTTTGTTCCCACCAGTTATTATCTGATTTGTATCATGACATTTCAGACTTAGCTATATATATATTCAGCACTATTTTCCATATTTTATGATATTTCTGTGGATGAGATAGATTTACCTGTACTTAGACTTGTAGTATTTTAGGACAGCGTAGCACATCACTTTGGGTCCATTAAATTGGGTAAACCCTTAAGTGACGTGTCAGCTGGCCAATGCCACGTAGCCTAGTTCCGTATATTTTTGGGACTGGGGCGTGACAAGCCATGACATTCAAAGGATTCTTCTTGTAACATGTGCCTCGATCTTAGAATCTGGAAGCTGATGCCCTAGCCAGTCTAGCTGCAGATTTAACTACCTTTATAAGAAGGCAGAATTCGGTGATCCTTCTTAGCAGAGATTTATTCTGTGTGAAAAACAACTTTCACATAGAACGCAGCTACGCTGTGAACACAGATCCTCCCAGGAGAGACTGGAGAAGTCCCTTTATAGATTTTGTAGCATACAGAATCTTGCCAAAAGACCCTAAAGAAGCAGTATCCGTCAAAAGACGCGCATCATCACAATGTCTATATCGCCTGTCTTATGATAGACTATTATTACGATGTCTCTCTGGTGATGAAGCACAGCGGATTATTCGTGAAGCTCACGACGGCGTATGCAGAGCGCATCAACCCGGTCCTAAGCTACAGGATCGCATCAGAAAAATGGACTATTACTGGCCTACTATAATCACAGATGCAATAAAGTACGCAAGACAGTGCAGAGCCTGTCAGGTCCATGCAGACCTTATCCATCAACCTCTTGAATATCTACATCCTACGGTTGCGTCCTGGCCTTTCGAAGCATGGGGTATGGATATCATTGGTCCTATTCACCCGTCTTCTTCCAGAGGTCACCGGTTTATACTGGCCATCACGGATTATTTCTCCAAATGGGCAGAGGCGATCTCTCTTGCTAAGGTAAAGGCATCTAATATGATCAGCTTCATCAAGCATCACGTTATTTATCGCTTCGGGATACCCCGAAGGATAATTCATGACAATGGGCCTCAATTCATCAGCCAAGCGTTTCATCGATTTTGCGATAAAAATCGGATACAAAATGTGGCCTCTACGGCATATAATCCTGCTGCTAATGGTTTGGCGGAAGCTTTCAAAGAAACCATTATCAAGCTCTTGAAAAAGTTTGTCTCTTCGAACAAAAGGGATTGGAATGAGAAGCTGAGAGAATGTCTCTGAGCATACCGCACAATGGTACGAGCACCGACAGGTTGTACCCCATTCTTATTAGTTTACGGGAGCGAAGCAGTTCTCCCCATCGAGATCCAAATTCTGTCACTCAGGATAGTCGTGGCTAATGAGTTGACTCAAGAAAAGAATGACCTGTTAAGGCTTCAAGAGCTAGAAGGATTAGACGAGAAATGTCTTCAAGCTCAACAGCGCATCGCGTTCTACCAAGCACGCATTTCCAGAGCTTTTAATCAAAAAGTAAAGGAAAGAGTGTTCAAAGTCGGCGAGCTAGTTTTAGCCGTAAGAAGGCCGATGATTCTTACTCACAGGAGTAAGGGTAAATTCCAGCCCAAATGGGAGGGCCCTTATGTGATCGAGACGACGTTCTCAAATGGCGCTTACAGGTTAGCCAAGCCTAATGGAGACATGTTAATGGCTCCCATCAATAGCAAATTCCTGAAGAGGTACTATGCTTAACCTCCTTTGCTCAAGTGGAATAAGGCAAAAATCTCATTCTGACAAAACTACTTCCAAAACGAAACTAGTTGGATCGTATTCTATCATGTTCATATTACCTCTGAATATATATGTTTAACTAATTTGGAACTTCAAGACCTATCACGTCCATAGTACCTCTAATAGTGTTTTGCGAACAAATTTTAGCTAAAAGCATATTCTATCATGTCCATATAACCTCTGAATAGATATATCCTGCTAAAACTTACCGAGAGTATATCACGTCCATATTACCTCTGATATCACTTTCACCCAAACCTGTCATTTATATTCCAAAATGATGGGTCCACAAAGTCAGATAAGAGCCTCATTATTATTCCCAAAAAAAGAGCAAAAGTACATTAAAAAGCAAAAAAGTACATCATTTGGGGGGAGTGGTTAGATCGCGAATCTGCTGCGCCAGAGCAACCATTCTCTCATCCCGGGAGTTCAAGACGTCGGCACGAGCCAGTTCCAACCTTGCCGCATCGTTGTCCGAAGCAGCGAGCTCAGACCGAGCCCGCATAAAACCTGAGGGGAAAGCACCCACACGCGCCAGATTCTGCTGAACAGCCGCCCGTCGCTCCTTCAGCATATCTCGGACTGCCGACAAAGAGAGAGCCTTCACCTCTACTCGAACGAGCTCATCCTTCAATATGCGGGCCTTCGCTGCCACTTCCTCATATTCGGCTTCGCACCGGGTCAACTCGGGGACGACATACTCCAATTGGACACGCTCATGATCCATCTCCTGCTGCTGAGCCGCGATGGACTTATTCAGAGACTCCATCTGTTCAGCAAGCTGCACAGTCAGGGAGTCATACCTAGCTTGAACGAGACCGTCAATGTTGCCTCGAGCTAGCTGCAAGTATTCATTAATGGGTTACTCCAAACCATTAACTATCTCCTCCAGTGTGTCAGCTACCCCAGTGTCATTGAATTCTCGGATCGGCACTATCGCGGATCGGGAGGACCTCTTCAGTGACGCAAAGCTCAAATTCTTCCCCAACACCATTGATATTAACATTTTCAAGGTGGTGTAGAAGATACTAGTGTACTGCTCGGTCAGCGCAGCTAGATCCGAATGGACGCTGGGAGTGGCCGCGATATTGGTGAATCCCCCTCCAGGAACAACCGCAGACGATGTTGCCAAGGCCGTCGCCTCAAAGGTGGTGCGACAAAAGAAGAAGCGCCAACACCGGACGAAGTGACCAGCGTACTCAAAGGAGGCATTGTCGCAATGACAGGCTCGTCTCCTCTTGAGATATCGGAATCTCTTCGACAGGCGAGCCGGCACCCGAAGATGTTTCCTCTTCAAAATCAGGCACCTCAGTGTCGCCGCCAGGACCTGACACAGAGCCAAAGGGCGCGTCTACACTGCCCTCCCCGAAGATGTCTTCCCCTGAAAAGAAGACAAAAGGAAGTTAATATCAACATAATGCTAATTTTCAAGTTAATAGAGGCATAACTGTTGTACTGTTTAAAATTCAAGTTAATATTATATATTATGCTCTCTATATTATATAACTGTGCGCGTCCGAGAATGACTCTGGTGCAGTCGACGATGGCGTCGAAGTTAGGACTTGTGTTTGACCTAGCGTCTAGTAGACATACACTAAGTGACGGAGTTATCATTATAACTCTGAGGCCTTGACACGTATCATTTCATGCTACAGAGTGAGTTCATGATAGGACACGGGTTTACGCACTTGACTGGCCATCGATGCGAGTAGCTCGTGTGATAGTACTTAGCATAGGTGTATTATTTTAGGTGACTTGCATTATAGTTACGATATGTCCACGTTGCGCTTAAGACTTGTACATTGGCATTGGGCGGGGAGGACGACTAGTAGGCATATGGGACACCCACCTCCTTTATACAGATACCGTATTCTTCAGAGCGATACAGACGTATATATTTATGCATATACCACGTTCTTTGGAGTGTCAGACGTTATATGTACAGATACCATGCTCTTTGGGGCGTTAGACGTTATGTAGATACTACTCTCTAAATAACGTTGGACATATTTACTTATTCAGATACCATGCTCCTCGGAGCTTTGGACATTATTATATATGCAGATTGCCCCAAGATTGGAGGCATATGTGGCATATACTAGCCAGTCACGGCAATTGGTAAATTACGTCAGCATATGTCTAGCCTACACTTCTCATACGCACTATGTTGTCCTTAAATTGCATTCACTTAGGAGGGTAGTTCACCCTGATTTACTTTACTCAGTATTTACATTATGGCATGTACTTTTTGTATCTTGTTACGTCTCTCTGAGGACCTGGTTCCCTTCTAAGTTATTTGTGCAGTTTGTATGATGCTTGATCTAGTGGAGTATGGACATCGTTGCAAGTATCTTTACATTTTTCAGCTATTACAGTCATGTACTACTTTCCATTTTTTATTATGCTTTTATAGCCTAGTGTTTATAGGCCTATATTGTTCTTTTGGTGTATTCGAACGGATGTATTATTGGGCTGCAGACTGATGATGCGTATCGTTCCTTCTTAAGATTTATTTACCACTGATTGAGATTTAGTTTAGTTATTGCATGTTAGAATTAGATTTTTGCTTGATCACTTGACCGTGGACAGCGTAAGTGCACTTCGTCGGGTCCATTAAATTAAAAAGCCCTACAGAGTCGTACCAGCTGGCCATTGCCACGTGTCTGGTCCAAGGTGTTTTGGGACTAGGGCGTGACACGAATACACTGGGGATGGATCACATAATTAACTCTTACTCCCCCATTCCCAACTAATACCAATGGATCCAATCACGACACGTTACGAACACGAATATAAGCACACTGAATACGAGCAGTGTGTGTAGATGAATATAAGCACACTGAACATAAGCAATGTGTGAATACAAAATATAATAAATCAATATCCAATACACACGATAAAATATATGTAAAAGAGCACCCGCTGAACACGGTAGGGGATAACATCTCCGAACAGGATCCATGTATTACCAGTCCGTGAAACAACTGTGTCGGAATCAAGTATACAATTCTAGAACATGAGATATATACATTATTATGAAATAAAAACTAACAAAAAATGTACTCGCCTAAGGTCCTGAGCAAGGTGTGTCTCTCGATGCCCACGCTGGTGTCACACAGACCTATATATGGTATATTGCATCAATATAAGGTTTTTGAATGAAAATAAGTTAAACTAGTTCAATTATAGGTCATAAAGTTATTTCTAAGTCAAAACAGTCAAACTAGGTCAACTCTAGGATATTAGGTCCATACACTATGTAACTAGGCCATAGTAGTTATGCTAAGATACTAGGATACCAACAAAATACCGTATCATAAGATATGCAAGTTATTAGATATAAAATACTAATATATATATATATATATATATATATATATACAAGATAATATATATAGTACTCTTAGCTAAACTAATGCTAAGTGGATACCTTGGATTTGAACAAATGCGGTATCACACTACCTACACACCCATCTTGATACTCAAACCCAATACCTTGAGCATAAACCAATACCTTGACATTACCTTGGTATCACAAGGTAATTCAAATTCTAATATGTAATTAACTACCCATACACCTAACTATATACTAACATGCATAAACTTATACAATACTCTACTAACTAATGCTAACTAGTGCTCATCTACATATATATCTCTCATCTATATATGTATAACTTACTAACCACCAATATATATATATATGTATGTATATATATATATGTATGTATATATATATATATATATATATATATATATATATATATATATATATATGTATGTATATATATATATATATATATATATATATATATATATATATATATATAACTAGTAATCAATATGTATATATATATATATATATATATATATATATATATATATATATATATATAACTACTAGTTATCAATATGTATATATATAACTAACTAGATAATCAATAAAACTAACTAACTAGACTATAAATCAGGCTAACTACTCCTTACCTTGCTGCTGCCCTTGTTCTTGCTGTTGTTGTTGCCTTTGCTACTGCAGACTGCTTCTTGCAGTTGCCTTTACTATTGATTGATATAGCTGTTGTTATTGCTGCTAATGATGCTGCAGTTGCTGCTAATGTTGCTGCTCCTCTTGCTGTTTTGCTGCTGCAGTTGTTGATCTTGCTGCTAATGCTGTGCTGAATGCTGTTGTTCTTGCTGCAGTTGCTGCTCTTGCTGCTAATGCTGTGCTGAATGCTGCTGCCCTTGCTGTAGTTGCTATTCTTGCTGCTAATGCTGTGCTGAGTGCTACTGCTCTTGCTGCAGTTGAGCTACTGCAGTTGCTGCTGCTCTAGGTGCTTGCTAATACTGTTGCCTCTTGCTGAGAATGTTGTTGTTGCTCTTGTTGTTGCAGTTGAGCTACCCGACCCCCTCACCTCACTGCACATTACACCCTACACTCACTCACTCACACACTTAACCAATGCACCACACTAAGACACACACATACATACATGTAAATATATATCAATACATATACTCATATGTAAATATATATCACTAACCAACACATACACACACACATATGTATAACTATACATATATAAATAGATTACCAACATACATATATAAATATACACTCATATATGAATATATATCACTATACATACATATATGTAACTCTCTCTATATATATAATCACTATGTATATACATATAACTAACTACACTAGTGATGCATATAAACCCCCTATCTCTTAAGACCACTAATACCTCAAAATGAAACATAGACATATACATAAATATACATATACATATATATCATACAACAATATAATTATAACATTCTAATAGCTATTATCAAGTATATTGAATCTAAAATGCAATAAAATAAACATGTGGAGTGCATCGCACCCGTATCACACTCATTTTATGATACGCTTGCGATACTGCTCCACCACACAACCAAACGTATCCTGAAGGACACGAACAAGTATAAAATCATAATTATGAACAATACAAAGAACTAGGTACTCAACTACGTGTCTATGTCAAAATGTGACATGCTCAAACCCCCGTGTCGGAGAAAAACTCCCAAATTAACCCGTATCTCCAAATTATCGGGATACGGCCTACACGTATCCAATTGTGGACACGACACTAGTCATACACAAACAAACACATGTCAATTTGGTCTAATTGACCTATTTACAAACACAAGATGTGCCAATCTTGAAATTCTCCAAAAATTGACATAAAATACCACATAACTTTCTCCATAGGCCTCCTATGAACCTAATTCCAATTCCTATGGGTAGCCTTAGAATGTGGGGTGGTTCCTAATGATTAAATTTTAAATTTAAAGTCTAATTAAAGATAAAACTGAATTATACCTATTGGAAGATGGATTTCCAATAAAATCTCCAAATTAGGTGAAAAGAGGCTCCAACTTGTAGATCCTTGCTTCCACCTTGTAGATCCTTGTTCTAATAGCCTCCAATGAAGAATAGGAAAGGAATTGGAAATAAATTTGAGTAGGAATTGGTGTGAGAATAAAGAAATTTGGAAGAGAAAAATTGTATATCTAGATTTGGAATGACAAATGAGAGGAGAGAGAGTCTCTCTCCACCCCTATAGTTGTCGGCCCTTGCCCCTCCTCCAAGATACTATGGAAAGTCCAAAACACCCCTTGGGGCTTGTCATAAAAAAATAATTTAGGAGGGAATGTTCTATTCTAATTGGTTTTACTAATTAATTCATCCTCCCAATGAATGGGCTTACTATTTGGCTCAATTCTAACTAGAATTAAATATTGGTCCATTGATCTAAACTAAACTAGTTAGGTCCACTAATACAAGTCCAAAATAAATCTAACATCTAAAAATAAATAAATAATACAATAAATAAATATTTACAACATTCACAATATTTAATATAATAATCCTAAAATAAAAATACTCATGCCAAAATACCAAACTACCATTAGTTGGAAAAGTGAGGGCGACATCAACTGCTCCCAAGGTTGCACACACCCACATTACCTCAAAATCTGAAACACTTGCCTGCACTAGTTACTGAATTGGTTATCACTACAGTGCATACAATGCATTGCCCATCCTTTCCCTTTCTTGTTGCCTGTCCCAACCCGAGTACTTCAACCCTACTGCCAATCACCCACATACACTCAAACCTCTCCCTACCTTGCACACACAGCTCCCATAAGTTGTTGTGATGCTACTGCATGTATGTAGTGGCAATACCCACCTGCAGTTGCTATTGCAACTGATACTCCAATCCTTCTCTACATCCTGACATATACTGAAATGCCGAAAGAGCCACTCTTATTTGTAACCCAGGTCTGAAGGAAAACCTCACCCCCTGCATCACCTGACACCCAGTCCTTATGCTAACCCAATTGGCAACCATCTGTGCACTGATGCACGATCTGCACACATGTAAATAATGCCTCCTACACTAACTACACAGTTGCAGTTGCCAAGCATCCTCATGCCGTAGTAGCAGTGAAACAATCTTGTGTAGGTGCTCATTGATACCCCAAAGGGTGTAATGATACACTAAAGTATCAATACAACACACAGGTCACACATACACTCACAACTATACATAACACAATATGTGATATCTCTAATGACATACATACACCCACTCACTAGTATAACACAACGCATACAAATAAAACTATCATCAAACACTTGGTGTGCATCACGCTATGATACGCACCAATACCCATGATACTCTCTTGATACCTACTCCAAACACCACAAAACTCCACCAATTCTCATAGAACATAATTGATATATAGAATATAACTATAATTTAATAAAATTGAGTAATTCAAATGAATACATATGAAATTGACATATTGGATCATAATATACAAAGGAAATCACAAAATCTATACTCTATATCATGGCATATCATGATACAGACTCTCCGTACCAAATTTTGGACACAAGGACACCAACACACTATCAAATAAACATTAATAGTCCTCATTAGGATACAATACACACTCTCAATGGACATAATTAAAAAAATTCCTAAATTGAGTCCCAAAATTATGACCCCAACTTAGATCTACCAAATTAAGGGCTTCTACTGCCTAGATCTAGATACTGGGATACTTATCTACTACTTGGCACTCACTTGGATATCCCTATTTATCCCTATATAATATGATACCTAATTTAACACTAAACCCAATGATCATTACCTAATTGGTATCCACTAATGCAATTGCATATGAATAATTATCTTACCTTAACTTATCTCTCATAAAGTCATGTATATACCTCTGTCAACAGGTTCTTGTGTATTTTCTACTCTGATACTCTATAACACTTGACATGGTTGCTAGACTTGGTACTAACACTAGTCATATACTCATGACACCCAACAACTCTGCACTCATGTATTTGATTGATACACACTCATCACTCTATGTTTGTCACGCCCCAGTCCCAAAATACGTAGGACTAAGAATACATAACACGCCAGCCGTATGTATACTAACTCCAATATATGGAAACCATATACACACGTACGCTGTACATGAATATCCAATCCACCGTGGTAAATATATGTCACAACAAGTCACACGCAGTTCTATATCTCATCCACAGCACAAATAATAGAAGAATGGAAATCAATAAATGAATATCAAAGAAGCAGTCTCAAATAGTAATCTCAAAGTGTGATAGTCGGGTGGAAACAAATCCACTGCAAATCGACTATAATAAACTACTAAAGAGAGAAGAGAATAAGCTCTAATATAAGAATAAATGTCTAGAAAAGAATAGCAACTAGAATCTCTAAACAGCTGCAATGAATCACATATAATCAGAAGGTAAGATCTCCTCAGACTGATAGGTAGCGTCAGGTCCAGGTCCATACTCCTGCGGGTACTCCTGCTCACCTATATCTGGAAGGGACAAGGTCCTCAGAGGGACATACCAAGATACAAAAAGCACATGCCAATAAAGTACTGAAAATAAACATCCATTGGGTCGCCTAACCGTCTAAGTGAATGCAATTAAGAACACCTTTCCCCACAAGTGAGCTATCTGGCTGAAAATTGGGATTTGGCATGGTTCTCTTTTGAAGATCCAGGGGCCCAAAGGGACGTCGTCTTTTGAACGGCGGAGGCCCGCCAATGCATATATATGGGTCATCACCACCCGTATCTCCAGCGGAGAATCCGGGCGTCACAGAAAAAGTACAAAGGAGCTCAAATGTGGTACTTGTTGTTCTCCCCACCCAATGCTCTAAGCATGTCATGTCCATGACACGATAAACCTCTAATAACCGTCAGGTCTACTAGCATGCAAAGTTTCTATTGGCAGTTATCCCTATCCGTCGCACGACCTATACGTACCAGTGGCCAGCCGAGTACGCAAGTCCGTGTCCTACATGTGACTCACACTCGTGTAAGAATAGTGTCATGGCCAATGAAACATAAATGCCTTATGAAGATGGGGTAGTCTCATAAAATAGGTCCAATGCATATGTATAAATAAAAATATAGTACGACGACACCGTCGTTGCACCCAAGTTTCCTTGGACGCACAGTTTATATAGCAGTTAAAATAAATGAACTAAATAAACAGAAAATAAATATGCATGCCTCATATGGAATGTAAATACAGTACAATGGCAAGGTATACTTGCCTGGCAAAAAATCTGTAAAGTGTACGCGCCCAAATGTCAAGGACACTGAACCTGGAACTAAGGACTCCGAACAAACATCTCCGGATGCTGAAATAAATATTACCAACATTTCCGGAATGAGCAAAATAGCTAAAAAGCACATCCCTTTCGTCCAATTTGGACACAGGGGCAAAACGGTAATTTTGGGTAAAAGTGGGGTCCACGTGTGGCCCACTTTGTACCGAAAAGTGTGCCAAGGGTAACAGTCTCTAAATGGGACAAACTATAGGTCAAACAACTCTAGATGTCAATACGAACCCAATAGTATGTCCAAATATGAATTCCGATGGGCCGAACAGAATTTTGTCCAAAAAGTCAACTGTAGGGCCCGCCAATTGGCGATCTGGTCAACCGTCTCAAAAATGCATAAAAATTGGGTCACAGGACCAGCGCGTTACCACGAGTCCAGTGGCGCAAGTTTCGTCGCAATCTGACAAGCGTGCACAAAATACGTGCGAGTTCCACAAAAGTTGCGACACGGTGTGTGTTCGCGGATACGGTCTGATTCCGGCGCGCACACGCGTCCGAATCAGTCCCCACAAATTTTCACGTGTCCGGTTACACTGCGTGCACCATTCGGTACACTTGGTACACGGCGGAGCGGTCCCGTTTGGCGGGGCGCGCTCCGTTTTCCAACTTTTGGAAATTTGAAAAAGTGGATGCGCGCAGTTTTGTGACGAATATAATTATGTCCACAGCAACTAATAGCATAGGGTTATTTAATAGAAAATAAACTAGGTCAGGTATTCTACAGGTATAAAAAAGAATCACCAAATTCGGATCTCTGTGGTGGGAGATACGAACTCGGCAATACAGGTGGTCACCGTAGTTTTCTGCGATTTCAGAATTGGGTCTGTTCCGCCCACTTTGGACGCTGTTTTTCACCTAGGGGCACACGTTTTCCGAGGTTGGCTATAAAATAAATATGGAAGAGGATTAAGGGGTGAGCATACCGGTGAAGACGGAACAACGTTTGGTTGAGCGAGTCGACGGAAAATCACTCCGGAGCGAAGGTGCTTCGAGTGGGATTCTGCAGGGCGCGAGGTCGGAGTCGTCGGGATGGTTGGATGGCTTGGTGGGGCTTCTCTGGCTGAGATGACGGCTCTAGATGGGAAGAGGAGGTCTGGAAATTTAGGTTAGGGTTTGAGAGAGAAATATATATATATATATATATATATATATATATATATATATATATATATATATATATATATATATATATATATATATATATATATATATATATATATATATATTAGGAAGAGAGAGGGTGAGTGGAGCGGACGGGTTGGCCGCGTACAATGGGTCGGGCAAAGGGGGTCTGGTCCCTGGCCGCTGAAGTGGGATGGCTAAAGTATATTGCTAAGTGGGGCGGGTCACAGCAAACCAAAGTTGCTGAAGGGTTTAGTATAGTAGTATCATTGTTATTATTATTATTATTATATTATGCGGGTCCCTGTGGCGCAAGTGTTGCTGAAGTTGCTGCTTATTGCCAATTGCTAAGTCTTTGCCTTATAGCAATTTCTAAGTCCTTTGCTACTTGCTGTGTACTAACAGTTGCTATATTTAATAATTGTTATTATTAATTTAAGTATTATTAGTATTGTTAATAAATTCTCATTTAATAATTTCTTTTCTTAATCTTTTCTTAATCTTTTCTTTTCCTATTAATATATATGCATATATATATATTTGTATATATATATAATATATATACTCATAAAAAAATTCTAGATTAGAATAATGCACAACATTAGGCTAGCAACTGCTCAAGGGGGTCTCCTACATGGAATAAATTCCAAAAAATTCCTGATGGTCACATAAGTCCTCTAAGTGTCCGAACACCTAAAATAAAAATTATTAAAAATCTATTTCTCCTATTTAGACCTAATTACTATAATTTATTTAATAATTAATAAATAAAATGTATATACGATTTTCTAGGGAGGGATTTTACATTCTACCCAACTTGTAAAAATTTTGTCCTCGAAATTAAAAAATTAAGCCACAATAGAATGCAAGGATGGTATAAGATATAAATTTATAATATAATTTCATACCTTGGTCTGCGAATAGGTTCGGAAAACGCTTGCGTATGTCGTCCTCGCGCTCCCAAGTTGATTCTCCTGGTGCGCCATGCCTCCATGCTACACGAACCAAAGGAATAGACTGGTTCCTCAACACTTTTTCTCGACGATCAAGGATTCCCACGGGTTGCTCTTGGTAAGACAAGCTCGGCCCAATGGTGATCTCTGAATGGTCGAGAACATGACTGCTGTCTGCCATATATCGCCTGAGCTGCGACACATGGAATACGTCATGTACTCCCTCTAGTGAAGGTGGTAGCGCAAGTCGATATGCCACCTCTCCGACTCTCTCGAGCACGTCAAATGGTCCAATATACCTTGGACTCAACTTGCCGCGCCCTCCGAATTGGATGGTGTCTCTGGTCGGTGATATCCTCAAGAAGACGTGATCGCCCTCTTTGAACTCCAAGGGACGACGATGAAGGTCTGCCCACTGCTTCTGCCTGTCTTGCGCTGCTCGCAAGTGTCCCTGAATCTTCTTGACTGTCTCTACGGTGTTGACCACCAACTCGGATCCCAGAATCTGACGTTCTCCCACGTCGCTCCAACACACAGTAGACCTACATTTTCTTCCATACAATGCTTCAAACGGAGCCATCTGAATACTTGCTTGATAGCTATTGTTGTAAGAAAACTCCACAAGATGTAGGTGGTCCTCCCATGATCCTTCGAAGTCTAACATGCAAGCCCTCAACATGTCCTCTAAGGTCTGAATAGTACGCTCCGATTGCCCATCTGTCTGCGGGTGGTAAGATGTACTGAACTTCAGACGAGTACCAAGACTCTCTTGCATGCTCCTCCAAAAGTGCGATATGAAGCGCGAATCTCTGTCCGATACAATGCTGACTGGTATGCCATACAATCTCACGATCTGCCTCATATATAAATCAGCTAAAGCTTCTGTAGATTGACCCACTCTAAAAGGTATAAAATGGGCTGACTTGGTGAGTTGGTCCACTATTACCCACACTGCATCTCTCCCACTTGGACTCTTGGGAAAACCTGTGACGAAGTCCATAATGATGTGCTCCCACTTTCACTCTGGAATCGGAAGTGGTTGCAATAATCCTGCTGTCCTCTGGTGCTCTGCCTTCACTTGTTGACATACCAGACATTTAGCTACAAAGCGAGCTATCTCTCTCTCTTCATCCCATGCCACCAAAAATGCTGTCGTAAGTCACGATACATCTTGGTGCCTCCAGGATGAATAGAATAAATCGAACTATGAGCCTTTGTCATCAGCTCCTGTCGAATCTCTCCATTTGGAACATAAAGACGATCACCACATCGTAATGTCCCATCCTCATGAATGCGCAATCCGGTCTGCTCTCCGGCCTCTGTCATTTCCTTTAGTCTCCGGAATCTGGCATCTGTAGGCAAAGCTGCCTTAATCCTCTCTACCAATGATGATTGAACTTGTAAGTTGGCTAGTGTCCCATCTGCTCCGGGTAATATCACTTCAATGCCAAGCTCTTGCAAGTCCTCCAATAGTTCCCTCTGTGCTGTCAAGAAGTAAACTGTTGGTTTCCGGCTTAACGCGTCTGCTACCACGTTAGCCTTGCCTGGATGATAATGTAGCTCTATCTCGAAATCTTTCATCAACTCGAGCCATCGACGTTGCCTCATATTTAACTCCTTCTGCGTGAAGACGTACTTGAGGCTTTTGTGGTCTGTATAGATCTCCACTCGTTCCCCATATAAGTAATGTCTCCATAGCTTCAGGGCAAATACAACGGCTGCAAGTTCCAAGTCATGAGTCGGATAATTCTTCTTATGTACTCGTAACTGCCTAGATGCATATGCAATCACCTTGCCATGCTGCATCAATACGCATCCTAAGCCTTTTCCTGATGCGTCACTGTAGATCACATAACCTCCTGATCCTGACGGAATCGTCAATACTGGTGCTGTAGTCAGTCGCTTCTTCAACTCTTCAAAGGCTGCTTGACACTCGTCAGTCCATATAAATTCTTGATCCTTACAAGTCAAGCGAGTCATAGGTGCCGCTATCCTTGAGAAGTTTTCTACGAACCGTCGGTAATATCCCGCAAGTCCAAGGAAACTCCTCACCTCTGCTGCTGATTTAGGAACAGGCCATGTCTCAACTGCTGAGATCTTCTCTGGATCAACAGAAATACCATCTCCTGTAACAACATGTCCAAGAAATGAAACTCTGTACAAGAAGAACTCACATTTGCTGAGCTTAGCATATAACTGCTCTCTCCTCAAAGTCTCTAGAATAATCCGCAGGTGCTCCTCGTGCTCCTCGTGGCTCTTCGAATAGACAAGTATATCATCTATGAAGACGACCACAAACTGGTCCAAGTACTGGTGGAAGACTCGATTCATCAAGTCCATGAAGATCGCTGGAGCATTGGTCAAACCAAATGGCATGACCAAAAACTCGTAGTGTTCATATCTTGTTCTGAATGCGGTCTTCGGAATGTCCTGCTTCCGTACTTTTACTTGGTGATATCCCGATCTCAGATCTATCTTCGAGAATACCTTAGCTCCACTGCGTTGATCAAATAGGTCATCAATGCGTGGCAACGGATATTTGTTCTTCACTGTTACTGCATTCAAGGCTCTGTAGTCAATGCACATACGTACTGACCCATCCTTCTTGGGTACAAACAACACTGGTGCTCCCCAGGGTGATGCACTCGGTCGGATGAAACCTTTCTCCTCTAGCTCTTTTAACTGTGCCTTCAGCTCGTCCATCTCCTTCTTCGCCAGTCTGTAAACATGCGATGCTATAGGTGCTGCTCCGGGTGCTAGTACAATTGAAAACTCTACGTCTCTGTCTGGGGGTAGTCCTGGCAAATCCTCTGGAAAGACGTCTTGAAATTCTGAAATAATAGGGTGGTAGACCACATCGTCCATCACGAGCTGCATACCATCAAGGATTTCTGTGGATCCTCGGGCAAACTCAAGTTCAGGCTGGCCTGGTACCTTAAAAAGAATGCTTCCTCCAAAGCAATCGAAGAAAGCATGGTATTTGCTTAGCCAGTCCATTCCAAGCACAATATCAAAAGATGGCATAGGAAGGACTAAGAGTTGGGCGTTCATCTCTCTGCCACGTATCACTATAGGACCCGTTCTACAAACTCAACTAACTGGTACAACTCCTCCGGTTAGAATTCTAACACAACTAGATAATGGTGTAGAAGCAATATTGTGTTTGGCAATAAAACTAGATGATATGAATGAGTGGGTGGCTCCCGTATCAAATAATGTCACCGCAGGAAAAGTAAAAGCAAGGATAATACCTGCTATGACATCCACCTCATGATCCAGGTCATCTACCTCCAATGCAAAAGCTCGCCCGTTCCTCTGCGGCTGTCCATGTCCAGTCCTCATATACTGCTCCTCCTGCGTGGGTAGCGGTGGTCCTCTCTGAAATCCTCCTGCTGCTGGGGGTCGAGGTGCTCCCGGTCCGGTCATCTGCTGGGCTGGCTTCGGTGCTGGAAGCGCTAATATCTGAACTGGCGGTGGAAGTGTCTGCTGCATGTGGCAGTCTTTCACCATGTGCTGTCCAGAGCCACATCTCCTACACTGACCCAAGCGGGTCCGACAATCTCTCGCAACATGTCCGATCCTCCCACAATAATTACATTGGGGTTTCTCCGGAATCTGGTACGGTGCTGCTCGGTGTTGCTGATGCTGTTGTGCCAAGGGACGTCTGATAGGTCCCCCCTGTTGTGTCCTGGCTGGTCCCTGCTGTATCCTTGCTGATCCTTGTTGTGTCCTCAGCTGACCTCATTTTCCTCTGCTAATGGTTTCCTGAAATCTGGCCTCTGTCAGTAGTTCAGCATAAGAGACTCGGGACTGCGAGCTTGTATAATGTTGAAGCTCCTGGGTCAGTCCTCGATGAAATCTCTTAGCCTTAGCCAAGTCATTTGGTATCAAAGCAGAGCCATATTTGCTGAGTCGACTAAACTCGGCATCATACTCGTCCACGGTTCGGTTCCCTTGCTCTAAGTGAAGAAACTGATCATACAAGGTGTCCCTGACAGTGTCCGGGAAGTACTTTCCCTCAAAGCACTCCAAGAACTGCTCCCAAGTCTGGTAAGTACCCAACTGGCGCTCCATGGATTCCCACCAGTGATGAGCATTACCATCTAGAAGCGTCCGTACACCCGTCATCCATAGGTCCGTAGGTAACTGCGATGCCTCCAGTAGCTTCTATGTGTGAGTGATCCAGTTGGTGGTCTCCCCCGGGCTCTCAGTGCCCTTGTAATGCCTTGCACCCATCTGAACAAAATCCTTTACTGATCCAACCCTAGATCGAGGTACTGGAGCTAGTGCTTGGGCTGGTACAGTAGTATGTGCAGCCATCCTCTCCAGTGCTGCCAAAAATTCTTG
This sequence comes from Iris macrosiphon, assembly GCA_036927795.1. Taxonomy (NCBI): domain Eukaryota; kingdom Viridiplantae; phylum Streptophyta; class Magnoliopsida; order Asparagales; family Iridaceae; genus Iris; species Iris macrosiphon. The sequence continues at coordinate 75,712,483 of JAYESA010000015.1, read as the reverse complement.
TCTCTGCTCGACTGCCTGCTGCCTCTGCTCGGCTGCCTGCTGCCTCTGTTCCTGTATCATCATCTGAAAGAATTGGAACATCTGCGCTTGGCCATCTTGCGGTACTGGGACAGGTGGAAGGTTCCCAATAGGTGAAGCGGGAAGATCAGATGGAACTGGAGTGTGAGTCTGTCCATCTGGCCCCGGAAGCCTAGGAATCGTTGGGGTCCCTCCTTGAGTCTGACCATTGACTCCAGAAGTTGCGTCGCCATTGGCGGCAGTACATCCATTCTGCATATCCATCTCTCTGCAGTTGATGTACGAAACGATTAGAAAAAGTACAGGAATCAAACAGGACGCAAGTATTAAATAGGAAGGATGAGTTTCAATCAGGCGTGGATGAGATCCTTATACTCTATTCCTATACGCAGGCTTGTTCAGTACAATTACGTAACCGAGACAATATATTCTGGACCTGCATGGGCCACCACAAAAATATGTCACGCCCCAGTCCTAAAATACGTAGGACTAAGAATACGTAACACGCCAGCCGTATGTATACTAACTCCAATATATGGAATCTATATACACACGTACGCTGTACATGAATATCCAATCCACCGTGGTAAATATATGTCACAACAAGTCACACACAGTTCTATATCTCATCCACAGCACAAATAATAGAAGAATGGAAATCAATAAATGAATATCAAAGAAACAGTCTCAAATAGTAATCTCAAAGTGTGATAGTCGGGTGGAAACAAATCCACTGCAAATCGACTATAATAAACTACTAAAAAGAGAAGAGAATAAGCTCTAATATAAGAATAAATGTCTAGAAAAGAATAGCAACTAGAATCTATAAACAGCTGCAATGAATCACATATAATCAGAAGGTAAGATCTCCTCAGACTGATAGGTAGCGTCAGGTCCAGGTCCATACTCCTGCGGGTACTCCTGCTCACCTATATCTGGAAGGGACCAGGTCCTCAGAGGGACATACCAAGATACAAAAAGCACATGCCAATAAAGTACTGAAAATAAACATCCATTGGGTCGCCTAACCGTCTAAGTGAATGCAATTAAAAACACCTTTCCCCACAAGTGAGCTATCTGGCTGAAAACTGGGATTTGGCATGGTTCTCTTTTAAAGATCCAGGGGCCCAAAGGCACATCGTCTTTTGAACGGCGGAGGCCCGCCAATGTATATATATGGGTCATCACCACCCGTATCTCCAGCGGAGAATCCGGGCGTCACAGAAAAAGTGCAAAGGAGCTCAAATGCGGTACTTGTTGTTCTCCCCACCCAATGCTCTAAGCATGTCATGTCCATGACACGATAAACCTCTAATAACCGCCAGGTCTACTAGCATACAAAGTTTCTATTGGCAGTTATCCCTATCCGTCGCACGACCTATACGTACCAGTGGCCAGCCGAGTACGCAAGTCCGTGTCCTATATGTGACTCACACTCGTGTAAGAATAGTGTCATGTCCAATGAAACATAAATGCCTCATGAAGATGGGGTAGTCTCATAAAATAGGTCCAATGCATATGTATAAATAAAAACATAGTACGACGACACCGTCGTTGCACCCAAGTTTCCTTGGACGCACAGTTTATATAGCAGTTAAAATAAATAAACTAAATAAACAGAAAATAAACATGCATGCCTCATATGGAATGTAAATACAGTACAATGGCAAGGTATACTTGCCTGGCAAGAAATCTGTAAAGTGTACGCGCCCAAATATCAAGGACACTGAACCTGGAACTAAGGACTCCGAACAAACGTCTCCGGATGCTGAAATAAACATCACCAATGTTTCCGAAATGAGCAAAATAGCTAAAAAACACATCCCTTTCGTCCAATTTGGACACAGGGGCAAAACGGTAATTTCGGGTAAAAGTGGGGTCCACGTGTGGCCCACTTTGCACCGAAAAGCGTGCCAAGGGTAACAGTCTCTAAATGGGACAAACTATAGGTCAAACAACTCTAGATGTCAATACGAACCCAACGGTATGTCCAAATGTGGATTCCGATGGGCCGAACAGAATTTTGTCCAAAAAGTCAACTGTAGGGCCCGCCAATTGGCGATCTGGTCAACCATCTCAGAAATGCGTGAAAATTGGGTCACAGGACCAGCGCGTTATCACGAGTCCAGTGGCGCAAGTTTCGTCACAATCTGACAAGCGTGCACAAAATACGTACGAGTTCCACAAAAGTTGCGACACGGTGTGTGTCCGCGGATACGGTCTGATTCCGGCGCGCACACGCGTCCGAATCAGTCCCTACGAATTTTCACGTGTCCGGTTACGCTGCGTGCACCATTCGGTATACTTGGCACACGGCGGGGCGGTCCCGTTTGGCGGGGCACGCTCCGTTTTCCAACTTTTGAAAATCTGGAAAAAGTGGGTGCGTGCAGTTTTGTGACGAATATAATTATGTCTACAGCAACTAATAGCATAGGGTTATTTAACAGAAAATAAACTAGGTTAGGTATTCTACAGGTATCAAAAAGAATCACCGAATTCGGATCTCTGTTGTGGGAGATACGAACTCGGCAATACAGGTGGTCACCGCAGTTTTCTGCGATTTCAGAATTGGGTCTGTTCCGCCCATTTTGGACGCTGTTTTTCACCTAGGGGCACACATTTTCCGAGGTTGGCTATAAAACAAATATGGAAGAGGGTTAAGGGGTGAGCATACCGGTGAAGACGGAACAGCGTTTAGTTGAGCGAGTCGACGGGAAATTACTCCGGAGCGAAGGTGCTTCGAGTGGGATTCTGCAGGGCGCGAGGTCGGAGTCGTCGGGATGGTTGGATGGCTTGTTGGGGCTTCTCTGGCTGAGGTGACAGCTCTAGATGGGAAGAGGAGGTCTGAAGATTTAGGTTAGGGTTTGAGAGAGAAATATATATATATATGTATATATATTAGGAAGAGAGAGGGTGAGTGGAGCGGACGGGTTGGTCGCGTGCAATGGGTCGGGCAAAGGGGGTCTGGTCCCTGGCCGCTGAAGTGGGATGGCTAAAGTATATTGCTAAGTGGGGCGGGTCACAGCAAACCAAAGTTGCTGAAGGGTTTAGTATAGTAGTATCATTGTTATTATTATTATTATATTATGCGGGTCCCTGTGGCGCAAGTGTTGCTGAAGTTGCTGCTTATTGCTTTAGCAATTGCTAAGTCTTTGCCTTATAGCAATTTCTAAGTTCTTTGCTACTTGCTGTGTACTAACAGTTGTTATATTTAATAATTGTTATTATTAATTTAAGTATTATTAGTATTGTTAATAAATTCTCATTTAATAATTTCTTTTCTTAATCTTTTCTTTTCCTATTAATATATATGCATATATATATATATATATATATATATATATATATATATATATATATATATATATATATATATATATATATATATATATATATATATATTTGTATATGTATATTGTATATATATAATATATATACTTATAGAAAAATTCTAGATTAGAATAATGCACAACATTAGGCTAGCAACTGCTCAAGGGGGTATCCTACATGGAATAAATTTCGAAAAATTCCTGATGGTCACATAAGTCCTCTAAGTGTCCGAACACCTAAAATAAAAATTGTTAAAAATCTATTTCTCCTATTTATACCTAATTACTACAATTTAATTAATAATTAATAAATAAAAGGTATATACGATTTTCTAGGGAGGGGTTTTACAATGTTACTATCTGTACGCTACCTCTCTAAATTCCTGACACTGCCCACACAAGACACAACTCTTATATATGACACTCATGATACCCTCATACTAAGATACTTCACTACCTCATCTGTAATCAATACACTAGCCACGAGGTTACTTGTACCTCAAATCTCCCTGATACTTGAGATATTCCAGGTCTTGACACTTACAAATACTCCTTCAAGGCCAATTAACACTAACACATGAGCACTGTCAACATTTATTTTGCGTCTTACACTTATCACTAACCTCTCATTCTCAACATCCTAGGTTGAAACCCTGTTATCTAAAACTGCATCTCACTCTAGTATAAACACACAAACACTGATACAACACTTACTAATAAACACACTACCATGAAAACAAGATACACTAATTTTACTCACTGGTTAGAATTTACCTGTTACTCCTATCATCTTGGTATTTGAATACAACCCATACTCTAGCACTAACTCCAGGATACCCTCTTGTACCTTGGTGTGTGTGTGTGTGTGTGTGTATATATATATATATATATATACATATATATATATATATATATATATATGGCACCAACACTCTTGACACTATAATATCACACTGGTAACATTCCACCCATCATACAGTCTACTGATACATTACTACTCCCACACATGTTAGCCTCTTCTCACTGTCTGGAACACCTACACTCCTACTTCCCATGATACCCCTTTATATGCCCTACATCCATATTACATTGATACATCTAACTAATCCTACCACATAAATAATACTCACTAATACTAACTGGCACACTATACCTATTACATGTTACCCATTCTAATAGTGATATACCATGAATACTTGCACTCTCTAGGCACTCTAGTACACAGATACTAACTTCATAACTATACTTAATACCCACAACAATGCTTATCAACACACACTCTACCACTTCCACTCTTGACACTAGCTCATTCCCTAGATCACCTCATTACCCTCACTAGAACTCATGATCACATGCATCTAATGCACTAGTTGTTTACTTCTATGATACACTTGTCTCACTTACACACTCACATGAAAACACATGATTTCATATTATGTTGATATATATCTCTTCTCATACCTAATATACTTGAAACTACCACTGATACACAAATCAGTGGTACACCCAAACATACCATCTATGACCAATCTTGACATCTCTTAACTCATGGCATTGTATTCCTAATACCCAGGACCCTCGCTTCCTGGTACTCATGAAACTCCACTACTGATACTTCACTTCACCATCATGCAATTCACACATCACCCACTGTGAACTTATGCACACAATTCTAAACACTTTACTTCCTTCCTCCACTTATCACTCCCTAACACATCAACAACCTCCAATAATAGGTGATATACCCCCACTAGACACATACATGTGCACTTATATCTACTGCACCAATGTCAAACACTCGACACATAACATAAGTCTTATTACTAGCACAACACATTCTAATACTATCATACTCACCTGTACACTTATAGGTACCATTCTATCATGGCACACTTACTGGTACCTCACCTGAATATACATTCTCTTACTCACGACACAACCATGTATCAAGCACCAAATGAAATATCATGCTCCATTGATATCCAAACATAAATTTTTATGATACTTAAATGATACATGGATCACTCAACTATATGCATTTATATCTATCTATAACATGCATGATGACACTGATACCAACTCCTGGAATCACAACTTATACTCTACTCTCCATTCTACAATTGGTACAAATACTAACTATACTGACACCTACCATAGAACTATTGCTACAAGGGTACTGTACTATGAGTTATCTCTAGACTGATGTTTATAGCTCACATGCCCAACCAGGAACCACTCACAGGCTCACAAGCTACACTCCCAACAATCAACACTGATACTCAATAACACAAATATATCTGCAAGTTACCAAACTACTACACTATCCAAGGAACCTTAGGAACTATTGAAATGAATCTCTATAAGGAACTGGACTAGAGAAAACTAAGGATATCTCTATTTCTGAGCAAATAAGGGTGATGGAACATAATTCAATGATAACAAGAGTAGACTAATAGAGATGATATATTAAGAACCAATTTAAGTTATAATCTGATAATTATACACGTCTATCTGAAATCAAGTTACCCAGAATCCTTGCCACGCTAGTAAGTATATCTGCGATGAACTATAGAGTCCATAAGTAAGGTACATACCTCTATAATCATGTTGTCTAAAATTCTCGCGTTGCCAGGTAGCATGGTTGCGAGAACTCTAGATTTTATAACCAAGATAAGTATATCCAAAGTTGGCTCTCTGTCTTCGCCATGCCAGCTAGTATGGCTGCGATAAACTCTAGACAACATAACCAAAGTAGACGGTTACCTTTTTCACTGTCCTCTTCATAATGTCATCAGAATATACCTTAATTCGGTCCATAAATTTATCTCTATACAAAATCAAAGTCAACAACGAACATCAAGAATCAATTTCAACAACGAACAAGTGAGAGTGGACGAAAACAAGTGAAAACAGATTTCAAATTAGAGTTTATAGTGAGATTCTCAAGGTTCATCCCAGAAATCTCTCAAGAAATAATAATTGTGATTGAGTATTCTCTCATCCTATATCATATCAATCCTACTTTATTGTAGGCTCGTAACATTACATCTAAGCCGAAGTACTTCTACGACATCTCACTAGTTGCGAAGATGAAACATGCATGGGCCACCACTAAAAATGTGTCACAACCTTCACCGGTATAGGAGCACGAGTACATGGATACGTCCAGCCTATGTTGCAGCATCGATGGTAGAATATTGTCTAGGTCAACAATAAGTAGCTATTAATCATACTAATACAACTAGTTCTATCATGTACTCAATTACAATAATCTAAAGGAAGAATGAATAAGAAAGGTAAATCAGATAGCATTCTAAAGGAAAGAAACTATACATGATATGGAATAAAAAGTACTAGCCTAGATCTCTACAGTTGTCACCTCAAGGTCCCCAGTGTAAAAGCAATCATTCCTATATCATCACTCTGAAATTTTGAAATGTAGGACACAACAATCACTAAAAAAAATTATCCAGTCAGGATTGGAGCGAAGCACACCTCTAACAGCAGTTCCAGTAAATAATAAAGACTATGTAACAGTAAATAGCAAAAAATACAAGATAATGAAACAAGAACAGGAATAATAGCAAGAACTGATAATGGAAACATTGTAAAGTAAGACAAGAGTAAATGAGTATCATGTACAAGAATCAGGAAATAGAAAACTAGCTAAGTGAGTGAGTACTAACTTCGACATGTGATCGGCTTAGGAACTTGCACAGGAATAGGACCTGGTTAATCATATATGAGGTGTATAATTACACTCACATGGACATGTACAAGAAGAGGTATGATCATATATCTAACTAACACTCTTCGCCCCGACTAGTATAGTGGATCCAACCATGACACGTTACGACATAGGATTCTATGAGAAAAGGGACATCCTTCTCATGAATCAGTGTCTATCAATGTACAAGAATCACAGGGCATGCACAGGGTCACAAGGCTTGCACAAGATACACAAGGAATAACATCTCATGATGGGATCCAGAATATACCAATCCGTGTAACCACATGTCATGAATCAAGTATAACTACACTAAATACAGAAGACAGAAAATATCATATACGAGAAACTGTCAGAGAATGTACTCGCCTGGAATCTAGACAATATCCGTATCAGTGCCTCAAAGACTTAAATATAGAATATCAAGTCAACACAGTATTTTAGAATGATAAAGAAGTTGAACTAGCTAATTTCTAGGTCTCAAGTCTTTTCTAGGTCAAACTAGGTTAAAATAGTCAAAATAGGTCAACTCTAAGTCAAACTAGTCAAGCTTGGTCAACTTATTCAATTCTAGGTAACACTAGTCTATACCTAGGCTTCTTGGTCAATATCTTGAAGATATTATATATACTAGCTAATACAAAGATATTAAGATACTATATACTAGGTGTCAATATATCACTTATACTAGTTAATAACACTAAGTAATATATATATATATATATATATATATATATATATATATATATATATATATATATATATATATATATATATATATATATATATCTTATACTAGTTATACTACTATTATCTAAATTACCTTAGTATCAATAATACCTTAATATTCCTCACTATCAAGATATCATATACTAATACCTTACCCTCAACAACTTAGTATCTAAAACTCTTCTTGATGTCAAATAGTACCTAACCTATTAGCCAAACCAATACCTTGGTATTAGTTATGCCCTTATATCCACTCGTACCTATTACCTAATACCAATTGCCTAATCGAAGTATCTCTTGATACTCTAACTCATAATCAGTACCCCACAACTGAAACCATTTATCACTCCAACTCCTAGACACAATATCTGAAACTGAACTCCTTATCTCATGTCTACCTATAAATACAATTGCACATATATCTATGTCTACCTATACACATATATTGCAATCACACACACACACACACTGGTACACACAGTGGCTTAGAACTGAGCTCACTTGCACAACCAGGTTTGTGCACTCCCTCACACATGGACTGATACACATTAGTACCAACCCACACTTGCTTCCACCTTACTGCACATAGCAAGTTCTCCCCTCTTCCTCCCATACTCGAGTATACACACACACACATCAACTGCTCCCTAGGTTGCACACACCCACATTACCTCAAAATCTGAACCACTTGCCTGCACCACTTACTGAATTGCTTATCACTGCAGCGCATACAGTACACTGCCCAACCTTTTCCCTTTTTTGTTGCCTAGCCCAACCCGAGTACTTCAACCCTACTGCCAATCACCCCTATACACTCAAACCTCCCCCTACCTTGACACACAGCTCCCATAAGTTGATGTGATGCTACTGCAAGTATGTAGTGGCAATACCCATCTGCAGTTGCTGTAACTGATACTCCAATCCTTCTCTACATCCTGACATATACTGGAATGCCCAAAGAGCCACTCCTACCTACAACCTAGGTCTGAAGGAAAACCTCACCCCCTGCATCACCTGACACCCAGTCCTCATGCTAACCCCCATTGGCAACCATCTGTGCACTGATGCACTGTCTGCACACAGGTAAATAATGCCTCCCATACCAATTGCACAGTTTTAGTTGCCAAGCATCCTCCTGCCCGTAGTAGCAGTAAAATAATCTTGTGTAGGTGCTCACTGATACCCCAAAGGGTGTAATGATACACTAAAGTATCAATACAACACACATGTCACACACACACTCACAACTATACATAACACAACATGTGATATCTCTAATGACATACACACACCCACTCACTAGTATAACACAACACACACTAATAAAACTATCATCAAACACTTGGTGTGCATCACGCTATGATACACACCAATACCCATGATACTCTCTTGATACCTACTCCAAACACCACAAAACTCCACCAATTCTCATAGAACATAATTGATATATAGAATATTACTATAATTTAATAAAATTGAGTAATTCAAATAAATATATGAAATTGACATATTGGGTCACAATATACAGAGGAAATCACAAAATCTACACTCAGTATCATGGCATAACATTATACAGACTCTCCGTACCCATTTTTGGACACAAGGACACCAACATACTATCAAATAAACATTAATAGTCCTTATTAGGACACGATACTCACTCTCAATGGACACAATTGAGATTTTCTCTAAATTGAGCTCCAAAATTATGACACCAACTTAGATCTACCAAATTGAGGGCTTCTACTGCCTAGATCTACCATTGGGAAGTCAAATCTAACCATGAAAAAGTCATACATGTTCATAGGGTATTTTAACCATGAATTTGATAAAATTAAGAGAATTACCTAGTGTTTTGGTAGCCTCTTTAAAGAATTCTAAATTTGGACACGGAAGAGATGAGTCGGATACGATCCTCCAAGAATTGGACTCCTCCTTAAGCTCCTCCTTGTTCTCCAAGCTCCTTTCTCTCCAATAGAAGTGGAATAAAATGATTTGGTGGGAAATAAAATAGAAATAAAATTCTAGATCTAAATTTAGGAGAGAAGATGAAATGATGTTGCTTGGAAATAAAGTAGGAATAAATAGAGGGGAAATTAGAATTCAAATATCTTCATGACAAGGTGGTTCACTACATGGGCTTGTAATTGTTTATAATTACTAATTGTGTCATTCCATCGTCCAAATGAAATTCAAATTAAAGAAAAAAATGAATCAAATAAGTTAAAGAAAGGAATCTCTACAACTAAAAAGAAATATTCTCTTCATGACAACTAACTAATTTAATTAGACTAATATATGGTCATAATTAGCACTAACAAACCACTAACAACTAACAAATTAATTATAGCAATTAATATACAACATAATATAGTAAAGTAAAATTTATACATACAAATTACCAAAATACCCCTCGGGTGAAAAGTGGTGGTTACATAATGAGTCATAGATGTAGTGGATTGTGTGTTGTTGAATGAATACTATATAAGAGTCTCTTTCCATACTTTTTCACTGTATTTTTTTTTGGCTTTTTTACTGCTTGATTTTGATGAATTCATTTTCATGTTGGTTTTATGGTTGTTTCTTTTGTCCGCTTTATCTATTTCAACATTCATTCTGATAATTCTGCAAGAGAAGAAGGATAGAAAAAGTATATTGATTCGCTGTTTGTGCCATTGTAGGAGGACACATAGCTAAAGTTTGATCGTTGCGAGAAGATTCTCATTCTTCTTGTGAAATCTCTACTTAGTGGGTGGTTCTAACCCTTATTTTCTATTCCTTCACACTTAACAAAATAAATTCTTTGTATCCTTGTAATGTCGTTAGATCGATGATGTCTAGTTGTGCGCAATAGATAAATGCTACCATATTCATATTTTAACACTAAGATTGCAATAGTGAATAATTGTAACCGTTGAGTGAATATATATTTGAACGAGAATTGTGTAGTATAGCTTCGGATGAGAAGCAAAATAGATGTGGTGCGGTACCACAAAATAGTCAGAATAGTTTGGGACCAATGGATCAACAATCGGAACAACACTAAATAGCGAGAATTGAACTGATATACAAGTAGACATTATATTGCTTTATTTTCAGTTATGTACCATGTTGTCTTATAGTTAAACTTTTTACGTATTTATATGGTCATGAACAACTTGTGCACAAGGTTTAGCTTTCCTCGAATGGGTTCTAGGCCACCAAGTCTGATTTGGCCTAGGAGAAAATTATGTGAAACATGATTTAGGCACGAGATATTGTGGGACCTTCAGTGAGGCTAGCTACTCGGACTGGAAGGGCGTACCGTAATACCACATAATATATTTTATGGTGTCGAATTCACCAGTAGCCTCATATAGACAAGTTGTATGCTAATGAATATCTTATATATGGACGATGAATATTCCTTTCTGTTTCATGCTGGGATGGGCACATTGGTTGTGGTAAGAAGTCAGTGAAAAGTGATATGAATATATGTTTTATGCTTTTACTTTATGCTATAGATATAAACCATCAATCAATACTAGTTCTAAATATCTAGATCACTTAGTAATTTGTATGCTTCACATGATTACAATATTGGTATAGAAGAGAGGGTTAGTCCCTCTCATCAATGCATTTCAAATATACTTACCTACTTTTCCACAGGTGTCGAAAACAACAGAAGTGTACAAAGATAATTGAAGTCTTGGAGAAGCAACTACAAGTCTTCCTACTTTGAAGTATTTTGAAGCTAGTTCATTTTGAAGACAATTTGATTTCAATGTATATAAAGGGCTATAATGTACGAAATAACAAGTATTATTTTGATGGCATCTTGACAATATTTTATTATTTTATGTATGTAAGCCGGGACGACACTTTCACTTGTGTAAAGATCTTATACTCTGTTTCAAATTATCAATGAAAGCTATTTTTTTTCCTATATTGTTCCTTCAAATTTCTGCTGCTATATTGTATAAATCTTATGTTTCAAAACGAATTCTCACTAGTGTTTATGCCTTGTACAAAATTAGATGTACGACATCACGTCTGGTGGCGACTTAGTGATTAGGTGAAATCATCGTGACGTACGTAGTATCAAATGATAAAATATCACCAACAAAAATTATAATCTTCACGACCTTTAATTTGCATCAACCAAAAAAATATTTCTCAAACGTTGGTTTTTATCTAAATCTATTGCATAAAAGAAAGTGAGATTTTCTTCTTGCATATGCTCAAGCATAGCCTTATAATCCCTTGACTAAACATTTCTCTTTATCAAGATGATTTCTAACATCTTTTTCCATAAAACCCAATATCTTCATATCTTCCATATTGTTTGGCTGTGACAGCAAAAATCCTACTTGTTTTTACACAAACCACATGTGAATCATTAATAACATTCATGTCATGTGAGGAAATACTTTTATGACAAGAAAAATAATGTGTGTAGGAAGGCAAAGAGTTCATGGTTGTGATCTTTGATATAATCATGAACAACCCATTTTCCATCTTCCATTCTTTTCACATGCAAGGTTGCTTTGAAATCTATTTTGAAGCAAGGTCGTAGATTAGAGACATCACTAGTTTGTTTCCATGCCTTGTACAAGCAAGTTTCACATTGTTAAATTCTTGAGATTTCTTTGATTGTCGACTAACTTTAATCGAGGCACCAAAATCATCAAATTTGGTATACCTTAAATAAAATAATTTTGCCTATTTATGCGAAACAAAATCAATTTCGATGTAAGGTTCTAATCCATCAACACGCTCTTCAACATCTATTAAATTTTTATTTCCACATGCATCAAGCTCCTCATCTCACTTTTCAACGTTTAAGTTTAAATCGAAATTTAGGCTCATATTACCTATATCAAAGCACAAAAGTTTACACAATTACAAATATTTATAGAATTATAGCACAATCAAAATATATACTGGATAACACAACCAACAAGCACATGATTACTAAACCTAGCAAAGTGAATGTCATCTCTATACTAAACATAAAAAAGAGTGAGTTTATAGAAGGAAAAAAAATTAAAAGTGACAAGTGAACATTACCTTATAGAATGATAAAAGTGAATATTTTAGAATTGCTATTGACTCCACTTTGGCATATCACGCATTAGAAAGTAGTGTTGAACATGTTGACAAATAAGATGCAATCTAATAGTATAGTGGAGGGAAAACTGGGTACATGGAGTCATGGAGGGAAGCTTTGGTATTGGAGGGAATGTTGTTTTCTTCGATGACCTTTGGGTTATACTTACTAGCTGGATCTTTGGAAAAAGAGCAACTATTTGGAGGACTATTTAATACATGGGGTCATTGAAAAAGAGAGCAACTGTTTGGAGAAGGAAATAAAGGACATGTGTAAGAAAGTTTCCCCACGTTCACTTTGTGCGATTGTGGCTAGCATTCCTCCTCTATATATACTAGCTATATGCATTCATGCATGGAAGAATTAATACATATTTTACGACATACAACATTAATTACAATAATGGAATATTTTACTAAGCAATGGACAGAGAAAAATAATCATGCAAGGCTACTTGAGAAAAACAAAACACAACCCTTTAGTTTTTTCTTTTCTTTTCTTTACGTGATTACCTAACTGTTGTCATAAATTTAATAAATAATTTTAATTGGTATAGATAAATAAGAACATATTTGGAAGAAAAATATTTACGGCGAACCTAAATTTTTCTATATAGTAGTACTTAGAGGTGTTGCAATGTTATTGTTTGTGTTTTTTTTTCTCACTTTTAATTACACTCTTAAAATATATCCGTTTATGACAAAACTATTTTAAAATAATATTAAATATTTTAAAGTATATTTATTTTTTAGTTGATGAATATTTATTGTAATTGAAAATGTGTAATTTATAAGTTTCAATATATATATATATATATATATATATATATATATATATATATATATATATATATATATATATAGTGAGGCTTCAAAACGGTTCAAAAATGAGCTGTCTAAGTCGTAAGTAAATACTCAATTAATTTAATTTTAAAAATAATAATTACGAAAGATAAATACGATCTTAAACCAACTTCCATCTTATCCATCAAAACCGTTAATAAATACTCAACTAATTTAATTTAAAAAAACTAACGAAAGAATAAAAAAATCTAAAACTATTTTTTTTCTCATCATCCGTAATCCACTATTTTCTTCCATAATAAATTATAATTAAAATATTTTTAAATATTCATCTTATCCATTAAAAACCGTTAATAAATATCCAACCAATTTAATTAACAAAAAAAAAAAACTAACGGAAGATGAAAAAATCTAAAACCAACTTCCTTCACATCATCCGTAACCCACTCTTTTCTTCCATAATAAATTATAATTAATTTTTTTTAAACATTTAAACTATTTTTTAATATAAATTTTTTTTTTAGGTACGATGCACGCTCATTTACTAGTATATATATATAAAAGAGGGATTTGGATCTTCTATCCTCAAATTTTTTTATAATCATAACCGTTAGATCTTGTTTAAGTCATCTAATCTTAATCGTTGATTTAAATCATTTAAATCAATTGTTAAGATTAGATGACTTAAACAAGATTCAACGATTGTGATCATGAAAATGTTTTGTGGATTCAAAAATGCGAAAATTATGATCCCTAAATTTTTTTACTATCAGATATATGATAACATATTTTTGGAATCATTCAAATCAATTATTAAGATTAGATGACTTAAATAAAATTCAACAATTATGATCATAAAAATGTTCGATGGATTCAAAAATACTAAAATTATGATCCCTAATTTTTTTTTACTATTAGATAACATACTTTTGGATCACGGCATTGAAGACGGTGTGTAGTGGTGGTAGTGGGAGATCTGGGTCATAAACGCCCACAGCATTCACCCTTTTGGTTCAAAGACTTTGGTGTAGTGGTGGCGGTGGAAAATCTTCTGGGTCTTAAACGCCCACAGCAATCGCGGTTGAAACAAAACAGCAGCAGGAGGTGAGGATCCTCCAAAATTAATTAACAAAAAAACCCAACCAGCTGGCCTAGCTAGCAAGAAGAGGAAAATAAAAAAACGAGAGAGAGAGAACGAGGAATAAATGTTTTCTATTTATTCCGAACAACAGAACGTGAAGAAAAGAAAGAGAGAGAAGAAAGAAAGAAACACAGTATTATCGTTGGTGGCATTGGTGGTGGTCACATCATTTCCATGGAAGAGATGTCATCAACAAGCCTCTTCTTCCTCCTCCTCTTCCTCTTGTTCCTCTCTTCTTCTTCGGAGGGGAGGGATATTCTTCTCGATCCCACTCGGGTCACTCAGCTGTCGTGGCGCCCTAGGGCTTTCCTCTACAAGGGCTTCCTCTCCCACCAAGAATGCGATCACCTAATCGCAATCGTAAGGAATCAATACATTATTCGCTTTCTCTATTGCCCACTCTTCTTAATTTGATTGATTGATTGATTGATTGTTGAGGAAGGACAGGCGAGGGACAAGCTGGAGAAATCCATGGTAGCCGACAACGTGTCCGGCAAGAGCGTCATGAGCGAGGTCCGCACCAGCTCCGGCATGTTCCTCGACAAGAAACAAGTACTCTATTTCCCAATCCCTAATCCTAAATACTCCTTTTTATTATCACCATCCATTTCTTTTACATGTCACATCACCAGCGTAATTATACTTTGGAGTAGTTCCGTTCATAAATATTTTTATATAGCCTTGTTTCAATTACATTTTATCCCTCTCCTGACCTGAGTTGAATATTTCATCACCTAAAGGACCAGTTGTCACACCGCACCCGTGCCTGGGCCGCACCTCACCCACCTCGGTCCTCGCATAATCCCCCCACAAGAGAATTAAAGCGCTTCTACTGTTGCTTGAACTAGCAACCTCCGGAGGGATATGCCTCGCTCTAACCACTTGAGCTAGAGGTTCTTGGACACACACTCTCTGCCATGGGCACATGTCGTTGATCCTAGACTTGAAAGCTGGATGGTCCGCAAGCATGCATCGGAGAGTAGTAGTTCCGTTCATGATGGCCGCCGTCCATTTCTTTTACATGTTCATCACCAGCGCAATTATACTTGGGCAATGTAAATGGCCGGGTCACAACCTTTCTTAGCTTTTACTTATATTTTGATGTTTGTCTCTTGCTCATGGGGTCCTTCTTGTTAGTATTTTTACTCTTGATACGATCCGTTGAATGATACTAGATGGATCATTTTATCTTCCGATACACTTTTCTTTTTTCTGCCTTAAGATACTACCTGATATTGTTTGAACGGGTTAAACCCAAGTTTTAAGTGGTTTAGGAATTAATATCTTTATAATCCACCGCTACAACTCCAAAACTTGAACTGGATACCCCTTAACTTTTTGTTACAAACAACCACCTGTTCCGAATGAACTCTGTAGACGAGCGTTTTCTTTTTGCCACCCGTCATCGACTTTGGGACTTTCAACAATTCAGGCAGCTGATTTTCTCATACAAGGGAACATTTTATTTTTAAACACAAGTATTGGAGATGCTATTCTATTAGAAATGATTCGTGTGCAAACGTTATCTAGCACAAAAAAACCCAATTTGACCCAAATAGGATATTGTTTTTGATTCCGATGAAAGAAATAGTTCGGGAGCATAATTATTTTTCTAGAATGTTGTTTAACCATTCTACTTCAAGTAGCTTATTAAAAACCGGAACAAGGGTATCTTTGGATCTAATCAATACAGCTGTAATAAGCTTGGAGATAGAAATTTCCTTCAGGATCTAATCAATGGAGAAGTTACTGAGGTAGTACCAGAAGATCAAGTAAATCGAATCGAAGAAAATCCATCTCCTAGGATTAAGACTCAGGGAATCGCCGAGACCTGTTTCTAGACCACATTATAACATCTCAAGTAATCCGTTCTTAATCATGGTTAAATAGCATCAAAATCTATATGAACAATTGCCTTTTCCAGTTGTAGACCACTATCTATCCTTTTCGTTTCTTTGGAATGTACTTGTTTTTCGAGTAATTTATCATAATAATGGAAAGTAGAGCTCTGACTTCTTATTACTATGGGACTTGACGTGATCGTCTCTTTATCTTGAAGGATGAAACTGTTTCTAGAATCGAGCGTAGGATTGCCGCTTGGACCTTCCTTCCAGAAGGTAACTGTGTATCAAATAGTTTTGTGAGACTTTCTGTGTAGTGTTCTAACGAGTCCTTTTAAATCAGAAAATGGGGAGTCCATTCAGATATTACACTACGAAAATGGTGAAAAATATGAGCCACATTTTGATTATTTTCATGACAAAACTAACCAGCAACTTGGTGGACATCGGATTGCTACTGTACTTATGTACCTGTCTAATGTCCAAAAGGGTGGGGAGACTGTCTTTCCAAACTCTGAGGTAAGAAGTTCATCTCTTCTCTACCTTGGCTAAATAGTTTTCCTCTAAAAAGTATTATTTACTGTTCAGGGAAAACTTTCTCAACCCAAGGATGACTCCTGGTCTGATTGTGCAAGAAAAGGCTATGCAGGTATCAAGCGATCTCTTCTGCATATTTGACATATTTTATTGCTGATACCAGTTACTTTTATTTAAATGGTAAGATATGACTACAAGTAATCGGTCTGGCTGTAATTTATTCTGGTCATTGAATCCAGGCTTAATTCAAATTTTTAGCAGTTTCCTACTTAGAAATAATATTTCTTATTGCCAATTATCAAAATCCATGAAAACATCAAACACTGTACTAGAACACTGTATTTGGTGAAGTTCAAACTGACCAGAAAGAACTTATTCCACTTTCAAAAGCACACTGAATTTCACTAACAAAATGAAGATGATAGGAAAATCACTTGGCCATACCTTTTCTTCCCCATGGATTGCTTTTTTTTTTTCCTAGAGCATCTGCCACTCCATTAGTTTATATGAATCCAAAACACATTAACATGGCACAGGACAGGACATGACATGACATGAGCATGGACATATGGCATAGCAAATTTGTGAAAAGTAATACAAAGGAACAAAAAGTAATACAAGGGAACACGTGAACACATTGTATATATTAAAACTGTCCCAGAAATTCGAGATCAAGGTTCTGTTGTTTTTGTTTCTTTTGTATATATTCCAATTGTCGTTAATCTTAACCAAACACTTTGAAGTAAATGATGACAACTAACATAGCGTAACAGACTTTTGAAACCAAAAATTCATGTTAAATGAAATCAACTTCACACAGTATTCACATGGATACATAAGACCAATGATAAAAAATGGGGACACGGATTCAATAGATCTAAGTACTTTTTGAGGAATGAAAAAACTTGTTTGAATCTCCTATATGGTCATAAAGCTAATAGATCTAACCTCGGTCCACAATTAGGAAATAAAGAACCCGTAAAAGCAACAAACCCCAAAGCACTATTTATAGTGTCGTCTTTCATATCAGAAATACTGGTAGGCATACACATCTGCTGTCTATGTATTGAATTAAAGCTAGTATATCTAAACCTCACTCTAGAAGTGGAAACTAAAGAACCCCTAAAAGCAACAAACCCAAAAGCACTATTTATAGTGTCGGCTTACATATCAGAAATACTAATCAGCTTGTCCGCTTTTAAATTAAAAAAATAATCATATGGCCTAAACATCGTTCCATCATTTATATTCAATATCGGAGATACATCGAGCCAAACCAAATATATTTGATGATATCCAATGTGATAATATTGGATATCTTAGGTTCGGGTTTAGATAACTGGTATGGATTGGAGAACAAAATCATAATAAACAACCTGTTAAAACGTGATCTCAGATCGAAAGAACCTAAAATGTGAAAACCCATTGGCAGATTCACCTAGCAGTTCTCTCAGGGAATCCCTTAGTCCCATGTCTCTCCTCTTGACCTCCCAAAGACAATGACAACCACTAAAGGCACCATTAGCCACTGTTGACTCCCAAGTTTTTATTAATAGTAGAAAAGCCTTGGCTTCTTCCTTTTCTTCCTTTTGGTAAACTTTTTCTTCTTTTAAATATCATGCATTGCTTGCAACACTAGTTTACTAAATTTTATTAAAAATAGAAAACCAAAATTTTCCTTCTCCTTATTTTTAACTCTTGTTCTTCCTCTCTTTATCTCCCATCACCGAGGACATCTTTGAAACCAATGAACAGGGGTATAGAATGACATTTAAGATATTTAGTGTTATATTTAGATTACTCTTACCATCATGCGAGTGTATTTAGGGTGCATGATATTGATGCCTGATAGTTACATATATCCCACTGATATATCATCATACAGTCACTATCCAATGTCAAACCCCAATTCGATTTGAATCCGATATCTAAATTTAGACTTGAAGATATGAAGCACCAGAGAGTTAATTGGATACAAGTTCACATAGGAGAATTAAAAGCAACTTGGTTAAATGGCTATAGCTGACTTTCTTGACATACGGATGGGAACAACATGCGAGATCGTTAGTGGCCCACAAGGATTCTTCCCTCTCTCTCTTTCTCTTGATAGAACTGGAGGTCATGAGAATTGAAGATGTCCTTAATCCTCGTGTAAACGATATGACTTATGGGTTAGGTTTTAATGAGAACTTTTGTTTCTTTTTTGCTTATGTCTACTATAAAGAGGAGTAGATTATGTCCCTTGTATTTGATGTAGCACTGATCTTCTCTCCATTTGGAACCGCCATACATACATGTGTAAGATATGTTGCTCGGACCCATGAAAATGGTGTCCATACCTATTCTCGTGTCTTGATTCGTGCAACATAGGGGACTACATAAGTACCTATTTGAAAATGTTTGTATCTCATATCCGTATATGTACTGATCCGAATCCATGTCCATATTCGTGAACTATAGTGTGTAAGAGAGATGAATAAGATAGTAAGAACAAGAGGAAGAGGAGCAACACCAAAAGTTGAAGGTAAGTTTCTTCCCAAACTTAAACTTTTATATAATAATAAAAACTATTTTGAATTGATTTTTGATGCACGGAGATTGTTAAGAACAATTGTGGTTGACAAAATATAGAAATCAAAAGGGATCAAAAGCCTAAATCAGGTTCGTAAAAAGGAAAGAGAGAAGGAAGAGAATGGAGTTAGTTACTTGGTGGTTGAAGTCGAAGACTAATGGTTGTTGCGAGGAGCTTGACTCCAAAGTCAATGACAGCTGATGTGGATTGCCGGTAACCAAGACACCAGGACTAACATGGTTTCTATAAATGAAGAAGAAGAAATTGGAAGAGATTAGGAGGGTGTCGATTTGATTGTGTTTGCATCCATGACTAGCATAGCACAACTAAACTTTAGCATCCATGTGAGAAATCAAATAGATTTAGGCTCATCTACTCGAAGATGAATAAGATTGCCAAGTTCCAAAAAGGCACTAAAAGTACCATTGTTTTATATTTAGTGTGAAACCCCAAATTGTCCCACACATCTTATATGGTGCAACTAAATATAAACATCTACCTACTATATATATATATATATATATATATATATATATATGGAAGAGGTAAATGATCATATTCGCTCTCACCGGGATTTTAACACCGCCCACCTGGGCCGTATGTCTCCACTCTAGTCACTTGAGCTACGAAGTCTTGACATATATATATATATATATATATATATATATATATATATAAATGTGTGACAATTATTGGTCACCAAATGAACCTCAACTCGGCCCTGCATCGCTACACCATCTGGCCTGTAGGCCTTGCATCGCTGCCTAGCCCGAAGGTCCGCACCACATATCACCAATTTAATTTTCCACTGAAAATTAAATTGCTTTCCTCTGGCTAGAACCCGCAACCCATGGGGAGAATGCCTTCCACCCCTGCCACTTGAGCTGGGGTGATTGGCATCCCCCCTCCCCCCTCTCTCTCTCTCTCTCTCTATATATATATATATATATATATATATATATATGGTGGCTCTGCTAGGGTTTCATCTGAAACCCTAGATCATGGCAATCCTACAACAAATAAAGATGCAAAACTGGTTTCGAGAGAATGAAAGATGGAGTCGACAACAACCACTCAACCCTTCCTGACACACAGGAGGCAGGTTGGACCCCTGTGCAGAACAAGAAAGAAAGAGCTTCAGCTAGGAACTCAAACCCTAGTCCCAAAGTCTTCATGAAAGGTCCCTATCCTCCACCTCTACAGTAAAGAGATAAGGGGACATGCCAACTTGCTAGGAAAGAAATGGCTCAGAGGCAGAGGATCCCTACCACAGATAGGGGGGCTCCTTGCCATATTCTACCCACACAGAAGTCCTGGGCTGGTGTTTGCCAGGGTAAAACCACCCCAATTGAAGGCTGCAATCTAACCTTCTTCCCACCCAAAAAAAACTCTGAAGGATGCAACCTAACCTTCTTCCCAATCATGTGATACCTCCATCATGCTCCGACTGTAAAACTTTTGGGCATGTCTTTCTAAATGCCCACTGAGCAACTTGGCAATTTAGGTGGCTAAAGAGAAGACTCCAAAAGAGGGACCACCCAGTAATCACAGAGTCCTGGATGCATAAGAGAGCAACAACAAAGAGAAGGACGCAGAGGGGGATGCCAACCAGCTGCAAAGTCATGGCAACCAGTCAGTTCTTCAGGAGGAAGATAGCACCATGAGAGAGAATAATTTTTGTCAAAGAATGACTCATTCCAGTGAAGTCATTGGCTACTTGCAAACTACTACTACCCTTGTAGTAGTAATGGAACAGTGGTAGAGAGTACATCTCTTGATGTGAGAGAATAACTAGTCAAATATTAAATCTCAAAACATCATGAATACAGGGATCACTGAAGCCCATGCCCAACCTGCTACTGAGGCTACACAATTGAGGCCTGTCTCCAGTGGAGAGGAGGCTAGAAAAGCTAATAATCAGAGGCAGGAAGAGGAAGAGGAAGAGGAAGAGGAAGAGGAAGAGGAAGAGGAAGAGGAGGACCTACATACAAGTCATGAACTGGAGGCAACTACAGAGGGGATGGAGGCCATCACCACCAATGGGAACTTCCAGGAACCAGAATAGGAGCTCCCTTCACATACCTAAGAGGTAACCAATGTTGCTAGTTCAAGTAACATGGACGACATGGGGGAACAGACCATAGTAGCTACACCAGCACAAGGATCTATGCCTAGCATTGCAAGTTTGGAGGATCCTGCAGCTCCCCATCTTGAGGAAGGTGTGGAAGATGACACTATATCAAACTCTGCATGGAGGAAACAAATGGAGCAGATCAAAAGCCAAACTCAGCAACATAAAAGGAAGGCAAACGTAGAATCAGTGAAGGGTCTTAAGCCCGCCAGAGGATCCAAAATTGTATATGTCTATTATGATGTGGAATGCCAGGGGGTTAAATGCTGTGATATGGAAATGTGAGGGAACACATTTTTGAGAATAAAAGTAATATTGTGGGACTTTTAGAGATTAAGCAAAGTAGTAGAAACTTACATAAACTTGTGTAGAAAGTCCCAAGGAATTGGTATCTTGTACATAACTGCAACAATCATGACAAGGGAAGAACGCTGTGTTCTGTGGATCAATCCATGTGGAAGGGTACAGTCAATCATATTAACAGACAAGATGTTACTATTGCTAGATAATAAAGGAGGCCTCCAGTTTATTCTTACTGTAATCTATGACAGTAACAGTAGAGAAGAGAGGAAGACCATGTGGCGGAGCATAAAATGTCTAAGTGCTACCACTGTTTTACATGGCTACTAGCTGGAGATTTCACCAGCATCAGGGATGGTAGTGAAAAACTGAAAATTAGGGGGAAGATCAGTCCCCAACAGGATTCTAGAAGACATGTTCTCCAATATTAAATGCAACAGAGCTCAAGTGAATAGGATTGCCTGTCAACTTGACAGAGCATTCTACAATGAAGTTTGGAATAAACTATTCCCTAATGTGAAGGCACAATGCTTATCCTCCTCCTCCCCTCGAGTGACCATTAACCTCTAGTCATAAAAATGATTCAACACACAAATGGGAGAATCCCATTCAGATATTGCAACCATTGGCACTACAGGCAGGGTTATTCAGATTTGGTTCATAACTACTGGATGGAAGAAGTTAGGGTAATCACATGTTTAGGGTTGTGCCTAAACTCAAAACAGTGGAAAAAGCTCTCAAGGAATGGAGAGGTTCTTATGGCATACCAGAGGCCACACTATATAAACAACAACTGGCCTCTGTTCAAGGGCAACTTCAGAATGATTCACTAAACAGATATTTGGGCACAAAGGACGCTACATTGCAGCACAAACTTACTAGAGAACTCCGACAAGAGGAAATCTTGTTTCTTCAAAGGGTTATGCGTGATTGGTTAAAAGATAGTGACACTTGCAGTAAGTTCTTCTCTAAGGGGTTATTTGGATGGCAACAAATGTGCTGCAAGTGCCACTTTCTGCTGCAACTGGTCGGTGAAAGTTGCACTTCTGGTTTTTGGTTCGACGGTGCAACTGCAGTAGCAAGTGGAAAATCTCTGACACTGAGTTGCTGTCCCCTCTTTTTTCTCCTCTCCACCTGCGTCAGAAAAGTGAGAGGAGTGGACTGCAAGTGGGAGGTTTGCATCCCAATTGCTATGGTCACCTTCTTCTCCTCCTCCCGTTGGGTGCTTGGTCTTCTCCGGTGGACGACGAAGACGACGAGGTGAGCTCCGGCCGCGTTGGAAGCTTCCGGCTAGATTGGCTCCAGAGGCGACGCTCTGGTCCATGGCGTGGAGGATGACCTTGAGGAGCAAACGACGATTTCGACAGTGGAGCACCTTCTTGTAGAGGTCGGTGGTGTCGGTGTCGATGTGTCCATCTATTGTTCTCTCTCCCGCATTGGCTTCTTCTTGATTATTTCTTTCTCTTTGTTTCTTTCTTCTCTGTCTCTCTCTTCCTTCTTTGAGGTTTGGAAAGAAGAGAATGGTATCAGCATCATTTAATTTGGTGGGACACGTGGCTTTCTCCTTGGGACACATGGGATTAGCATCAGTTAATTAACCTATGTTGTGGGACATGTGGGATTGAAACAAGAACTTGCCACAGAAGTGGGTGGGACACGTGGCTTTCATCTTGGAATAATATTATTTAATTTGGTAATTATATCACATACATGGTTACATAGAATGACATCCAAACATTGAAAGTCATCCTCCTCACTTGCGGGAGACAAAAATGACTGTATGCAAACACATTTTGGAAAGTCATACATGCTGCAAGTGTACTACATTACAATATGTTGAAAATGTCACTTTCACACTTTCAAGGAGTTACATCTATCCAAACAGCCCCTAAGATCAAAGCTAGACAGTGCCAGAACTATATTGCTAGCCTTATCACTGCTCAGGGTGACCCTATTCAAAATCAGACAGAGATCAGAGAGGAAGCAGTGCAATTATTCTTTCAACAGTACAACCAGGACAACTACTCTATCAATTTCAGTTTTATCATTGCTAAAAGGCTAGTTACTGACAGGAAATGCAAAATTGCTCCAGGTAGTATCCTTAGAGAAGCTGGAGGTGTGGTCAAAGCTGCAAATATCAATAAAGCACCTGATTTGATGGTTTTGGGACTCGGTTCTTTTAATTGCACTGAAACATTATCAAGATAGAGATCTGGGAAGCAACAAAGGACTTCTTCTCACATGGTAGGTAAGCTGCTCAAAGAAATTAATAATACTTTCATCACCCTCATTCCCAAGAAGGTAGAACCCACAAGAATCCAGTACTTTAGACCTATTTCTTGCTGCAATTCCCTGTATAAAATCATTAAAGATAATGTGCTGTAGAATGGAATTTTTTATAGTCTAATCTCTAGTAAACCAGAGTGCATTTATACAAGGAAAGAGCATACCTGAGAATTTTCGCTTGCCCATGAGCTCATAAGGAACTTCGACGAAGAAGGGGGAAACAAATTTTGTATCAAAATAGACTTACAGAAGACTTATGACACAGTGAAAAGGGTCTTCATAAGTCATTTCTGAGATGCATGAACTTTAGTGACAAATGGGTCAGCTTGATCTATGTATTGATACGCCTAGATTCTCCGTTCTAGTTGATGGAGAACCGCATGGATTCTTCCAAAGCAATAGGGAATTTAGGCAAGGGGGCCCTCTATTGTCTTACCAGTTCACTTTTGCAATGGAGCATCTCACTAATCTCATGGAACTAGCTGAAGCAAAAGGAATAGTGAAACCACTCTTTGCTAGAGTCACACCCACAATTTCTCACTTGGTGTATGCAGATGCTCCATTAATATTATTAAACCTTCTCCATCATCCATTGTAGGAATTAGAGAGGTTACTGAGGAGTTTGGCAACAACACTGGGTTACTTATGAACAAGGAGAAGAGCAAAGTCTTCTTTAACAGATGTTGTAGAAACAAAGGTCTATTGAAGGAGTTATTAGGGATTGAAGAAGGAAGCATGCCAGTTCGATACCATAGTTTGCAGTATCGGCCGATACCAATCCAATACGGCCGATACCAATACAGTTTAGCATGTCCTGATACCGACCGACACCTGATACCGACATTGAGGATCTTTTTTCGTGTTAATTTGGCAAAGAAAATTAAACGAAAAAGACCAATGAAGAAGGGTGTAAAAGCATAATAAGATTGTAAAAGCATGTAAAAGAAGAAAACTTATTTATCGCATGTAAACCAATCGGGAAGGATGATTATTATTTCATTCAATTTAAAACTACTGCCGCGGGAACTCGATTTCTTCATTCCTTCGGGTCTTTTACTGTTCGCGACTAGCATACACACGCGTGTTTGTGGAGATCGAGTCTTTTACTGTTCTGTCGCGGTAACTCGAGTACTGCATTCCTTCGGGTAAGGTATTCTCGCAAGCCGTAGAATACGAATGGGTTCCTCCAATATGTGATGACTGTAGATGTTTTGGGCATCTGGCTAGAATGTGTTCGCGTACTGTAGAAGAGGAACAAATAAGCGTGAATAACAAGTCAGGACAATCAAGAGGTTGGAAAACATCATGCCACTGATGATATACGGATGGGGAGCAGAAAAACAGCCTGACTATGCAGGAGGGAGACTGTGGCCAGCGGAATGATATGGCTATTATCCCTGCAGAACGAGTTATGATGCATACAAATGTGGGGACGACGGGGAGTACATTGATCAGTAACGAAGAAGGGATGAAGATGTCTGAGGCAGCAGGGGAAGGCAACCCTTAGTTCAGATGCCAACATGATAAATGCAAAAAAGAAGGTTGCTGGGGAAGCACCTTTAACAAGTCAAGCAGAGCTAGTTGCAGGGCACCACTATATGCAAACTCAAAGACAAACAGAAGAGGCATCTAAGGGAAGAAGAGCTGGTTCATCGGAGAAGTGGACTCTCAACTCATCTAACTATACCCGGAAGAAGAGAAAAGCGCAGACGTCGGACGTTGACTCATGCTTCTCCATGTTGCAAAACTTGGAACCCGAGGTTGCAGAGCTCACGGAAGCTAATCCTGCCTGGGAAAAGATGAGGCATCTAAGGGAGGAAGAGCTAGTTCATCCGAGAAATGTACTCTCAATTATACCGGAAGAAGCGCAGACGTCGGGTGTTGACTCGTGCTTCTCCATGTTGCAAAACTTGGAACCCGAGGATGCAGAGTTCACGGAAGCTAATACCGCCTTGGAAAAGATGCTACAGGAGGAATATATATATATATATATATATATATATTCACGTTGACTCATTAAAGTTAAGGACCTTGTGTTAATTAAACTCGACTTAAATGAGTCAAAAGTAAGATTTAATGCTCAATCATTAAATCTTAATGTTTTGTTAGAAAAATACTACTCCTGGGAGAGATTAAGAGAGTAGTGAACATGAAATCTTCATTTTGACTCATCAAAGTCAAGTTTCTTTACCATCTGGTCCTAACTTTAATGAGTTGATATAGAAATTTAATGGAAATTCTTTTTTGGGTACAATGTTAACCTACACCCTTCTTTGGGTTTATATATATATATATATATATATATATATATACTCTCTCTCTTTCTTTCTGAGAGAAGATGCTTATATAATAAAATAGGGGATACAAATCTCATTCTCTAGACCTATGTTGTATGGGGTGGGCCGGTGAAGTGAGGTCTAAAATTATAGGGGCGAGGCTGGGCGGGGCGATTAAATATAAAATTAGAGGGGAGGGGAGGGGCAGGGCAGGGCGGGATTAAGGTGCTCTAACAGTAACCTCCTCGGTATACGTTATGTAAATTGTCTCTCTTATGCCAAAAACTCAAATTAATTAATAAAACCAAACCTTAGCATTTTATAGTCTCAAGATCATTGTATGTTACTAAATGCTAGAAGTAAAACTAAATTAATAAGCATATGGTCTTATAGATCAATAAAATAGAAAAAGAACAAAAAAAGATTGACATACCTTTTGAGTCTTTGACTTGATTTTGAACTTGATGGCTTGTTATCTTGAAAAGGAAGAGATGAACTTGATGATGGAGAAGTAGAGACTACACTCCTGATTGAGGATATGATGGAGAAGGAAGCCCAATAATTTGGTGTTTGGGTTGCTAAATATTCTTTAGTAAAACTTTTTTGTTACTTGTTACTTGTAATTAAGTCTTAGTTTCCAAACACATTTTTTTACTTAAGTCCATGGACATTAGATTATAAATTTTTTAGTCTCTAGCATATTCTATAATTATAGTTAAATCCATGGCCCCATCCATTTTTAATTCCTTAGTAACAACTAACATGTCAAGCTGATTTTAAAACAAAATGCCCACCCCAGTCACTGCATGGGTCTAAACGGAACTTTGAGGCGCCAAAAAAGTTTTGGGTCGCTAGAACATAGGTCGGGACGCACTATATAAAAAAACTGCCATGAAGCCGATGGGACGCTAAAAAGGTGGTGCCTTGAATAATATAGCTCTAGATAAGTTTTCTAAGACATGCTACCATCTGTTTAGAAGGGAATATACAACATACATGAGTCGGAAATAGGTATGGACACAGGGCCGGCTATGTGCCAGGTGGGCAATGGCTCAGGGGCTATTTTTGGTATAAACTCTTACTAGGGCATACTTTTGGGGTTCATGATATACTACTAGAGTACTAGGAGATTTTAAGGGCCAGTTGCATAGTTTTTGTACTGGTCCAATAGTGTAACTTTCATTTAGGGGCCCAGTTCACAAGGAAAGTTTGAGTTAACAACACAAATGATGGGGCCTTAAATTTAGTTTCGCACAGGGCACTCTAGGACCGGCCTGTATGGCCATGAAATTATTTAACTTGGAATTTTTCATATTCATAACAAGTCAACCAATAACAAGTACAAGGGTATTGCCATTGCAAGGGTGTCTGAACGGTGAGGACCCGGAGGAGAAGATGAAGTGATGCGAAGGGGAGGAGACTAAGAAATTAAATTATTTAACAACTTGGAAATTTTCATAACAAGTACAAGGGTGGTGCCATTGCAAGGGTGTCTGAACGGCGAGGACCCGCAGGAGAAGATGAAGTGATGCGAAGGGGAGGACACTAAGAAGGGTAGGAGAAGGCTTTCTGTGAGCTTAAGGTGAGTCTCTCTCTGATATAAATAAACAGACCATGGGCCTATGGGCTTAACGTTTCTTGAATAAAAGCAATATTAATAAGCTTAATGTAAATCACCTTGGCTATAGGCTATAGACCTTGGCCTATGGGTCTTTTATTGAGCTCCGACCTGAGCTTCAGCTCGTCTGTGTAGCTAATTGAGGTTATTATTATGTTCAAACTCGGCTCCCTTAACAGAACCACATTGAGCCGAACCGAGCTTTTAGTGAGCCACATTGAGCTCGTGAGCTGCTCTGTTCATTTGTAGCCTGTTCATTTGTAGCCCTATAGCCCAATAACTTAAACTAATGCTAACCTTGCTAATCGATTCATTAACTTTTCAATTTTAAACCTTATAAAAGGACCCCAAATCTGAAATCTCAAGAACTCTACCTGAATCCACACTCCAGTTGCCTGCCTATAGTTGGACCTGAGCCAATTGTGCTGGGTCAAACTGACATCTAGTTGGTTCACTGTGGTTTGCCAAAACGTACATTAGTACTGTCAAAAGGTACTCAGGCTTGGTCGGATATAATACTCTCTGGTCAGACTAAATATGGCTGCCCTGACCCAAAGTACCATCTGTTTGTTGCTTCCTCTCACTCTTTGCGCATCTTAGTTGATGTTTTGCTTCTTGAGCATATGAAAGTATTGGAGGCTTTACCCTAGACTCCTTACTCTCTATTGTGGAGTCATGTATAAGGTTTGCTTTACACCCATTGCTTCCACTGATTCGTAAAGGAACCAGCATGGCCTTTACTGCAAACTGTTAACCGTACAATGGCTGATGCATGATGCATTACTTTCCATTCTTGATCGTACACAAGTTGTCTTGAGCGAGTTACAAGGTGCAAAGAAGTCTGGACCCAATAAATATCCCAATCTTCCACAGAAGCAACAATGTGATGCACTTGATCACCTACACCCAAACTTCTAAAAGATGGTTGGCTGCCAACTGCCCACGTAGAACCTATGTCACCTAGTCACTGTCAAAGAGTAAGCAGCTCCTAAGGGCTATAAGAAGAAATAAATACTTGTTGATTCCTTGTTGCCCCACCATCTACTGTTGCCCCTTCTATTCTTGAATTAAGAGGTATAAAAATGGCAGGATGGGAAATCCTGCATACCTCGATTCTGTTTACATATATACGGCTCAATTCCGATAACTGAAGTCAGGTCAGGTATGTAAAGGCTGAGATCACCCATGTGTGCACCTTTGCTGAATCCACGACTTGCAAGATGAATTTGGTAATTGGTGCACTTTATTTTCGATTAAATTTTTGTTTCTCCATGGTCTTCAAAGAGGTTGGCATAATTCAGAGGTCTTTATCGTTAGCCACCCTCTACACGTCTGATGAATGGTTTCACTGATTTTATTGTCAGCTAACAACTTGGTATACACACTTCTTGATCTAATGGGGGCAAAGTAGTGTTTTTGATGCACCGCCGACTTGCCGAGGTTTTGGTAGTTAATGCCTCCTTGGCTCATGAGCACCTATTTCTATCCACAAAATCCCGTAGTTCGTTGATGTATTTGTTGCCGACTTTTCCTTTGTCAAAGTTGATAGCACGTGAGAAGTAATTATTGTTGTTTGGAGGCATAAATGTTTTGGCAGAGAACAGAATGCTTCCCGACTCCTGAGCAACATATGTACAGGTGGAGTGAAATCAATAATACTTTTCAGGCACTTGCCCCCATGATGCAGGTGCAGCACCTACTATCTACATTAACCGTAAATCAAGCTTAAACTTCTCTCTAGACAGTCTCCAAATGACATATTATTCAAGGTTGCCTCCCTTGATTACGTGGCTATCAAGCCAAATTTAGTGATCACACTCTGAGTGATCTCTGATCGCCTTAGTATTTCATCATCTGCCTCATTAGATAGGGCTATATCAATGGTAACATGTGGGTAGGGCTGCAATGGAACCGAGCAGAGTCGAGCTTTGCATGCATGTTCAAGCTCGGCTCATTTATGAAAATAAATTAACGAGCTGAGCTGAAGCTTGAGCTTGAGAGTCTTGTTCAAGCTCGAGGTCGAATTGTCTACCGAGCATGCTTCGCTTGGCTTAGCTCGACAAAATCTTACGAGCTCTGTTCGAACTTGATTATACATCTCAACTCCAAATACTAATTAATGGCTCAGTAATACTGAGCTTGATAATTATATTGCTTCACTCTACCATTGTGGGCTTAGATTGTAGGCTTTGGTCCATTGGCAACGTTCTCATACACTATTATTTACTCGAGCTGCATTGAGTTAAGTTATAACAGAGTTGAGCCATGATTGAGTCAGAAGAGTCGAGGCAGAGTACTATTTCTAGCTTAACAAGTTGAGCTTGTTCACGAGCTCTCGAGCCTAACTTCCTATATTCAAGCTCGGCTCGTTAAGGGAATCAAGCTCAATTTTGTTCAAGCTCAGCTTGTTAAGAAAACCGAGTTGAGCCGAGAAGATTCGAGCTCACAAGCTGCTCAGTTCCTTTGCAGCCCTACATGTGGGCAAGGACTAGATGAAAACCACCAATGAAAAGATCCTCATTGGAGGATGTCAAGTCAATAGTGAGTTGCTTATAGACGGATAAGGCAGCTGCAGGGACTGAAAATGAGGCTTCTCATGCACACGTGGCAATGATGTGGCTGTTGTGTGCACCAGCACTTGGGACACGATGATGATAGCAGTGGTTAAAGTGATGATTGAGAGGCAGCATCGCTCTTGGGATTGTGCTGGTGATTATTGGCTGGAAGTATTTCTACTTATCGAGGTGGTCACAGTTTTCAAGGTCCATAACTACTCGGATAGTGGTAGCTGTTATTGTCTCAATCAACTTGCATAAACTAGCATGAACTCTAGTTGAATGGCAACAACTGATCATTCAGGTTGGCTGAAGTGATCTTTCAAAGATTTGCCACTTGCTGGAAGAGGCAATAACGTGTGGTCCCTTCTGCTTCAGAGGAGAACCCGTGGGTCTTTTGCCCTGATACCAAAAGGCACAATATGTATGTGCTTAAATTGGAATCATATTAGTGAATATTGAAGAACTCACAATTAGGAGCAAGAAAAACAAACCCAAGTCTATTATTTTCTATCAACTAAAGCTAATTAAAAGTTGGCTATACATAAATAGCCCAAGTAGCTAAATCCCTACCAATCAGTTAGAGAAATATTTGATTATGCTTTTCTGCTTGTTTGCAGGGGCACATATTCAAGTTGGTGTTCTGTCATTGTGTCCAGCATTTTAAAAATGAATGATCTTCTTAGTGATTGCTGATGAAGAGTGCAATTATCCACTGAAATGACATGTTTCTGCTTAGGATTGTGTTAACTAGGGACAACTTATGTATTAATTTTCAAAGGACACTCAACATGGACTAACCCAGGCCTTCTTATCAGATGACGAAAAACTTCTTTTCTGCAGATATCTACTAGTTCCCCATGGATACTGCCTAGTTCCCCATGGATACTGCCAATTTCTTTTCTGTTCAGTATACATTGCAGGGAGGAAGATTCTGACAATAGATGAAAATGAGTTGTAACGATGTGGCTAATATTTCATTGTCATAGCTAAAGCAGAGTTTATCTTAGCTTATTATCCCTTGAAACATGTTTCAAAATGAGCATCCTATTGATTGCTAGACACTGGAATCTGACATTTGCTTATCCAAAGAATAGCATGGTAAACTAATCCTACCTTTTGTTCTGCAGTAAAACCTCAGAGGGGGGATGCTCTGCTCTTCTTTAGCCTTCATCTAAATGCAACAACAGATTCTGTCAGTCTGCACGGAAGCTGTCCTGTGATAAATGGTGAGAAATGGTCTGCCACAAAATGGATTCATGTGAGATCCTTCGACGTGCCACAGAAGATGAGGGTAAGTGACGGGTGCACGGATGAGAATGCCCTCTGCCCAGGTTGGGCTGCTTTGGGAGAATGCAAAAAGAACCCCATTTACATGGTAGGATCTAAGACCGCACCTGGATTCTGCCGGAAGAGTTGCAAGTTATGTGAATCTTAGTGTCGGCTCAGATGTCCAAGTCTGAGCAACACTGTAATTTGTCTATTTGCTGCAGTGTATATAGCATATAATTCTAGTGATAACGAGACAGTTAATAGTCGATGTGTTGAAAGTTTACAGTAGAAGTTCCGACAGTTTTCTTAGTACATCCAGTTGGGTTTTTCAACCATATCATTCGATAATTTGTTTTCACAATATTTGGAAAGTTTGTTTATTGGGTAGAAAGCTTAAAAAGGTACAAGCCAATGTTCCAAGAGGATTGCTGTATGTAGTAGGATAATGTGGATAGCTAAAACCTGTGAAATTATTATTGATGAGTTCTGGATGTTAATTTTGTGCCAACTTCTTAGGGATTTGATGTCATTTGTCCAATTGATCTGTGATCCCTTTTACTACAGTTACTCTGCACACCCTCTCGTGTGAAAAATAAGGATACCAGTTTGGACACAGGACTAAAAAGATTGTTGTGTAGTTCTCAAAGTTATGTATGTTTGTCTCTGCCCACCAGAAATTTGCAATAAAATATGAGGGCAATGCATTCTTTTTGTACCCTTTCTGTACTGTAGGCGCTGATTTTGATTGTTGATATTTACTCTGAACGTGTCTGAGGTCATGGAATGTTTGATTGCTCTACAAAGGACAACTTTTATATGCAAATATTATGTGTGCCGAGTGGAGATATACAATATGAAATTAAAACAAGGCATTGTTTCTAATATTCTGTTCATTCTGGAAGTACGAAGATGTACTAAGATATCAAACAACACTTTTGTTGACATATATATATATATATATATATATATATAGAGAGAGAGAGAGAGAGAGAGAGAGAGAGAGAGAGAGAGAGAGAGCTCAATATGTTTCAAAGTGTTCGTCTCTAGCAGGGATGCTAGCAGGGAACAAGCATCCGGGGTAACATGTTAACTTTAGTTGCTATCTATTCAGGAGTAGAAATGGAGCACATTAAGATGAATTTTGTAACCGGATTATCTAGATCACCAACTGATCGAGATATGGTGTGGGTGATAGTAGATCAGCTCACAAAGATAATGTATTTCTTGCCTTTCAGAGTTGGGCGGTCGACGAAGGTTCTTGCATATATGTACACGGTTCATATCGTCCACCATCATGGATTTTATGTCAACATTGTAACCAACAAAAATTCTCGATTCACATCTTATTTTTGGAGAAGCTCCTCAGAGAGCTTGGACACTCTCCTGACGTTCAAAATAGCTTATCATCTCTAGATAGATGGTTAGTCGGAGTGGACCATTCAAGCTTTGGAGGACATGTTTCGGTTGTGCAGTCTAAATTTTTATGGGTCTTGGGAGGATCACCTCTATTTTATGAGTTATTCTACAATAATAGCTATCTATTGAGCATTCATATGGTTCTGTTTGAGACTTTGTACGGGAGGAAATGCTAGTCACCTTTGATTTGGGTTGATGTGGGAGAGAGGAAGTTTCTTTGGCCATAGTTGATTACTTAGACGGTGGAGAATGTACGACAAATCAGAGAGCAAGGATTTCCAAGGACTGAAAACGTCACTTGACGGATCATCATTGCAAGTAGTTGGAGTTCAGCGTAAGAGATCATGTGTTTCTTCGAATGTTCCTTGGCTATGGAGCTATCAGAGATCATAGTCTCTCCAAGAGGTTCATGACGTCTTTCATGTATCACAACTGAGGTGATACATTCATATCCGAGTCACATTCTCGACCATTCATAGTTGATTAGTTGGAACAGATACGAGGAGGAGCAGGCAGTTTCTATCTTGACAGGTGAAGATGATAAAGAGCAGGACTATCCGACTAGTTCATGTTGCTTGAAGGCACCATTCACAAGGAAGTCGATATAAGAGTACGAGAAGGATATCCACGAGTGTTTTCTCCAGTTATTTGACTCGATATGTATAATTCGTCTTTGTGCGCATTTCACCCTTGTTTTGTGCATTGTTTTGTGCATGCTTGATTTTATGAAATTTTTTACGATATTTTACAATGAGTAGGATTATATACCTCATTGTCAAATATAAGCTCTCTCTCTCTCTCTCTCTCTCTCTCTCTCTCTATATATATATATATATATATATATAGAGAGAGTCTCTCTCTCTCTCTCTCTCTCTATATATATATATATATATATATAGAGAGAGTCTCTCTCTCTCTCTCTCTCTCTCTCTCTCTCTCTCTCTCTCTATATATATATATATATATATATAGAGAGAGAGAGAGAGAGAGAGAGAGAGAGAGAGAGTCGGGCCCTTGCCACATGGGCGACGCCTGTAGTAGCAAGCTACTGCTAGGTGGACTTTCTTCCTGAAAAAATTAATTTAATATTATTGTGAGCATATGGTCCACATAAAACATATACTACATTTGATCTTAGCCAAAAAGTCGAAAAATATATTATATATATTATATAATCATGTTTCGCATCTACTATCAAATTAAGTAGGTTTTAATCAATTAATTATAGTTTCTTATTCAGAAACATGTGAAATTCATGGATGTTACGGAAGACATACAGTGATAATCCCAATTGATGTATTTGAACTGATTTTTATACTTGAAACTTGGGTTGGGTAGTCACATTCGATTTTGAGCAGGAATGAGGTTAGAATACTTTGATTCTATGGTACATTATGATTGGTGATGTTTTTCATGAGCTTAGTCACTTCCAATATTGTATTCTCTTCCTTTGTCTCCAACTACACTCATTTTTGTTTCATTTTCTTCAATATAAATTGCATGGGTTGTTGATGTTGTATATATTGTCTATGGATGGTATTGCGGTTACTTCGGTTAGTTCTTGTGATCAGTAAGAAAAAGTATAATCTCTTTAATTGGACGGAGATTTCGGAATCAAATCGCGAAAAAGATGTGGAAGAAGTGAGCTCAAATAGCATACAACGCAGCGTGCGAAAAATTCTGTACGTATCGTCGGACATCAAAAAAAAAAAGAAAAAAAAGAAAAAAAAAAGAAAAGAAACACAAACAAACAAACAAACAAAATGGTTATTGTTAATTTATGTGATGACCGGATTCTCAAATTGCATTATTGTAGTAATTAGTATTGGATTGTATCTTATTTTCGGTTGAGCACTCAAAATGTGATGACAATTGAGTTAATGATTTAGTCCCACATCAGGTAGGAAGTGAGACTAAGAGGTAAATAGTTGGAATTGGTTCAGGCCGTATATGAGAATTTTCTTTTAAGGTATATGGGTTCAGCTCTATATTGCACCTCATGGACCAACTGTAGTTCACATTTCCAATAATTGGTATCAGAACTCTCAGGTTCTCGAGAGGGAAGATACAACCATATCTACAGAGCATATGAACACACGTATGATCATCCTCACAGGAGGAACTAGACGATTTGGAAGCCAAGGATGGAGGATATACTCTGGTGCAAGGATTTGTATGGTCCGTTGGAGGACGACATCGCCAAGCCATCAGACAAATTTGATGATGACGAAAATAATTGGATCGGAAGGCCGTTGGAGTCATCCGTCAATAGTTGGATGATTCGGTGTTTCATCACGTGTCCATGAAGAGTTTGACAAATGAATTATAGGAGAAGCTGCATTCGATGTACGGACAAAAGATGCTGACAACGAGGCATTTCTAATTCTCTAACTCGTCAACTCGAAGTACACGGAGGGTGCCTCAGTAGCACAACATCTGAACAAGTTCAAGGTATCATCAATCAACTGTCTACGATGAAGATGGTATTTAAAGATGATCTAAGGTCCTGCTGCTTTTGAGTTCTCTGTCGGAAAGCTGGAAGACGTTGGTGGTGTCGGTGAGCAACTCCATACCTGATGGAGTTATCACGATGGAGGCAGTCAAAAGTAATTTATTGAATGAGAAGGTCCGACGTTGTCACGACCCGCACCCGGATATTCAGGTATGAGTACGTGATTACGCCCAGTCTACGCCGCAGAATCGGCGGTAGAACGCTGTCTGAGTCATTTCTAACTATCTAACATCTCAACAATATAATATGATACCTGTCAATCATCTCAACTCCAAACGGAGGAGTAATATGGTATCTCACTAGTATATCAAATCTCAATCACAAAACAAACTAAGGAAGAATAATGCACGAATGGAATAGCTAAGGAAGAAAGATATAATCCACAATATGAAATAATAGTACATTTGTGAAACTCAACAAAGAATAGTCTAATACAAGAATCACCAAACAACTAAACCTCCTCGGTCACTGGTACTATGTCCTCTGGCTCTAGGAAAGTATCCTCTAAAGTCTCACCCTCCCGTGGGCCGGGACACAGCTCCTCTAGCCAATCATCTGAAAAATATATCCAGTCAGGATTGAAATGAAGTACATACCTCTGAAAGCAGTTTCAAATACATAATCGAGCATATATAACACCAATAGAAAAAGATACAAGATGCACAAGTAGAAAGAATATATAATACATGGTGAACATACAATAAGCACAAGAAGAACTGGAAAGTAAATACGAGAAATAACTGCAAGTGGAGAACAAGAATACTAACTATGTAGTTTATAGTACAAGTTCGTTATGTGATTGGCTTAGGTTGTACATGAGGTATAAGGTAACTCCATTATACGTGAGGTGTATAATCGACATGCACATGAAATCAAGAGGGCTTTGATCACATAACCAACTCCTACTCCCCCTCCCCAACCAATACTCATGGATCCAATCATGACACGTTACGTACATGATCACGATATAGTCACACTAGCACACGAAATAGTAGATGCACAAGAAGCACATGAAAGTCAATACCCAATGCACACGATGAAATACATGTGACTGGGTACCCGTTGCACACGGTAGGGGATAACACCTCCTGACGGGATCCATATAGCACCAGTCCATAAAATTACTGTGTCGAAAATCAATGTATATAATTCTAGAACATGCATATATACAATATTATGAATTAAAAATAATCAGAGAATGTACTCGTTTGAAGTCCTGAGCAAAGTGTGTCTCTCGATGCCCAAGCTGGTGTCTCACAACCTATATATGGTATGTTGTATCAATACAAGGTTCAAAAATGAAATAAGTGAAGTTGATGCAATTCTAGGTCGATACGTCATTTCTAAGTCAAACCAATGAATTCTAGGTTGCAAGAGTCTAATGCTAAGTCACTAAGTTGACATACTATGAAACTATGCTAAGCTAGCTAAGTTAACACACAACAGTGCATTCAAAGAGCCGTATCCTAAGATACGCAAGTTTGAATATGGGAAAATAGGTTTTTATATATATACATAAGTCACATATAATAATAATATCTTAAAACAATATAATTAGGATACCTTGGCCTTGCACCAATGCGTATTGCAACTACCTATATATCCAAGCTCAATACCTTGGGTATCGGCCCAATACTTTGGGGATACCTTGGTATACTAATCCTATTGCATATAGCTAATATATGCCTAACCCATTTGCTACTCCTAGCTAGTAAGTAATACAACTACTAACACTAATACAAGTATATATATATAGCTAACTATTAAACCAATAGAGTATATATATCTATACTAACATAAAAATAGATACTAACTGATACAATTCTAACTATTAACTACTATTCTTAACTAATATAATAAACTAAACATCTAATACTTATTAGCCCAATTTACAACTAGTACTCATAGTTAGATATACTAACTATACCAACTACTACATATATACCTAAATCACATATACCTACTGATATATATATATATATATATATATATATATATATATATATATATATATATATATATATATATATATATATAAGGTATATCACTAACCACCAATTAACTACCTATCTACAGATACAAGAAACTGAACCTATACTATAACTCGACTCTTAACTAAACAACTAACAACTAACAATACATATAATACGCACATGCCTATAGTTAACAGTTAAACTAATTAAGGTATAAATCTACACTATTATAAATACATGTACTAGCTAATAACTAAACTAGCCATCTAACCCGACTCACTGATACCCAGCCTGATACTGTGTAGTGTGAACTGTACGGTGGACTGAAACCTTGTGCAGTTCTCCGAGCCCCCTTCTTGCACTGCACACTGTAGTGCTCACACCCTTAAGTTGGCTGCACACTGCACCACACTACCTGTCTCTATGTACAAGTGCTGCACAGTGGACTAACTCGACCTGCTGTTTACTCAGGCCCTTGCTGCGCTTCACAGAGTTGCACGAGCTCTCCCCATTAGCCTCTGCAGTTTGTTGTCCTCTACATAGTTGCTGCAGTTTGCTGTCTTCATGACTTATGCAGTTTGCTGTCTCCAGGACTTATGCAATTTGCTGTCTTCAGGACAGTTTGCTGTCTTCAGGTGTTATGCAGTTTGCTGTCTTCAGGTGTAGATTCTGCTGCAGCTGCTAGTCTTCATTCTTCCCTACAGCAGTCTCTACAGCTGCTGTCTCTCCATTAGATATGCACTACACAGTGACTTGTTACAGTTATTGATCCCCTGTTGTGCTCAGTTTGCTGTCGAGCCCTTCACCATACACAAGGTAACAAGCACAACAACTAACAATACACCCCTTAACAATACGTATCACCAGGTAGATATATACACATATCACTATAATGTATATAGACATAGACATAGACCACACTTATACTAAATCCCAAGTACACATATACATACCAACATATATATATATATATATATATATATATATATATATATATATATATATATATATATATATATATATAAACATGTAAACATAGCTCTATATATCTAGATATCCTCATAATATACACATATAGACATACGTATACACCAAAACCCAAAATACACTATTACATACCTCATATAATACCTAGATAGTATATACATATATAATTACATATGCACGTATAGTAAAATGAGCTAAAACACAAACACATGGAACGCATCGCACCCGTATCACACTTTCTCTATGATACGCTTGCGATACGGCTCCAACATATAACCAAACGCATCCCGGAGGACACGTATAAGTCTAATACATAATTTATGAAAAACAAATATAGTAATTAAAGTGTCTACGTGTTCGTGTCACAATGTGATATGCACAAGGTCCCGTGTCGGAGGAAACCCCCCAAAATTAACCCGTTTTGTCAAATTGACGAGATACGGCCTACACGTATCCAATTTTGGATACGACACTAGTCACAAACAAATAATCAAGTGTCAATTAGATCTATTAGATCAATTGACAAGTACTACATGTGCCAATCTCGAAATTCTTCCAAAATTGGCACCAAATTGGTC
The DNA here is from genome assembly GCA_036927795.1 of Iris macrosiphon. Taxonomy (NCBI): domain Eukaryota; kingdom Viridiplantae; phylum Streptophyta; class Magnoliopsida; order Asparagales; family Iridaceae; genus Iris; species Iris macrosiphon. The sequence goes on along the minus strand of JAYESA010000015.1, from coordinate 75,672,793 downwards.
ATAACTTCCACCGTAGGTCTCTAATTGACCCAAAACCAAATCCTATGGGTAGCCTATGCATGTGGGTTGGTTTCTCATGATAAAATCTCAGATATAGAGTCTATTAGAAGGGGGAAAACTAAATTGTACTTATTAGGAGATGGATTCCCAATAAAAAGTTCCCAATTGACATGTAGCTCATCTCCTTGTACATCTTGGCCTCATCTTCCTTGCTCCTTGTTTTCTTCTTGTAGATCCTTGGTACCTCAATGAAGAAATTAGAAGGGAATTGGTGAAGAATTGGTGGAGAATTGGTGAGGGAATGGAGAGAATTTGGAGAGAAAAATTGTAGATCTAGAATTAGAATTTGAGATAAAATGAATGATTTTCTCTCTCCTCAAGGAGGGGGCCGACCTATATACACTCTTCATGCCATGTGAAATGACACAAATACCCCTTGCGGTCTCTTATGAAGAATTTAATTAGGAAAGAAAGGTTCTAGTCTAATGGTTTCTCTAATTAATTAAGCCTCCTAATCCATGGGCCTAATCCATGGGCTCAACTTAGACTAGTCTAAAAGTTTGTTTCATGACTTCTAATTAAATGGTTAGGTACACTACACAAGTCTACAACAATCTATAACTAGCAACAATTAATAATACAATAAATAATTAATCATGCAAAACACAAATATTAATTTAAATAATCCTAAAATAATTAATATCCATTGATAATTACCAAACTACCCTTGGATGAAAATATGAGGGTGACAAACTTACCCACCTAAAAAAATTTTGTCATCGAAATTAAGGAAGAAACTATCTACCAAACAATAATATAATACAATAAAGAATTATACCTCACGGCTCGAACATATACGGATATCACTCACGCATCTCGGTCTCTCGCTCCCAGGTACTCTCTCCTGGCGAGTGATGCCTCCACGCGACGCGCACCAAAGGAATCGTCTGGTTCCTCAGCACCTTCTCTCTCCGATCCAGAATCTTCACTGGCAGCTTTGGATAGTTGAGAGTAGGGCCCATCTCTATCTCCGAGTGATCCAACACATGACTGGGATCTGCCACATACCAGCTCAACTGCGATACGTAAAACACGTTGTGCACTTCCTCCAGTGCAAGTAGTAAGTCTAGTCTATAAGCGACTGCACCGACCCTCTCAAGAAAACTGAAGGGACCGATGAATCGCTGACTAAGCTTGCCGTCTCCACCGAAATGAATCGTGCCACATGTTAGAGAAATCCTCAAGAAAACCAGACCACCAACCTAGCACGAAACACAACCTTAGCACTCTAACAAGCAATAATCAAACATAAGCAAGACAAAAGTAAAGCTATACCTCAAACTCCAAAGGTCTCCGGTGGCTATCGGCCCAATGCCGCTACCTGTCCTGCGCCATTCGAAGTCTGTCCCTGATAAGCTTCACCTTCTCTGCTGCATCCACTACCATCTCTGGTCCTAATAAATCTCTGTCACCAACATTATCCCAGGACAACGGAGTGCGACATCTCCGTCCATACAGCGCCTCGAATGGTGACATCTCAATGCTGGCTTGGTAGCTGTTGTTGTATGAAAACTCTACCAAGTGAAGGTGATCCTCCCAAGAACCTCCAAGATCCAAAACACAGGTGCGTAGCATGTCCTCTAGAGTCTGAATAGTCCTCTCCGACTGTCCGTCCATCTGAGGGTGATAAGCGGTACTGAACTTGAGCTGAGTGCCCAGGCTAGCCTGCAAACTCCTCCAGAAATGGGACATGAAGCGGCTATCCCGATCCGAGATAATACTCACTAGAACACCATACAATCTGACAATCTGGTGCACATACATCTCTGCAAGTCTCTTCGTAGATGTACATACTTTAAATGGCAGAAAGTGGGCTGATTTAGTCAACCTGTCCACGATGACCCAAATCGCATCCTTGCCTCCTGGAGAACGTGGAAGCCTCGATACAAAATCTATAGTAACATGCTCCCATTTCTACTTTGAAATGGGCAAAGGCTGAAGCAACCCTCCTGGTCTCTGTCTCTCCGCCTTGACCTGCTGGCAAACTAAGCATCTGGACACGAAGCTAGCTAGCTCCCACTTTATGCCATACCACCATACATGCTCCCTCATGTCTCTATACATCTTGTTGGCACCGGAATGTATAGAGTATTGGGAACGATGCGCCTTCTGCATAATCTTCTCGCGTAAGGCTTCTCTCGGTACACACAACCTGGTACCGTGTCACAATGATCCATCATCTGCGACGATAAAGTCCTCTGCCAGCCCGACCTGAACCTGTGCTCTGATGCTCCTCAGAGACTCATCCTCATACTGTCCGGCTCTGACTCGCTCCATCAGCTCCGACTGAACCTGAAGTCCCCACATCTATGCTGCGACTCCAGGAACTAGTAACTCAATGCCAAACTATCAAGATTTGCCAATAAATGCCTGTCTCTAGTCAAGCACATAGCCACGAGATACCTACTCAAAGCATCCGTGACTACGTTGGCCTTCCATGGATGGTACTGCAAAGATATGTCGAAGTCCTCCATCAGCTCCAACCATCGTCGCTACCTCATGTTGAGCTCCTTCTGTGTAAACACATACTTTAAGCTCTTATGGTTTGTGAAGATCTCTACTCTCTCTCCATATAGATAGTGTTTCCACAATTTGAGAGCAAAGATAACTGCTGTAAGATCCAAATCATGGGTAGGGTAGTTCTTCTCATGCGGGAATAATTGCGTGGAGGCATAGGTAATCACTTTCCCGTGCTGCTGTAGTACACAACCCAAACTCTTCCCTGATGTATCACTGAAAATAGAAAATCCTCCTGCTCCTGATGGTAGTGTCAAGATGGGAGCTGTAGTCAATCTCCTCTTCAGCTCCTCAAATTATGACTGACAATCCTCAGTCCAGACGAATTCTACGTCCTTCCTGGTTAGCCTAGTCATCGGCTCTGCTAGTCTAAAAAAGTCCTGAACAAACTTCCGGTAGTAGCCTGCTAATCCAAGGAAGCTCCTGATCTCTGCAACCGGACTCAGGGTAGACCATGATTCAACTGCTGAGATCTTCTTCGGGTCTATCGAGACTCCATCTTCTGTAATGATATGCCCAAGGAATTCAACCTTAACAAGGAAGAATTTGCATTTCGACAACTTGCCATACAACTTCTCCTTCTTGAGGGTCTCCAAGACAATTCTCAAGTGCTGCTCATGCTCCTCTGGGGTCTTAGAATATATCAGAATATCATTTATGAAGACTACAACAAACTGGTCCAGGTACTGATGAAATACCTTGTTCATCAGGTTCATGAACACTGCCGGGGCATTGGTCAACCCAAACGACATCACCAAGAACTTGAACTGCCCATAACGAGTCCTGAAAGCCGTCTTCGGGATGTCTTCCCTCTTCACTTTCACCTGGTGGTACCCTGACCTCAAGTCTATCTTCGACAAAACCTTCGCTCTGCTCAGCTGGTCAAACAAGTCATCAATCCGCGGCAACGGATATTTGTTCTTGATAGTGAGGTTATTAAGTGCCCTGTAGTCGATACTGTCACCACCCCATTTCCAGAGCCGGGTATTTTTTTTATTTTAATTTGGGTTAATTATGTATTATTTATAATTAATTGTATTTATATTTAATTAGTGATTGCATTATTTTTTATTATTTTTATTGTATGTTTTAGGATTTTGGCTAGCCTAGACCCATGTCAGACCCTAGTGGACCCATGTCCGACCCAGCCCACACCCTTGTGAGAATTATTTTGGGGCTTAGAATATTTATTTTATTTTTAGGAAGTTAGTTGGAGAGATTTGGAACTAGTTTGAGCGCATTTGGAACCCGAAACCCAAAACCGAGTTACGGGAGGGCATTTTGGTCATTTGGACTTAGTGAAACCCATTTTTAATCATGGTCGGCCCCTACCTACCCCCACATCCGACCAAACACAGCAGCTTCTCCCCTTCTTTTGCTTCACTCCTTCTTCTTCTTCTTCTTCTTCACTTCTTCTTCTTCTCCACTACTTCTTCTTCTTCATTTCTTCTTCACAAGTAAGTTTCTCCATTTTTTTCTCCTTCCCTCTTCCATTTCTTTCATTTGTTTGAACCCTAACCTACATTCTTCCCCAACCTAGGTGGGTAGAGCCTAGATTTGGTGTTGGAGCTTGGATTTGAGACTTGGAAGCTTGGATTGGAGGATTTGGAGCATTTTGGAGATTTTGGCTTGGGATTCCAACTCCCAAGAGGTAAACCCTAATTTTCCCCTTGTAATTACTCTTTTATAGTGTAATTAATATTTTAGAACCTTCCTAGACCCTTAGGCTACCCGTGGGAGGAAGTTGGAACTAGTTTGGTTGGGTTTAGAGACTTTAACACTAGATTTTGTGTCAATTTCGGGTGAAATCCGAATTTGGCCCAATTTTGGGTGATGCCCTAGGTTAGATGGACCTAGGTAGACGTTGTCGGGAGTCGTGAGGGTGAGTGCGTGTCTCCGTTCGGACACGGGAAGCCGTATCGCGGAGAAACGGGCGTTTCGGACGGAATTGGGGTTTTTCGTCGTCGCCGATTCTAAGTGCATGTGCGTTTTCGCCACGGGCCTAGAATCGATGCGGGAGCGCATTGTCTAGGATCTAGACATCGTTTAGAGTGCGTGGGTAAATTTTGGGCCGATTCCGAGTTCGTTTGGTGTGCGTTTCAGGAGGTTTTCTGAGCCGCGCACCATGTGTTCGTCGAAATGACCGAACGGCCATTTCGACTAGGTTTCCTCGTTTCGGGCTTGTGCGCGCATTGGGTTAGTATCGGAGAGTGTGTGCTAGAGGTTTCGAGTTATATTTTATATATTTTAGGGTATTGGTGAGTGTCGGGGTCGTTGGGCGTGAGTGGGGCGCGTTGTCATGTGTTGTTGTGTGTAGTATTGTGTAGGTGTGTTTGTGTCTTTATATATATATTTATAAGTGTGTCTATATATATATATGTATATATTTATATGTATGTGTGTTTATGTATATATATTTATATATATATGTGTGTATTTATATCTATGTGCTTGTGTGTGTATATGTCTATGTATATATATATATATGTATATGTATAAGTGTGCTTGTGTGTATATGTATATATATAGATGTGTATATATATATATATCTTAGAGTGTGTGTGTGTAGTGATATGTATATATATATAATTGTATGTGTGTATATATATATTAATATAGGTGTTTATATATATATATATAGCTATGTACATTTGTGCGTGAGTGTGTGTATTAGTGTGTTTGTGAGTGTGTAGGTGTGTGTGTTAGTGAGTGTGTTAGAATAGATATAAGTGTATATATATATCTAGTTATATATATATAGAGATATGTGTATATATATATATATATATATATATAGTGGTATATATATATAAGTATATAGGCGTGTGTGTGTGTGTGCTTGTGAGAGCGAGGGGGGTGAAGAAACTGAACTGCAGCAGCAGCAGTTCAGCTGCACCAGCAGCAGCTAGCTGCTGCTAGGCAGAGCAGCAGCAGCAGTATGAAGAGGGAGCAGCAGCTTTAGGCTCCAGCAGCAGCAGCCAGGTGAGCTAGCAGCAGCAGCAAGCACAGGCAAGAGCAGGCAGCAGCAATGCGAGGGAAAGGGGGATTGATATATATATATATATTGATAGATAGATAGGTATTGAATATGTTAGATAGATAGGTTAATAGATAGGTAACTAGATAGATATTAGTATCTAGATCTAGATAAATAGATAGCTAGATAGATGGATTGATAGTTAGTAAATGGATAGATTGATAGATATAGATAGCTAGATTAATAGATAGATTGATAGGTAAGTAGGTAGTTTGATAGATAGATAATTATATATATAGATAGGTAAATAGATAGATAATTTGATAGATAGTTAGGTAGGTAAATACTAGATATTATATATCTAGTTAGATAGATAGATAGATAACTAGATAGGTTGATAATAGATAGGAAGATAGATAGTTATATCTATCTAGGATATAGATGTATATACATATAGTTATATACATATCTATAGATATCTAGATAGTTATACATAGGTATTTATGAGTTGGGTAAGGTAAGGTAATATATATATATATGTGTGTGTATAGATAAGGTAAATGGGTAAATGTATATATGTGTGGATATATATATATATAGGTAGATACCTACTTAGACATATATAAATATGGTAGATATCTCTACTACCTAGCCTAGACTAATAACTAGGTGCATAATTAGTAGCTAGATAGCTAGTTAGAGGGGTTTTAGAGCGAAACCTCAATACCTTGAGATACCAAGGTATTTCAATATCTTAAGATAACCAAGGTATTGGGTTTCGAGCGGGGTAATTGAGCAATAGCCTAGGAATTGTATTGGAGTGATTTTTATATGCTTATGTGTATATATTTACGCATGCTAGCATAGGTTTTAGAGGGTATAGGCGGGGTGCGTAGCCTAGGTTGAGGTATCGGATACCGAGGGTATCCCGGTATCTCAAGGAGGCGAGTTTGTGAGTTTTCTAGCTTAATGACCTCGGTTTGACCTAGAATTTCAGGAGCACCCTAGTTTGACCCAGACTTGACCGTAGTTGACTCGGTTGACCGCCAAAGTCAACTTTTGACCTAGTTTTGACCTAGAGTTGACTTTTTGGACCTAGAGTTGACTTTTTTACCCAGATTTCACCGGTTTGACCCGTTTGACCTAGAACGACCCTAGAAGCCTATTTTTAGTTATTTTATATCTGTTTAGCTCATTAGAACCCTGTTTAACCTTGCTTTTCGCATTAGGTCGTTGCGACACCGGTTCGGATCGCCAGTTGCTCAGGACGTCAGGCGAGTACATTCTCTGATAGTTTTTATTATCTGATATTTATTATGATTCAGCTTCTAGTATAGTATCATCTGATTATTCTGGCACCACACGGGACACTGACTGGTATTTCTGGATTCATTTACTTGCGACACGTACATTTCATGTTTCTGGCCTCTATTCTGGAATCACTACTGGCATCACCTACAGGCATCATTCATGTACAGGCTGGACTCATCTTGATTGCGTGTCGGGTCTTGGATCCACTTGTATTAGTCGGGGCGGGGAAATACTCGAGTAAACATGTAAACATTCCTATCTGGCATCATCAGGAATCACTCCCTCTGGTCTAATCTGGAATGATAGCAGCCGCGCACCCAGTGCGCGGTGAGCCGTACTTACCCCTAGCCGTTTACATGTCGAAACAAGTATTTCAAAGACACCGAGTTCATTCTTTATAGTCTGGACTCACTTGCATTCTTGTTGGTCTCACTTACATGTTTCTGGACTTGACTCACTACATGTTTTTCATGCTAGACTCACTACACGTTCATGTGCACGGACTTGATCTTAGCTTAGATTTCCTGTATCTTATAGTTATTACTATTTTGCTCTGATATCCATGCATCTTTACCTTATGCACTAGTGACATATGTATATTTCTTGCTCCATACTTTATTTCATTCTTCTTGCTACTTGCTATAACTGTTTTATAGTTTTTATCATTTAAATGGAACTGCTGTTAGAGATGTACTTGCTCCAGTCCTGACTGGACATATTTTTTAGAGTATCCGGAGGATTGGTGTCCGACGTTTTATGGACCTAAGCCTGTCGATGGTGCAGACAGGGACCCTCTAGTTTAGAGGTAATTTCCGGGTTGGTAGCCGGGATCACTAGGATCTTGTTGTTGTTTTTATTAGTTTTTAGTACCGGATTTGTCTCCGGTTTTGGTCTGAGACCTTGTTTGTATATTATTTTGGATATTGTTGTATTATTATTTGATGTGTGGTTGTTGTAGTAGTTGTTGTTGGTTAGACTTTATAGTTGTTTGATCTCTGTGTTATCTTATCGTGCTTAGATTCGTGATTGAGTATATTGTGATTATCATTTGATATTTGCTCCTCCGTTTGGAGTTGAGATCTTGGCAGATTTATATATACTTGTTTGTGTGGTTGCCCTCCTTTTGGAGAGGTCATGGCCGATTTTTGTGTGAGATTATTATTTAGTTAGTTGACCTAGACATCGTTCTACCGCCGATGCTGCGGCGTAGGCTGGACGTACCCACGACTCATGCCCGATTTTCCGGGTGCGGGTCGTGACAGATACACATACGTACCGACCCATCCTTCTTGGGTACAAACAGTACCGGAGCACCCCATGGTGATGAACTGGAATGGATAAAGCCTTTGTCCTGTAACTCATCCATCTGCTTCTTCAACTCCGCCAGTTCGCTGTTATTTACTCTATAGACGTGCTGAGAGATCGGCTCTGCGCCTGGCACTAAATATATAGAGAACTCCACATCCCTGTCCGGCGGCAACCCCGGCAACTCCTCTGGAAAGACATCCAAGAAATCTGCAATTAACGGATGTGGCGACTCCTGCTATTCTACCAAAGCTCCACAAAAATTTCCCTCGCTCTGCTCTGCTCCTCGGACGAACTCGAACTCCGGCTCTCCTGGTGTCTGAAATAAAACTCTGCCTCCACGACAATCGATACTAGTGTGATGTCTACTCAACCAATCCATCCCGACTACTATATCGTAACTCGAAAGTGGCATTACAAGTAAACATACGCTCAGCTCACGACCTCCCAAATAAACTCTCTGGTTCTTGCAAACATCACTGACCAGGATGATGCCACCCCCAGTCGTGATCTTGCAAGTCCGCACCAACGGTTAGACTCAAGACGATGCCTCAAAGCAAAAGATACAGATACAAAGATATAAGAAGCACCAGAATCAAATAAGGCATGAGCTAAAAAAGAATCAAGTAAGACTGAACCTGCTATAACGTCTCTGACTGGCTCTGTCTCCTCCACGGTCAGGGAAAAAGTTTGCCCCTGATGTGCACCTCTCTACTAGTGCTGGTGCTGCACGAACTTCTACTGATAGGGCTGTAAAGGAGGTCCTCTTTGCTGTCCCGCCGGGTGTCTCGCAGGTATCCTCTGGATCGGGGCTACATCCTGAGCTGAACGAGCTAAGGTCTTGGGACAATCCCTCAGCTAGTGATCTGATGAACCATAAAACAAATACTGACCAAGCCTCTTCCTGCAAACATCCCATCCATGCCCTACCTTCTTACAGAAGAGGCAAGCAAGAGTTGGCTGGGCTGGTCTTTGCATCTGGTACGTCTGCTGTACATGTGCTCTGATAGGCACATGGAACTGCTACCTCTGCTACTGGAAATAGGGCTTCTTGGCTGGACCTGCGCTTCTGCTGCCACCAAAAATATCTCAGTCTCTCTTGGGCCTCCAACTCAAGTCTCTCTCGACCTTGCGAGCCTCTCTCAAGATATCTGGATACGTCTCGTGGCTCGAAGAAATGAGAGCCTTCACTTCCCAGTTTAGGCCCTCTCTAAATCTATTCGCCTGGTTCTTAGGATCTCTCACCATTTAATCGGCATACCTGCTCAACCTGCCTAACTCGGCGGCATACTCCTCCACCGACATGTTCCCCTGGTGAAGGTTCTGGAACTGTCGCTCCAGATCAAGTCTCTCAGTAGGGGGAAGAACTTTCTTCTGAACAAGTCCCTGAACTCACCCCATGTCAATCCTGGATCGGCGATCTGTGGCTCATTCCGGAACCAAGTACTAGCGATGTCCATTATCTGCAGTCCCGCTGCCTACACCATCAGGTCCTCCACAAGGCGGGATAAACACATGATGCGCTCCATGCTCTCCAACCAGTCATCCACATAGATGATGCCCTCTGTCCCCTTCAAAGGCCGGGGATCCAACTTCTTGAAGTCCTGTATAGTGCCGGGCCTGGGCTGTACCTCTCGTGGCTGTGGTGGTACGGTCCTCTCTACGGCGGTGATGGCCACCTGGTGAGCACTCTCAATGCCCTGTCTCATCACCTCAGTCTGTCGGTACTGCACCTCAGCCTGGGCCCTCTGGGCCTCCATTATCATCTGGAAAAGTACAAACAGTTGTGTAGCATCATTTGGTACTGGAGGTGGTGGCTGAAGATCCTCGAAAATAACTAGAGCTACCCTCCGAACTGGGGAAGGAGCACCCCCAAAGGCGACTGCGGAGACTCTCACCTGAACCGGAGAGGCGACCCTCTCAACTGGAGAAGAAACAGTAGTAGCTGCTACTCTATCCGCAGCAGGCTGAGAAGTAGCTGAGGAAGCTGCTGCTGCTCTTGAGCGATATAATCAGATCTTCGGAGGCATCCTGAAGACAGACTGAAAATACAAAATCAATATTGAATATAATGCGATATCATCAAAGAAGGACATAACTTAACTCAAAACGAAAGACAATATTCAATAGATAAGGATTACAAAACAGATATTGAAATGTTTCCTAGTTTTGATTGAGTAACTCTCAGCCTAAATCCTATTTTTCCTAAAGCAGGCTCGTAGCAATACTCTAGTCGAGCACAACTACGATATCTATCTAGACCTGCATGGGCCACCACTAAAAATGTGTCACGACCATCACCCGAATATTCGGGCACGAGTACGTGATTACGCCCAGCCTACGCCGTATAATTGATGGTAGAACGCTGTCTGGGTCATTTCTAACTATCTAACATCTCAACAATATAATATGGTACCTGTAAATCATCTCAACTCCAAACGGAGGAGTAATATGGTATCTCACAAGTATATCAAATCTTAATCACAAAACAAACTAAGAAAGAATAATGCACGAATGGAATAGCGAAGGAAGAAAGATACAATCCATAATATAAAATAATAGTATATCTATAAAACTCAACAAAGAATAGTCTAATACAAGAATCACCAAACAACTAAACCTCCTCGGTTACTGGTACTATATCCTCTGGGTCTAGAAAAGTATCCTCTAAAGTCTCACCCTCCTGTGGGCCGTAATACGTAGGACAGCTCCTATAGCCAATCATCTGAAAAATATATCCAGTCAGGATTGGAACGAAGTACATACCTCTGAAAGCAGTTTCAAATACATAATCGAGCATATATAACAGCAATAAAAAAGATACAAGATGCACAAGTAGAAAGAATATACAATACATGGTGAACATGCAATAAGCACAAGAAGAACTGGAAAGTAAATACGAGAAATAACTGCAAGTAGAGAACTAGAATACTAACTATATGGTTTAGAGTGCAAGTTCGTTATGTGATCGGCTTAGGTTGCATATGAGGTATAAGGTAACTCCATTATACGCGAGGTGTATAATCGACATGCACATGAGATCAAGAGGGCTTTGATCACATAACCAACTCCTACTCCCCCTCCCCAATCAATACTCATGGATCCAATCACGACACGTTACGTACATGATCACGATATAGTCACACTAGCACACAAAATAGTGGATGCACAAGAAGCACATGAAAGTCAATACCCGATGCACATGATGAAATACATGTGACTGGGTACCCGTTGCACACGGTAGGAGAGAACACCTCCTGACGGGATCCATATAGCACCAGTCCATGAAATTACTGTGTCGGGAATCAATGTATACAATTCTAGAACATGCATATATACAATATTATGAATTGAAAATAATCATAGAAATGTACTCGCCTGAAGTCCTGAGCAAAGTGTGTCTCTCGATACCCAAGCTGGTGTCTCACAACCTATATATGGTATGTTGTATCAATACAAGGTTCAAAAATAAAATAAGTAAAGTTGATGCAATTCTAGGTCGATACGCTATTTCTAAGTCAAACCAATGAATTCTTGGTTGCAAGAGTCTAATGCTAAGTCACTAAGTTGACATACTATGAAACTATGCTAAGCTATCTAAGTTAACACACAACAATGCATTCAAAGAGCCGTATCCTAAGATACGCAAGTTTGAATATGGGAAAATAGGTTTTTATATATATACATAAGTCACATATAATAATATCTCAAAATAATATAATTAGGATACCTTGACCTTGCACCAATGCGTATCGCAACTACCTATATACCCAAGCTCAATACCTTGGGTATCGACCCAATACTTTGGGGATACCTTGGTATACTAATCCTATTGCATATAGCTAACATATGCCTAACCCATTTGCTACTCCTAGCTAGTAAGTAATACAACTACTAACACTAATACAAGTATATATATAGCTAACTATTAAACCAATTAAATATATATATCTATACTAACATAAAAATAGATACTAACTGATACAATTCTAACTATTAACTACTATTATTAACTAATATAATAAACTAAACATCTAATACTTATTAGCCTAATTTACAACTAGTACTCATAGTTAGATATATACTAACTATACCAACTACTACATTTATACCTAAATCACATATACCTACTGATATATATATATATATATATATATATATATATATATATATATATATATATATATATATATATATATATATATATATATATATATATAAGGTATATCACTAACCACCAATTAACTACCTATCTACAGATACAAGAAATTGAACCTACACTATAACTCGACTCTTAACTAAACAATTAACAACTAACAATACATATAATACGCACATGCCTATAGTTAACTGTTAAAGTAATTAAGGTATAAATCTACACTATTATAAATACAGGTACTAGCTACTAAAAGTTTAACTAATAACTAAACTAGCCATCTAACCCAACTCGCTGATACCCAGCCTGATACTGTGCAGTGTGAACTGCAAAGTGGACTGAAACCTTGTGCAGTTCTCCGAGCCCCCTTCTTGCACTGCATACTGCAGTGCTCACACCCTTCAGTTGGCTACACAATGCACCACACTACCTGTCTCTGTGTATAAGTGCTGTACAGTGGACTAACTCAACCTGCTGCTTACTCAGGCCCTTGCTGCGCTTCACAGAGTTGCACGAGCTCTCCCCATTAGCCTATGTAGTTTGCTGTCCTCTACATACCTGCTGCAGTTTGCTGTCTTCATGACTTATGCTGTTTGCTGTCTCCAGGACTTATGCAGTTTGCTATCTTCAGGACAGTTTGCTGTCTTCAGGTGTTATGCAGTTTGCTGTCTTCAGGTGTAGCTTCTGCTGTAGCTGCTAGTCTTCATTCTTCCCTGCAGCAGTCTTTGCAGCTGCTGTCTCTCCATTAGATGTGCACTGCACAGTGACTTGTTATAGTTATTGATCCCCTGTCGTGCTCAGTTTGCTGTCGAGCCCTTCACCATACACAAGGTAAAAAGCACAACAACTAACAATACACCCCTTAACAATACGTATCACCAGGTAGATATATACACATATCACTATAATGTATATAGACATAGACATAGACCACACTTATACTAAATCCCAAGTACACATATACACACCAACATATATATATATATATATATATATATATATATATATATATATAAACATGTAAACATAGCTCTATATATCTAGATATCCTCATAATATACACATATAGACATACGTATATACCAAAACCCAAAATATACTATTACATACCTCATATAATACCTAGATAGTATATACATATATAATTACATATGCACGTATAGTAAAATGAGCCAAAACACAAACACATGGAGCGCATCGCACCCGTATCACACTTTCTCTATGATACACTTGCGATACGGCTCCAACATACAACCAAACGCATGCCAAAGGACACGTACAAGTCTAATACATAATTTATGAACAAAATATATAGTAATTAAAGTGTCTACGTGTCCGTGTCATAATGTGATATGCACAAGGTCCCATGTCGAAGGAAAACCCCCAAAATCAACCTGTTTCGTCAAATTGACGAGATACGGCTTACACGTATCCAATTATAGATACGACACCAAGCACAAACAAACAATGAAGTATCAATTAGATCTATTAGATCAATTGACAAGCACTACATGTGCCAATATCAGAATTTTCCCAAAATTGGCACCAAATTGGTCATAACTTCCACCGTAGGTCTTCAATTGACCCAAAACCAAATCCTATGGGTAGCTATGCATGTGGGTTAGTTTCTCATGGTAAAATCTTAGATCTAGAGTCTATTAGAAGAGGAAAAACTGAATTGTACCTATTGAGAGATGGATTTCCAATAAAAAGTTCCCAATTGACAAGTAGCTACTCTCCTTGTAGATCTTGGCCTCATCTTCCTTGCTCCTTTCTTTCTTCTTATAGATCCTTGGTGTAGCAACCTCAATGAAGAAATTAGAAGGGAATTTGTGAAGAATTGGTAGAGAATTGGTTTGGGAATGGAGGGAATTTGGAGAGAGAAATTGTAGATATAAAATTGGAATTTGAGATGAAATGAATAATTTTCTCTCTCCTTAAGGAGGGGGCCGACCTATATACACTCTTCATGCCATGTGAAATAACACGAATACCCCTTGGGGTCTCTCATGAAGAATTTAATTAGGGAGGAAAGGTTCTAGTCTAATGGTTTCACTAATTAATTAAGCCTCCTAATCCATGGGCTCAACTTAGACTAGCCTAAAAGTTTGTTTCATGACTTCTAATTAAATGGTTAGGTCCACTACACAAGTCCACAACAATCTATAACTAGCAACAATTAATAATAAAATAAATAATTAATAATGCAAAACATAAATATTAATTTAAATAATCCTAAAATAATTAATACCCATTGGCAATTACCAAACTACCCTTCGATAAAAATGTGAAGGTGACAGACGTAAACAGATTGAATCATCGCAGGAGTTCACTTTGGTTGCTTTTTTTTGGGAAGGAAAGACTCAGGTCACAGACGAGGACAGGAAAAAGTTCTCGGGATATTGCGAGTGTGCACCGCAAAAAGGGATGCTATTACTGTGGCGAAATGGGTCATTTAAAAAGGAATTGCATGAAGCTCATAAATAAGAAGGCTAAAGGCAATGATGGTTAGATAGATTTTATGGCTATGAACGTTCTCATTATTGCAGCAACCGATATAAAGGAACCTTGTGGCATGTGTCATAACAGTGATTGTGTCTTGAATACAGGGGCGTCATATCATGCCACTCCACAGAGGAGGATCCTTATGTCATACCGAAATGGCATGTTTGGACATGTGAAGATGGACGACAAGGGGACGATTGCAATTGTGGGCATTTATGATATGCACTTGACAATAGAGCTTGGTGAGAAGCTCGTTCTCAAGGGGGTTCATCATGTGCTAAGTTTGCACTAAAACTTAATTTTGGTAGAAAAGCTGGCAAATGATTGCTGTCGTAGTATATTTGGGGATAAAGATAGGAAGCTTATGAAGGGTTCCCAACTGATGGCTCGAGAAAATATATGTTGTAGTATATACAGGTTCAAGCCACTGAGGTATACAGGCAGGCCACATACATCGGATGGAGGCTCGAGGGTTGTTCGACAAGAGTTTGTGGATCATCAAAAACTTGCTTTGGGAGGTCTTCAAGATGATTTGAGGGATACAAAGTATTCAGTTTTTAGAGACAAACCGACAAATAGAGATGAGTCAAAAATTGAGGATCAGTTTGTTGATCCTACAAAAGCTGGTCGGCCTCCAAGTGGGGGTTGTTCCATAGATCTAATTTTTATGATAGGTGGTTTGCCAAAGCTTCATGGAGCGACATTGGTTTCAGTAGTTCGAAGTTAGAGAGGAGATCAAGGTGTGCAACAAACTCAATCTGAGGGGGTTAAACTCCATTTGCATAATTCTGGAAGATCTGTAGGTCATTGACATCATGCACATTGCATGATGCTCTGCTCAAGGATGCATGTATATATGGGAGCTTCAATGTCGGATATGAATGTGAGCAGATTTAAGAGCTTGAATCTCGAGGAGAGAGGATAAAGAAGCTCAACGGAACGAGCGCATGTTCTGATAGAAAACAAAAGTCAGTGACAGACAACCTAGATTTACAGTAAGGCTGATTGTCAGGGACTTATGTCTTGACCGAGTTATTAATATCGACATGATTCCAGTTTTGCAAGAGGTGGTATGTATGAAAGAAAGCGTCGATGTGGTGGTCGACGAGCTGAAGACGAAGGAAGATGCACAGCAGCCCGGGAGATCGGAGATCAATGACAAGGAGAGCATAAAATCTGTTACGAGACGACATACATGGAGCCCAATAGGGGAGTAATGGGCTCAAAATCTCACATCAGACTGGAGGGTGAGTATGTTAGGTCTAGTCTAGATTTGAAAACAACACATGTGTGGACCCCCCAAATTAGCATATAATATTCGTGTGATTAAATTTGGACAAAAATGATTAGTACTGAGCTATTTTAGGAATTTTCTATGTCATGTCCCCATTCCATGGAATCGATAGTCGTCTCCCGAATGTGATGCCGTGCGTGCCTAGGTTGCACATCGTACAAGGCTAAGGTATTTTTATATAACGAGCACATATTTAGAGTATGTAGATAATTGAACACAATTTTGAAACATGAAAAAGTTCTCTTTATTGATAATGAACATCTTTTACAAACTCTTGAACGAGTAAGATGGTTGCCTCAAGACTTACAAAAGTGGATACAAAATGAGATAACCGTCCTGTATATTACATTCTTTTACTAAAACTTCAAAGCTATAGATACCTTGGGGCGAAGCTATCGCCTTTCCTCGAAGCTGCATAAGGTATGTGCACGAGCTCCTAGAAACTTTAAAACGTCTCTTCGAAGGCACGATCAGGACGTGCCGGTAGATGGACTGGATTGAAAGTCGCTAAGCTTCTTGCAGGATCGCCTTGACGCGGAAAACCTGTTGCAACGAGGGTCTGTACATCAAAATATACTGGTGAAGACGAGCTAACCCAACTATACCAATCAACATATTATTTATGTGGAACATGTAAGTTATTATGTGGTCTTTCTATTTTGTCTTAGTACATTTTACAAGCATGCAATAGATATGAAAATTTACTGAAATAAATATGCCACCGTTCAGTGACTTTACCTGCCCGTCTGAACCACTTGCACAATACTTACCATGACCTTCCCTGCCACGAAGACATAGTTAGCTTGCACAGTTTAAATATACGACGGGATCACTGGCATGATGCCATAATAGACGGGTTATAGTCTTGGGAGAGAAGGACGTGCAACGCTAGGATCTCGAGGCATCGTATGCCATCCCGCCCGTTCGAGAGACTAACATGATATTTCGTCCGTATCAGATCGATGCCAGTGCCCCAGCGACCGTCTGCAGGAACTAAGACCTTGTGCAAAAGTTGTTCGTGACCAAGCAAAGTCTACTAAGCTATCAATCGAGGCAGTTTAAGGCAACACAAGCACGAGACAAGTAATATGGCATGATATATTTTGCATAGTCTTCCTGATCAGTTTATTGTATAGCAAGGTATGTTCTATACATAGCTCAATAATAGAAGAAGTATATATATTCTAACTAGAATTGAAACATGATGAAAGAATATTCTAAACAAACTAGCATGCAATACGGTAACCGTTCATAAGTTGATTGACAAGCATAAGGTAATCCAAGTCTATTTTATTTTATCATGTCATCTTTTAGTTATTATGGTATTGTTTGATCGGAACAATCAAGAAGGCAAGATTTAGATGTGAAAACTTTGAAGAAGGGTCAACTAAATCGAATTATAGCCACACACAAGTTTGTTGGAGAGAGGAAAGGAAAGAGGTGCTTCAAGACTCTAGTCGTCCAATATCTACTGTACGATCACCTGCATTGCCACAAACAGATGATCAATACCTCTTCTACTTTTTCAATCTCAGAATAAAAATATAGTTTAACGAATGAAAGCAATAAAATCCATCGAAATCGTTCAAGAAAATACAAATTCGAAAACCAACTCAAAAGCACGAAAGTAACAAGGCGACAACGAAAACTAGGCAAGAAAACTTGCAACGGAGAGGTCCCTCTTGACTCTGCCGCTAAGTCCATCCTTGGGCATGGTCCACTAAATATGGAAATCGATTCCGAAGAAGAAAATCCATAACAAGGAAAATATCTTGAATCAATCTATCCCGATCAAGCGCTCCCCGAAAAGGGGGAAGGAGGCACCACATCCTAACCAACTAATAAGAAGTTTCGTCTACGAAACTTAGGAATAGAACCTTACACTATGAAACAATAAAGAGAAATTTTCCTTCATATCAGACTCAAGCTCCCACGTCGATTCTTCAACTGAATGATTTCTCCAAAGCACGCGCACGAGAGGAACCGAATAATTTTGAAGCAGCTTCTCCTTTTGATCCAAGATTCACATAGGATGTTTAACATACGTCAAGTCTGCCTTAAAGTCCAGTTGATCAAAATCCACCACATGACTCAGATCGTATATGTACTTCATAAGCTGTAAAACATGGAAGATATTGTTCACTTCTGATAATAACGGTGACAGGGCAATCTGATATGCGACTGGGGCGACTCACTTAAGTATTTTGAACGGGCCGACGAATCTTGGGCTTAGCTTTCCTTTTTCTCCAAATATGGTAACTCCTCGCATGAGAGAGACCTTGAGAAATACATGATCACCTTCTAAGAACTCAAGAGGTCTACGGTGCTCGTCTGAGTAACTTTTCTGACGGCTTTGTGCTACTTTCAGCCGTTCGCGGATCAAACTGATCTTTTGGACGGTTTGTTCTATGAGTTCTAGGCCAAGAATTTATCGTTCACTAACTTTATCCCAACAGATAGGGGATCTAGACATATCCGCCTATACAACGCCTCATACGGCTCCATTTGAATGCTGGATTGATAACTATTATTGTATGCAAATTCGGCTAACCGTAGATCCATGTCCCAACTTGACTTCAAGTCCAAGTAACAGAGCCGTAGCATATATTAAAGGATTTGGTTTACCCGCTCTGTCTGGCCGTCCGTCTGAAGATGGTAGGTGGAGCTGAACTTCAACTTTGTCCCCATTGCTCACTCAAGGCTCTCCCAGAAGCGTGATAAGAATTATCCATCTCGATCAAAGACAATGGATACTGGAACACCGTAGAACGATCTCATCGCGGTAGATCTGTGCTAGACGGTTGTCACTCCAAGTAACTTTTATAGGCAGAAAGTGAGCTGACTTGGTGAGTCGATCGACGATGACCCAAACGATATTATTTTCCCATTAAGTCTTTGGCAAACCAACAATAAAATCTACGGTTATGTATTCCTATTTCTACTCCGGTATAGCAAGGTTCTGCATCTCTCTGCCCGGCCTCTGGTGCTCGACCTTTACTCGCTTACAAGCCATGCATTGCGACACGAACAATGCCACATCCCTCTTCATGCTGTACCACCAAAATTGTCACCCTCATATTTTTATTTAAGGGTAGTTTGGTAATTAATACGGGTATTTTTATTTTAGGATTTATTGTATTTAAATATTGTGCATGTAATTTATTTATTTATTTATTGTCTTATTTATTGATTGTTAGTTATTGATTTATTTTGGACTTGTGTAGTGGACCTAACCCATTTATTAGTTGCATAAACCCACTATTTAGATTAGTTTAGATTGAGCCCATTAAATTAGGCCCATGGATTAGGAGGATGGATTAATTAGTGAAACCATTAGACTAGAACCTTCCCCCTTAATTAATTTCTTCATGAAAGGCCCCAAGGGGTGTTTTGGACATTTCATATTACTTGGGAGAGGGTTTATAACCAGCCATTAGAGGAGGAGAGAGAGAGTGTCTCTCATTTTATTTTTTTATTTCCAAATAGATCTAGATTTTTCCCCTTTCCAAATTCTTTCATTCCCTCACCATTCCTCAACAAATTTCCACCCAAATTCCATTCCTATTCATCAATTTAGGCTACTACAATAAGGATCTACAAGAAGAAAATAAGGATCTAGAAGAAGGAGGCCAAGATCTAAAAATATGAGCTATTTTCTATTTTGGGGATTTTTTTATTGGGAATCCATCTCCCAATAGGTATATTTCAGTTTTTTCTCTTCTAGTAGACTCTAAATCTAAAATTTAACCATGAGAAACCAACCCACATGCATATGGTACCCATAGGAATTGGTTTTAGGTTCATATGATACCTATGGTGGAAGTTATGTGCATTTTGGTGCCAATTTTGGAGAAATTTCGAGATTGGCTCATGTAGTGATTGTCATTGGATCTAATAGATCTAATTGACATTTGATTACTTGTTTGTGACTAGTGTCGTATCCACAATTGGATACGTGTAGGCCGTATCTCATTAATTTGACGAAACAGGTTAATTTTGGAGGTTTTTCTTCGACACGGGGCCGTGTGCATATCATATTGTGACACAGACATGTGGATACT
Organism: Iris macrosiphon; assembly: GCA_036927795.1. Taxonomy (NCBI): domain Eukaryota; kingdom Viridiplantae; phylum Streptophyta; class Magnoliopsida; order Asparagales; family Iridaceae; genus Iris; species Iris macrosiphon. The sequence goes on along the minus strand of JAYESA010000015.1, from coordinate 75,652,607 downwards.
CTAATTACTATATGTATTATGCATAATTTGTGTTTTAGACTTGCTCGTGTCCTCCGGGATGCGTTTGGTTGTGTGTTGGAGCCGTATCGCAAGCGTATCATAGAGAAAGTGTGATACGGGTGCGGTGCACTCCACGTGTTTGTTGTTTTATCTTCTTTACTATACGTGCATGTGTAATTATATGTATAGATGGTAATTAGGTGATATATATATGCATATAATAGTTTATTTGAGTTTATGTATATGTGTGTGTCTATGTGTGTATATACTAGTGTATATAGTTATATGTATATATATATATATATATATATATATATATATATATATATATATATATATATATATATATATATATATAGTTGTGAGAGGAATATATATACTTGTTAGATATGTAGTAAGTTATTATGTAGGTATATGTATCTATGTATTGGTATGCATTATATGTTAGTAGTTAATAGTTTTAATATTTTAGTTATGTTTGTATAGTTTAGTATATGGGGGTTAGCTATATATATTAGCTATATGTATTAGGATTTGAATTACCTTGGGATACCAAGGTAATGTCAAGGTATTGAGGGATACTCAAGGTATTGGGTAATGGGTTGGTTTAGTCTAGTTAGTTACTATAGTAGTTAGTTAGTTATATATGTTTGATTATGTAGATAGTTAGATATATAAACTAGTATATATATATATATATATATATATATATATATATATATATATATATATATATATATATATATATATATATATATATATATATATATATATATTATGATTGATAGTTAGTCTCATATACTAATAGGTAGTGTATCTTGATAGTTAGTTATATTAGCTATACATATCTATGTATGTTAGTATTATAGTTAGTTCTATGTTATATTGAGATGTATATATTAGTATTAGTTATAGCTAGTATTAGTTTGGGGTTTTATATATCTATTGGTATTAGTTATATGTTAGAGTTGGGTTACCTCGGGATACCAAGGTATTACCAAGGTATTGGGTCGTTACCCAATGTATTGAGTTTGAGTATCGAGATAGGTGCGATACACATTGGTGCAAGGCCAAGGTATCATTAATTCCTTATTTTAATATAGAATTAAGTATAATGACTTGTATATATATATATATATATATATATATATATATATATATATATATATATATATATATATATATATATAAAATACTTTTCATATAAATGAACTTGCATATCTTAGGATACGGCTTTTTGAATGCCTTTTAGTATCTTAGCTTGGATTGTATAGCATAGTTTCATAGTGTTTCGACTTAGTGACTTAGTTTTAGACTCTTTGCAACCTAGATTTCATCGATTTGACTTAGAAATGGTTTTATGACTTAGACTTACATCAACTTAACTTATTTCTATTTTAGAACCTTGTATTGATGTAATATACCATATATAGGTTGTGTGGCACTAGCTTGGGCATCGAGAGACATACCTTGCTTAGGATTTCAGGCGAGTATATTTCTCTGATTGTTTTTAATTCATAATAATGTATATATACATGTTCTAGAATGGTATACATTGATTCCGATACAGAGATTTCATGGACTGGTGCTATATGGATCCCGTCATGAGATGTTATCCCCTGCCGTGTTCAGTGGGTACTCGTGTACATTGATTGTATCTCATCGTGTATATTGGGTATTGATTATATTTTGTGTTCATACACTGTCACGCCCCACTCCCAAAATACGTAGGACTAGGAATACGTAACACGCCAGCCGTATGTATACGAACTATGGAAACCATATATACACGTACGCTGTACATGAATATCCAATCCACCTGTGGTAATATACTGCCACGATAAGTCACACGCAATCTATATCTCATCCACAACACAAATAATAGATAAATAGGAAATAATAACTGAATATCAAATAAGCAGTCTCAAAGTATGATAGTCGGGTGGAAACAAATCCACTGTAAATCGACTATACCAAAACTACTAAAGAGAGAAGGGAATCAATTCTAATATAAGAATAAATGTCTCTAAAAGAATAGCAACTAGAATATCTAATAGCTGCAATGAATCACAGATACTCCGAAGGTAAGACCTCCTCAGTCTGATAAGTAGTGTCAGGTCCAGGTCCATACTCCCGCGGATACTCCTGCTCATCTATATTTGGAAAGGGACCAGGTCCTCAGAGGGACGTAACAAGATACATATAAATATGCCAATGAAGTACTGAAATGTAAACATCCAAGGGTCGCCTAACCATCTAAGTGAATACAATTTGAGAACAACTTTCCACCAAGTAGGCTATCTGGCTAAAAATAGGATTGGCATGGTTCGCTTGGAGATACAGGGGCCTACAAAGTATGTTATCTTTTGAACGCCAGAGGCCGCCTAATAATATATAATATATAGTGGTCATCACCACCCGTCGCTCAGGTGGAGTGTCCGGACGAACAAGAGAAAAGTACAAAGGAGCCCAATTGCCTTACTTGTTGTTCTATCCATCCCATGCTCTAAACATGTCACATCCATGACACGATAAAAACTCTAAATAACTGCCAGGTCTACTAGCATGCAAAGTTTCTATTGGCAGTTATCCCTATCCGTCGCACGACCTATACGTACCAGTGGTCAACCGAGTACGCAAGTCCGTATCCTACATGTGACTCACACTCATGTAAGAATAGTGTCATGGCCAATGAAACATAAAATTCCTCATAATAATGGGGTAAAGTAGGTCCCATGCATATACATAAATAAAAATATAATACGACGACACCGTCGTTGCACCCAAGTTTCCTTGGACGCGCAGTTTATATAGCAGTTAAAAATATATGACTATAATAAAAAGAAATAAAATATGCATGCATCATATGGAATATAAATACAGTACAATGGCAAGGTATACTTGCTTGGCAAGAAATCTGTATGGTGAAAGCGTCCAAATGTCAAGGACACGGGATCAGAAACTAATGGATCCGAACAAACATCTCTGGATGCTGAAATAGACATCACCAACATTTTCGTAATCAGCGAGATAGCTAGAAATCACTACCCTTTCATCCAATTTGGATACAGGGGTAAAATGGTAATTTTGGGTCAAAGCGGGTCCACGTGTGACACACTTTGCACTGAAAAGCGTGCCAAGGGTAACAGTCTCTAAATGGGACAAATTATAGGTCAAAAAAACTCTAAAATTCAGTGTGAACTCAACGGTATGTCAAAATGTGGATTCCAATGAGCCGAACACAATTTTGCCCAAAAGGTCAACCGTGGGGCCCGCCAATTGGCAACTTGGTCAACTGTCTCAGAATTGTATAAAAATTGGGTCACAGGACCAGCGCGATACCGTGAGTCCAGTGGTGCAAGTTTTATCGCATTCTGACGAGCGTGCACTAAATGGCATGAGTTTTTGCAAAAGTTACGACACGGGAGATTTTCTACGAATACGGGCTGATTCCGACGCGCACACGCGTCCAAATCAGTTTTCGTAAAAACCTACACGTCCGGGTATACTGTGCGCACCTTTTGGTACACTTGGTATACGACGGGGCAGTCCCGTTTGGCGGGGCGCGCTCCGTATCGCAATTTCTGGAATTTGGGAAAAAGCAGGTTTTCGGGATTTTCCATCTAATTTAATTCTATACACAACAATTAATAAATTATTGTATTTGATAGAAAATAAACTAGGCTAGGTGGTCTTCGCATACCAAAAGGAAAAATCGAATTCGGATCTCTGTGTGGGAGATACGAGTCTGTGAACATAGGTAGTTACCGCAGTTTTCTTCGATATCCAAAAGTTGTCATTTTTTGCCAACTTGGTCGCTGTTTTTGCCTAGGTTTACGCACTATTCGAGGTCAACTAACACACAGATATGGATGGGTTAAGTCGTGACGAGTTTGGTCGAGCGAGGAGACGGAAAACAGAGCGTGAACACAGGTACGTCGCAGTCAATTTCTGCAGCGGGTTGTGCGCGGTCACGCGGTCGGTTGCTCGGTGGTCCAGGCAAACAGCAACGACGATCAGGTGGCTCGGCGGCGGTCTCTAGGTCGAGGAGGATGGGGGAGAAGAGATTTGGGGTTAGGGTTTAGGGTTTGGGGTGATGAAAAGTATATATAGAGGGGAAGAGAAAGGGAGCGGGGGAAGAAGACCCGCGGCTGCTGCTGCTTTCCTAATAAGTCTAACGGGTCGTGGGGTGGTACATGGTCGAGTTTGATATGGGTTTGGGTTCGGGGTAGATCCATTAGGGATTTTTTTATTTCTTTTTCCTTTTTCTTTCTTTCTTATTTTTTCTAATTTCTGTTTATATTTCTTTTCTTTTCTAATTTCTTTTTAATAGCTCATTGCATATATATATATATATATATATATATATATATATATATATATATATATATATTATATATATATATACATATTTATATATATATATATATATGTAGAAATTTTTTAGAAATTTGTATTTGTGCGTAAAATTAATCTATCAACTATCTATAAGGTCTCCTACATGAAATAAATTAGGAAAAATTTATAATTGCTCAATAAATCCCCTAAACGCACAAACACCTAAAATAAAAATTAAATAAATTCTATTTCCTCTAATTAGCTCATAATTACTATAATTCAATTAAATAATTAATTAAAAAGGTAAATACGGTTTTTAGAATTAGTGGTTTTATATTCTACCCAACTTATAAAAATTTTGTCCTCTAAATTAAAACTAAGCCACGATAGAATGTCAAGGATGGTATAAGATATAAATTAACAAAGTAATTTCATACCTTGGTCAATGAATAGGTTCAAAAAATGCTTGCGCATGTTGTCCTCGCGCTCCCAAGTTGATTCTCCCTAGCGTGCCATGCTTCCATGCCACGCGAACCAAGGGAATAGACTGGTTTCTCAACACTTTCTCTCAACGATCAAGGATTCCTACGGGTTTCTCTTGGTATGACAAGTTCGGCCCAATGGTGATCTCCGATTAGTCAAGAACATGATTGATGTCTACCACATATCGCCTGAGCTGCGACACATGGAATACATCATGTACTCCCTCCAGTGAAGGTGGTAGCGCAAGTCGATATGCCACTTCTCCTACTCTCTCTAGCACGTCAAATGGTCCAATATACCTTGGACTCAACTTGCCATGTCCTCTGAATTGAATGGTGCCTCTGGTAGGTGATATCCTCAAGAAGACATGATCGCCCTCTTTAAACTCCAAGGGACGACGATGAAGGTCTGCCCACTGCTTCTGTCTGTCTTGCGCTGCTCGCAAGTGCCCTTGTATCTTCTTAACTGTCTCAACGGTGTTGACCACCAACTCGGGTCCCAGAATCTGACGTTCTGCTACGTCACTCCAACACACAGGAGACCTATATTTTCTTTCATATAATGCTTCAAACGGAGCCATCTGGATACTCGCTTGATAGCTATTGTTGTAAGAAAACTCCACAAGGTGTAGGTGGTCCTCCCATGATCCTCCAAAGTCTAACATACAAGCCCTCAACATATCCTCCAATGTCTGAATAATACGCTTTGACTGCCCATCTGTCTGCGGGTGGTAAGATGTACTGAACTTCAGACGAGTTCCAAGACTCTCTTGCATGCTTCTCCAAAAGTGCAATATAAAACGTGAATTCCTGTTTGACACAATGCTGACTGGTATACCGTGTAATCTCATGATCTGCCTTATATATAAGTCAGCTAAAGGTTCTGTAGATTGGCCAACTCTAAAAGGTAAGAAATATGCTGACTTGGTGAGTCTATCCACTATTACCCATACTGCATCTCTCCCACTTGGACTCTTGGGAAAACCCATGACGAAGTCCATAGTGATGTGCTCCCACTTCCACTCTGGAATCGGAAGTGGTTGCAATAATCCTGCTGTTCTCTGATGCTCCGCCTTTACTTGCTGACATACTAGACATTTAGCTACAAAGCGAGCTATCTCTCTTTTCATTCCATGCCACTAAAACTGCTGGCGTAAGTCACGATACATCTTGGTGCCTCCAGGATAAATAGAATATATCGAACTATGAGCTTCTGTCATCAGCTCCTGTCGGATCTCTCCATTTGAAACATAAAGACGATCACCATATCGTAATGTCCCATCCTCATGGATGCATAATCTTGTCTACTCTCCGGCCTCTGTCCTTTCCTTCAGTCTCCTGAATCTGGCATCTGTAGGCAAAGCTGCCTTGATCCTCTCTACTAGTGATGACTGTACTTACAAGTTGGCTAATGTCCCATCTGCTCTGGGTAATATCACTTCAATGCCAAGCTCTTGCAAGTCCTCCAATAATTCTCTCTGTGCTGTCAAGAAATAAGCTGTTGGCTTCCAGCTTAACGTGTCTGCTACAACGTTAGCTTGCCTGGGTGATAATGTAGCTCTATCTCAAAATCTTTTATCAACTCAAGCCATCGACATTGCCTCATATTTAACTTCTTCTGCGTGAAAACGTACTTGAGGCTTTTGTGGTCTGTATAGATCTTCACTCATTCCCCATATAAGTAATGTCTCCATAGCTTCAGAGCAAATATAACGGCTGCAAGTTCCAAGTCATGAGTTGGATAATTCTTCTCATGCACTCGTAACTATCTAGATGCATACGCAATCACCTTGCCATGCTGCATCAATACGCATCCCAAGCCTTTTCCTGATGCGTCACTGTAGATCATATAACCTCCTGATCCGGATGGAATAGTCAATACTGGGGCTGTAGTCAGTCGCTTTTTCAACTTCTCGAAAGCGGCTTGACACTCGTTGGTCCATATGAATTCTTGGTCCTTGCAAGACAACCGAGTCATAGGTGCTGCTATCATTGAGAAGTTCTCCATGAACCGTCGGTAATATCCCGCAAGTCCATGGAAACTCCTCACCTCTGATGCTGATTTAGGAACATGCCATGTCTCAACTGCCGAGATCTTCTCTGGATCAACAGAAATACCATCTTCCGTAATGATATGCCCAAGAAATAAAACTCTGTCCAAGAAGAACTCATATTTACTGAGCTTTGCATATAATTGCTCTCTCCTCAATGTCTCTAGAATAATCCGCAGGTGCTTCTCGAGCTCCTCGTGGCTCTTCGAATATATAAGTATATCATCTATGAAGACGACCACGAACTGGTCCAAATACTGGTGGAGACTTGATTTATTAAGTCCATAAAGATAGCTGGAGCATTGATCAATCCAAATGGCATGACCAGAAACTCGTAATGTCCATACCTTGTGCTGAATGCGGTCTTCGGAATATCCTGCTTCCGTACCTTCACCTGGTGATATCCCGATCTTAAGTCTATCTTTGAGAACACCTTGGCTCCACTGAGTTGATTAAATAAGTCGTCAATGCGTGACAAAGGGTATTTATTCTTTACAGTCACTGCATTTAAGGCTTTGTAGTCAATGCACATACGCACTGATCCATCCTTTTTTGGTACAAACAACACTGGTGCTCCCCAGGGTGATATACTTGGTCGGATAAAATCTTTCTCCTCTAGTTCTTTCAACTGTGCCTTCAGCTCGTCCATCTCCTTCTTCGCCAATCGGTAAACATGCGATGCTATGGGTGCTGCTCCTGGTGCTAATTCAATTGAAAACCCTACGTCTCTGTTTGGGGGTAGTCCTAGAAATTCCTCTGGAAAGACGTCTTAAAATTTTGAAATAATAGGGTGATAAACAACGTCGTCCATTGCGAGCTACATACCATCAAGGATTTCTGTGGATCCTCGTGCAAACTTAAGTTTAGGCTGGCCTGGTACCTTAAAAAGAATGCTTCCTCCAAAGCAATCGAAGAAAGCATGGTACTTGCTTAGCCAGCCCATTCCAAGCATAGTATCAAAGGTTGGCATAGGAAGGACTAAGAGTCGGGCATTCATCTCTCTTCCACGTATCACTATAGGACACGATCTATAAATTCTACTAACAGGTACAACTCCTCCTCCGATAAGAATTCTAACACAACTAGATAAAGGTGTAGAGGCAATGTTGTGTTTGGCAATAAAACTAGATGATATGAATAAGTGGGTGGCTCCCGTATCAAACAATGTCATAGCCGAAAAAGTAAAATCAAGAGTAATACCTATTATGACATCAACCTCCTGATCTATGTCATCCATTTCTAATGCAAAAGCTTGCCCATTCTTCTACGGCTATCCATGACTAGCCCTCATGTACTGATCCTCCTGAGTAGGTAGTGGTGGTCCTCGCTGAAATTCTTCTGCTGCTGGGGGTCGAGGTGCTCCTGGTATAGTTATCTGCTGTTCTGGCTTCGGTGCTGGAAGCGCTAGTGTTTGTACTGGCGGTGGAAGTGTCTGCTGCATTGGGCAGTCTCTCGCCAGGTGCTGTTCGGAGCCACATCTCATACACTGACCCAAGCGGGTCCGACAATCTCTCAAAATATGTCCGCGTCTCCCACAATAATTGTAGTGGGGCTTCTTCGTATTCTGGTATGGTCCTGCTCTGTGTTGGTACTGCTGTTGCTGAGCTAAAGGACGTCTGATAGGTCCTCCTTGTTGTGTCCTTGCCAGTCCCTGCTGTGTCCTTGCTGATCCTTGTTGTATCTTCAGCTGACCTCTTTTTTCTCTGCTGATGGTTTCTTGTAATCTGGCTTCTGTCAGTAACTCGTCATAAGAGATCCGGGACTGTGAGCTAGTGTAGTGTTGGAGCTCCTGAGTCAGTCCGCGATGAAACCTCTTAGCCTTAGCCAAGTGATCTGGTATCAAGGTAGCGCCATATTTACTGAGGCGACTAAAATCGGTATCATACTCGTCCACTGTTCTGTTCTCCTTCTCCAAGTGAAGAAAATGATCGTACAATACATCTCTGACGGTGTCCGGAAAGTACTTCCTCTCAAAGTACTCCAAGAATTGCTCCCAAGTCTGGTATATACCCAACTGGCGTTCCATTGATTCCCACCAGTGATGGGCATTACCATCTAGTAGCGTCCTTACACCTGTCATCCATAGGTCCGTAGGTAACTGCGATGCTTCCAACAGCTTCTGCGTGTGTGTGATCCAGTTGGTAGTCTCCTCCGGGCTCTCAGTGCCCTTGTACGGCTTCAGACCCATCTGTATAAAGTCCTTTACTAAACCAACTCTAGCTCGAGGTACTGGAACTAGTGCTTGAGCTGGTACAGTAGCCTATGCAGCCATCCTCTCAAGTACTGCCAAAAATTTTTGCCTCTGCTCTGTTGCTTGCTGCCTCTGCTCTGCAGCTAGTGTGGCGGCCTGTTGTCGCTGTTCCTGCATTATCATCTGGAAGAATTGGAACAACTGTGTCTAGCCATCCTGCGGTATCGATGAAGATGAAAGGTTCCTATTAGGTGAAGCTGGAAGTTCAGATGGAATTGGATTGTGAGTCTGTCCATCTGGTCCCGGAAGTCTAGGAATCATTGAGGTCCCTCCTTGAGTTTGACCATTGACTCCTGAAGGTGTGTCGCCATCGGCGGCAGTACATCCATTTTGCATATCCATCTCTCCGCAGGTGATATACGAACGATTAGAAAAAGTACGAAAATCAAACTGGATGCAAGCATTAAATATGATAGTTGAACGGAAGGATGAGTTTCAGTCAAGCGTGGATGAGATCCTTATACTCTATTCCTATACGTAGGCTTGTTCAGTACAGTTACGTAATCGAGACAATATATTCTTGACCTGTATGGGCCACCACAAAAACATGTCACGCCCCAGTCCCAAAATACGTAGGACTAGGAATACGTAACACGCCAGCCGTATGTATACGAACTCCAATATATGGAAACCATATACACACATACACTGTACATGAATATCCAATCCACCTGTGGTAATATACTGTCACGACAAGTCATACACAATCTATATCTCATCCACAACACAAATAATAGATAAATGGGAAATAATAACTGAATATCAAATAAGCAGTCTCAAAGTATGATAGTCGGGTGGAAACAAATCCACTGTAAATCGACTATACCAAAACTACTAAAGAAAGAAGGAAATCAATTCTAATATAAGAATAAAGGTCTCTAAAAGAATAGCAACTAGAATCTCTAATAGCTGCAATAGATCACAGATACTCCGAAGGTAAGACCTCCCCAGTCTGATAAGTAGCGTCAGGTCCAGGTCCATACTCCTGCGGATACTCCTGCTCATCTATATCTGGAAAGGGACCAGATCCTCAGAGGGACGTAACAAGATACATATAAATATGCCAATGAAGTACTGAAATGTAAACATCCAAGGGTCGCCTAACCATCTAAGTGAATGCAGTTTGAGAACAACTTTCCACCAAGTAGGCTATCTGGCTAAAAATAGGATTGGCATGGTTCTCTTGGAGATACAGGGGCCTACAAAGCATGTCGTCTTTTGAACGCCAGAGGCCGCCTGATAATATATAATATATAGTGGTCATCACCACCCATCGCTCCGGCGGAGAGTCTGGGGGAACAAAGGAAAAGTGCAAAGGAGCCCGATTGCCTTACTTGTTGTTCTTCCCACCCTATGCTCTAAGAATATAATATCCATGACACGATAAAACCTCTAAATAACTGCCAGGTCTACTAGCGTGCAAAGTTTCTATTGGCAGTTATGCCTATCCGTCACACGACCTATACATACCAGTGGCCAGCCGAGTACGCAAGTCCGTGTCCTACATGTGACTCACACTCATGTAAGAATAGTGTTATGGCCAATGAAACATAAAATACCTCATGATAATAGGGTGGTCTCATAAAGTAGGTCCCATGCATATACATAAATAAAAATAAAATACGACAACACCGTCGTTGCACCCAAGTTTCCTTAGACGCGCAGTTTATATAGCACTTAAAAATATATAACTATAATAAAAAGAAATAAAATATGCATGCATTATATGGAATGTAAATACAGGATAATAGCAAGGTATACTTGTCTGACAAAATATCTGTATGGTGAAAGCGTCCAAATGTCAAGGACAAGGGATCAAAAACTAATGGCTCAGAACAAACGTCTCCGGATGCTGAAATAGACATCACCAACGTTTCTGAAATTAATGAGATAGCTAGAAATCACTACCCTTTTGTCCAATTTGGATACAGGGACAAAACGGTAATTTTGAGTCAAAGCGGGGTCCACGTGTGGCCCACTTTGCACCGAAAAGCGTGCCAAAGGTAACAGTCTCTAAATGGGATAAATTATAGGTCAAACAAACTCTAAAAGTCAGTGCGAACTCAATGGTATGTCCAAATGTAGATTCCGGTGAGCCGAATATAATTTTGCCCAAAAAGTCAACCGTGGGGCCCGTCAATTGGCGACTTGGTCAACTATCTCAGAATTACGTAAAAATTGGGTCACAGGACCAGCGCGATACCACGAGTCCAGTGGCTCAAGTTTTGTCGCATTCTGACGAGCGTGCACTAAATGGCGCGGAGTTTTACAAAAGTTGTGACATAGGGATTTTTTGCGGATACGGGCTGATTCCGACTCGCACACGCGTCCAAATCTATTTTCGCAAAAATTCACACATTCGGGTATACTGTGCACACCTTTTGGTATACTTGGTACATGATGGGGCGGTCCAGTTTGGCGGGACGCGCTCCGTATCACAATTTTTGGAATTTTGGAAAAAGCAAGTTTTTGGGATTTTCCATCTAATTTAATTCTACACACAGCAATTAATAAATTATTGTATTTGACAAAAAATAAACTAGGTTAGGTGGTCTTCGTATACCAAAAGAAAAAACTAAATTCGGATCTCTGTGGTGGGAGATACGAGTCCGTGAACATAGGTAGTTATCGCAGTTTTCTGCGATACCCAAAAATTGTCATTTTTTGTCAACTTGGTCGCTGTTTTCGTCTAAGTTTATGCGCTAATCGAGGTCAACTAACACACAGATATGGAAGGGGGTTAAGTCGTGAATATACCGATGAAGATGGGGTCGAGTTTGGTCGAGCGAGGAGACGGAAAACAGAGCGTGAACACAGGTACGTCGCAGTCATTTTTTGCAGCGGGTTGTGCGCGGTCATGCGGTCGGTTGCTCGGCAGTCCAGGAGAACAGCGGCGGCGGTTAGGTGGCTCGGCGGCGGTCACTAGGTCGAGGAGGATTGGGGAGAAGAGATTTGGCGTTAGGGTTTAGGGTTTGGGGTGATGAGAAGTATATAAAGAGGGGAAGAAAAAGGGAGCGGGGGAAGAAGCCCCGCGGCTGCTGCTGCCTTCCTAAGTCTAACGGGTCGTGGGGTGGTACAGGGTCGGGTTTGATATGGGTTTGGGTTCGGGGTAGATCCATTAGGGATTTTTTATATTTCTTTTTCCTTTTTCTTTCTTTCTTATTCTTTCTAATTTCTATTTCTATTTCTTTTCTTTTCTAATTTCTTTTTAATAGCTCATTGCATATATATATATATATATATATATATATATATATATATATATATATATATATGTAGAAAATTTTTAGAAATTTGTATTTGTGCGTACAATTAATCTATCAACTGTCCATAGGGTCTCCTACATGGAATAAATTAGAAAAAATTTATAATTGCTCCATAAATCCCCTAAACGCACAAACACCTAAAATAAAAATTAAATAAATTCTATTTCCTCTAATTAGCTCATAATTACTATAATTTAATTAAATAATTAATTAAAAAGGTAAATACGGTTTTTAGAATTAGGAGTTTTACACGCACTGCTTGTGTTCAGTGTGCTTATTCGTGTACACCCACCACTCGTGTTCGATGGTTATGATATTCATGTACACCTACCGCTCATGTTCGGTGGTTATAATATTCGTGTACACCCACTGCTCGTGTTTAGTGGTTATATTTTGTGTTCGTAGCGTGTCATGATTGGATCCATCGATATTAGTTGGGGGTGGGAGAGTATGAGTTGATTATGTGATCAAAGCTCCATTGTTACATCGTGTACATTCTGGTTAGATACCTCACTTATAATCTGTCTTAGCTGATCATGTTCACCCAAACCGATCACCTAATGAACTTGTATTCTGTGGCACATTAGCTAGTTTAGATTGCAGTTGTTTCATCATATTGTTGATATTCATATTGTTGTTTTATATTCTCGTACATTATCTGTATATCTATTGTTCATCATTCATATGTTTAGTGATCTTGTATTCCATTTCTATATCTGTTTATATGCTCAATTATGCTATTGAAACTGTTTTCAGAGGTATGTACTTTGCTCCAATCCTGACTGGATTTATTTTTTCTAGATGATTGGCTTATAGAGTAGTGTCCCACATTCTACGGTCCACAGGATGGTGTTTATTTAGAGGATCCTTTGATATACCAGGAGGACTTAGTTGCAGAGCCCGAGGAGGTCTAGTTTATTTGTGTTGGACTTGTATTATATTATATTGTTGAGATTCATTGAGCTGTATACTATTTCAATTTATGGTTTATATCTTATTCTTTCCTTCGCTATTCCATTCTTGCTTATATTCCTTAGTTTGCATTGTGATTGAGTTTAGTTATATTATGAGATACCATTTTGTTCCTCCGTTTGGAGTTGAGATGATTGATAGTTACCATATTATATTATTGAGATGCTAGATAGTTAAAAATAACCCAGACAACGTTCTACCGCCGATTCTGTGGCGTAGGCTGGCGTACCCACGTACTCGTGCCCGAATATTCGGGTGCGGGTCATGATACATTTTTAGTGGTAGCCCATGCAAGTCAGGCTTCTCAAGTTATGCAATATCGTGGTAGTGCGACGTCTTAGTTGTACTACTGCGAGCCTGCGTTAGGATATAGGACATAGGACACTGGGACTTCCCTTGAGAATCTTATTATAAATTCTAATTCAAGTCTTTTTCCTTGTTTTTGTCCACTCTCACCTGTTGTTATTGAATTTGATTCTTGGTGATCGGTTGTTGAATTTAATTATTGGTGTTTGTTGTTGAGTTTGATTTTATATCGTGATAAATTTTACAGGCTAAATTACGGTATCATCTGATGACATATGTTGATGAGCACAGTGAGAAAGGTAAAACGTCTGCTTTGGTTGTGGAGCCTAGAATTTATTGTAGCCATATTAGCTGGCGTGGCGAAAACGTAGGTACCTGACTTCGGATGTACATATCTTAGTTATAAAATTTAGAATTTCTTGCAGCTATATTAGTCGGCACAATTAGGATTCTAGACGACATGATTATAGAGGTGCATACCTAAGTTATGGAATCTATCGTTTATCGCAGCTATGCTTACTGGAGTGGCGAGGATTCTTAGTATCATGATTTTGGACAGACGTGTACGATTATCAGATTGTATCTTAAATTGGTTCTTAAAGTATCATCTCAATACTTATCCAATTCTGTTATTATAGGACTTTGTTCCATCATTTTTTTTAGCTTAGCAGTAGAGATACTTTCAGTTCTTTAGTCCAGTTCCTTATAGAGCTTTATTCCATTAGGGTTCCTTGTTAGTGTGATAATTGGTGACCTGCAATTAGGTCTGTGTCTTAGTATCAGTATTGACTATTGGGAGTGTGGCTTGTGAGTCTGTAAGTGGTTCTTGGTTGGGCATATGAGCAATAGGCATCAATCTAGAGATAACCCATAGCGTAGTACCTTATAGCAATAATTCTATGATAAGGTGTCATTATAATTAGTATTGGTACTATAGGTAGAAAGGGGAGTAAAGAGTATCAGTGATGGTTCCAGGAGTTAGTATCAGAGTCAGCATGCCAGTTCTGGACAGTCATGAATTTATGTAGTTGAGTGATCCATGTAAACAATTAAGTATTAAGGAAATTGTGTTGGAAATTAATAGAGCATGATATTTAATTTGGTGGTTGATACTTGGGTGTGTCAAGAGTAAAGAAATGTATATGCATAAAGGGTATTAGTGAGTGTGCCATAGTATGAGGGTACCCATAAGTGTATAGGAGAGTGTGAAAGAATAAGAATACATTGTGCTAAGGTAGTAGGACTTGTATTACAGGTAAAAGTAGAGCATTGATGTGAGTAGATAGGAGTGTACTAGTAGATGACTATTGATGGGTATATCACCTGAAATTGAGGTCAGTGATGTGTTAAAAGCAATATGTGGAAGAATATCTAGAAATTGTATGCAGAATGCACAGTGGGTGATGAGTGTCAGTGTGGAAGTTCATGAGTATCAAAAAGTGGTTGCCTGGGTATTAGAAAATTTTATTAGTATGTCGTAGGTTAAGAAATATCAAGATTGGTCATGGAAGATATGTAGTGTATCACTGATTAGTGTATCAGTCTGTAAATGATTTAAGGAGATATATATATACATCAATAGAGATATGGAACCATGTGCCTGCCTTTGAGAGTGAAGTGAAGCATGTGTATATAGAAGTTAATAAGTAGAGCATTGGATGCAAGTGATCATGAGTTCTAGTGAGTGTGATAAGGTGATCTAATAATAAACTAGTGTCCTAGAACATTAAGGGCATATGCGATGTAGTTAGGAAGCTAGTGTTACTATATCAAGAGTACTAGTGTTTCTATATCAGGGATTAGTTGAGTAATGTGCTAGTAACAGTAAGTACCTTGTGTGATAATATTAGATTGGTGTATCAGTTAATATGGATAGAAGAGCATTTGGAACTAATAGTGCAAGTTATCTAGGCAATAGAGGAGAGAGGCAATTTATTTATAGAAGTAAGTTTAGTAGGTATAGTACCTTGCTAATTTTGAGTATAGAGGTTGTATGTATCAAGGAAAGTACGAGGGGTATAAGGATACCAGTGAGATATCATGGTGTTTTAATGGCTAGAAGGTAATTGTATAGGTATTGTGATACTAATGTATAGATGAGAACCTTGGGGGTAATTAACAAGTATCAGAGAATGAGTTATACCGAGTATCAGATAGAAAAGTACCCTAGTAACAAGAGCCAGAGTATCTCAAGTATTATGAAAGTTTAGGCACAAGCATTTCAGTATAATATAGAGGAGAGGCATGAGTAAAATTGGTATGATGATGTCATCTAAAAAGCTTATAAGAGCTGGTGCCTTGTGTAGACAGTAACAAGATTTGAGTAAGGCATCCTATTGGGAGTACTTAAGTTGGACAAGGGTGTGCAAATAAAACACATGATTGAAAAGTATACAAGTATTCCTTGCAAGACAATGGTTGAGAAATTTTGGTGATTACAAGAATTGAAACAGATAAAGGAGGTAGTATCTTAGCAAAATTTTGTATAATATCCTAGGTAGCAACTGCTAGTGAGTTGAACATGTCCATGACCTAGAACTATAGTATATCACTAGTATTTGGTAACCCTCAGTATTAAGAATATTTTGACTAGGTAGATAATTAGTGAATGCTTAGTGTGTGATGGAATAGGCCACATGTGGCATAGTAGGTTATCCCGCACCAGTAGAGGGAGACACCCCAGCAGGACAATGACTGAAATTCATGATAGTTAGAGTATGATTTTCTCTTTCAGTAGAATGGTATGATTGTATGTTATATGATAGGACTATTTTAGACTGTGATTGATGGGGGTTTGACACTAGTAAAATTTATATGACTGGCTCAAGAGAGAGGGGTGAGAGTTTTAATTTCGAGGACAAAATTTTCTAAGGAGGGTAGGATTGTCACTCTCATATTTTCATTTAAGGGTAGTTTGGTAATTGACACGGGTATTTTTATTTTAGGATTTATTGTATTTAAATATTGTGCATGTAATTTATTTATTTAATTTATTATTTATTGATTGTTAGTTGTAGATTTATTTTGGACTTGTGTAGTGGACCTAACCCATTTATTAGTTGCATGAACCCAACATTTAGATTAGTTTAGATTGAGCTCATTAAATTAGGCCCATGGATTAGGAGGATAGATTAATTAGTGAAACCATTAGACTAGAACCTTCTCCCTTAATTAATTTCTTCATGAGAGGCCCCAAGTGGTGTTTTGGATATTTTATATTGCATTGGAGAGGGTTTATGACTAGCCATTAGAGGAGGAGAGAGAGTGTCTCTCATTTTATTTTTTATTTCCAAATAGATCTAGATTTTTTCCCTTTCCAAATTCCTTCATTCCCTCACCATTCCTCACCAAATTTCCACCCAAATTCCTTTCCTATTCATCAATTGAGGCTACTACAATAAGGATCTATAAGAAGGAAACAAGGATCTAGAAGGAGGAGGCCAAGATCTAGAAAGAGGAGCTATTTTCTATTTTGGTATTTTTTATTGGGAATCCTTCTCCCAATAGGTATATTTCAGTTTTTCCTCTTCTAGTAGACTCTAAATATGGGATTTAGTCATGAGAAACCAACCCACATGCATAGGCTACCCATAGGAATTGGTTTAAGGTTCATGGGACACCTATGGTGGAAGTTATATACATTTTGGTGCCAAATTTGGAGAAATTCCGAGATTGGCACATGTAGTGGTTGTCATTTTAGATCTAATAGATATAATTAATATTTGATTGCTTATTTATGACTAGTGTCGTGTCCATAATTGGATACGTGTAGGCCGTATCTCGTCAATATAACGAAACGAGTTAATTTTGGAGGTTTTTCTCTGACACGGGACCTTGTGCATATCACATTATGACACGGACACGTGGATACTCTAATTACTATACATATTATTCATAATTAGTGTTTTAGACTTGTTCATGTCCTTCGAGATGCGTTTGGTTGTGTGTTGGAGCCGTAACACAAGCGTATCATAGAGAAAGTATAATACGGGTACGGTGCACTCCACGTGTTTGTTGTTTTATCTTTTTTACTATACGTGCATGTGTAATTATATATATAGATGATAATTAGATGATATATATGCATATAATAGTGTATTTGAGTTTATGTATATGTGTGTGTATATACTAGTGTATATAGTTATGTTTATATATATATATATATATATATATATATATATATGTGTGTGTGTGTGTGTGTGTGTGTGTGTGTGTGTGTGTGTTGGTTAATATATACGCATATATATATATATATATATATATATATATATATATATATATATATATATATATATATATGCATTTATATATATATATATATGCATTTATATATATATATATATATATATATATATATATATATATATATATATATATATATATATATATATATATATATATATATATATATATATATAGTTATTTATATGTGTGTGATTATATATATCTATATATATATATAGTTGTGAGAGGAATATATATACTAATAGTTTTAATAGTTTAGTTATGTTAGTATAGTTTAGTATATGGGGGTTAGCTATATAGCTATATGTATTAGGATTTGAATTACCTTGGGATACCAAGGTAATGTCAAGGTATTGAGGGATACTCAAGGTATTGGGTAATGGGTTGGTTTAGTTAAGTTAGTTATTATAGTAGTTTGTTAGTTATATATGTTTGATTATGTAGATAGTTAGATATGTAAACTAGTATATATATAGTTAGTCTCATATACTAATAGGTATTGTATCTTGATAGTTAGTTTTATATTAGCTATACATATCTATGTATGTTAGTATTATAGTTAGTTCTATGTTATATTGAGATGTATATATTAGTGTTAGTTATAGCTAGTATTAGTTTGGGGATTTACATATCTATTGGTATTAGTTATATGTAAGAGTTGAGTTACCTCGGGATACCAAGGTATTACAAAGGTATTGGGTCGATACCCAAGGTATTGAGTTTACATATCGAGATAGGTGCGATACGCATTGGTGCAAGGCCAAGGTATCCTAATTTCCATGTTTTAATATAGAATTAAGTATAACGACTTGTATATATATATCTAAAACACTATTTTCATATAAATGAACTTGCGTATCTTAGGATACGGCTTTTTGAATGCCTTTTAGTATCTTAGCTTGGATTTTATAGCATAGTTTCATAGTGTTTCGACTTAGTGACTTAGTTTTAGACTCTTGCAACCTAGATTTCATCGATTTGACCTAGAAATGGCTTTATGACTTAGAATTGCATCAACTTAACTTATTTCCATTTTAGAACCTTGTATTGATATAATATACCATATATAGGTTGTGTGGCACCAGCTTGGGCATCGAGAGACACACCTTGCTCAGGACTTCAGGCGAGTACATTTCTTTAATTATTTTTAATTTATAATAATGTATATATGTATGTTCTAGAATGGTATACATTGATTTCACGGCTGGTGCTATATGGATCCCGTCATGAGATGTTATCCCCTACCGTGTTCAGCGGGTACTCGTGTACATTGTATCTCATCGTGTATATTGGGTATTGATTATATTTCGTGTTCACACACTGCTCGTGTTCAGTGTGCTTATTCGTGTGCACCCATCGCTCGTGTTCGGTGGTTATGATATTCGTGTACCCATCGCTCGCATTCGGTGGTTATGATATTCGTGTATACCCACTGCTCGTGTTCAGTGGTTATATTTCGTGTTCGTAGCGTGTCGTGATTGGATCCATCGGTATTAGTTGGGGGTAGGAGAGTAGGAGTTGATTATGTGATCAAAGCCCCATTGTTACATCGTGTACATTCTGGTTAAATACCTCACTTGTAATCTGTCTTACCTGATCATGTTCACCCAACTCGATCACATAATGAACTTGTATTCTGAGGCATATTAGCTAGTTTAGATTGCAGTTGTTTCATCATATTGTTGATATTCATATTGTTGTTCTATATTCTCGTACATTACCTGTATATCTATTATTCATCATTCATATGTTTAGTGATCTTGTATTCTATTTCTATATCTGTTTATATATTCGATTATGCTACTGAAACTGCTTTCAGAAGTATGTACTTCGCTCCAATACTGACTGGATATTTTTTTTCCAGATGATTGGCTTATAGAGCAATGTCCCATATTCTACGGTCTACAAGACGGTGTATCTTTAGGGGATCCTTTGGTAGACCAGGAGGACTTAGTTGCAGAGCCCGAGGAGGTCTAGTTTATTTCTGTTGGACTTGTATTATATTATATTATATTATTGAGATTCATTGAGTTGTATATTATTTCAGTTTATGGTTTATATCTTATTCTTTTCTTCGCTATTCTATTCGTGCTTATATTCCTTAGTTTACATTAAGATTGAGTTTAGTTATATTGTGAGATACCATTTTGTTCCTCCGTTTGGAGTTGAGATGATTGACATGTACCATATTATATTGTTGAGATGCTAGATAGTTAGAAATGACCCAGATAACGTTATACCGCCGATTTTATGGCGTAGGCTGGACGTACCCACGTACTCGTGCCCGAATATCCGGGTGCGTGTCATGATAAAAATATCGTGCGAAGGTATCGATATATCTTCGTGCTTCCTGGATGTGAAGTGTAACTCGCTTATTAGGCTTCCGTGAGTATCTCTTTTCTGATGTTTGCATCGTTAGGAAAACACAATCTTCCATCCGTGCTCACCACAAAGTCGGTCGCCCTTCCTATTGAGATAAGATTACGCATCTTCTCTAGGAACATGTCATCCTTCTGAGCGGACTTAACTTTCTCTTATAGGTCTGGTTCGAGGCGTAATTAAGCCACCTGCACCCCCTTTTTCTATCTGATTCAAAGTGTAATACCCAAACTTTCCAGATCCCTTCGTAGCCTGTCATCGATAGCTAAGCTCCCAATGAATACTTGACTCAGTGCATCAGCTACAACGTTGCCCTTACATAGTGTATATCTGATCATCAAGTCAAAGTCGCTAAGGAGTTCAAGCCAACGTCGTTGCCGTAAATTCAGATTCTTTTGAGTATAGAGGTACTTAAGGCTTTTGTGATCCGTGAAAATTTTATATGGTACGCCTAGAGGTAATGCTACCATAACTTTAACGCGAACACTATCGCTGCTAGTTCCAGAACGTGCGTCGGATAGTTTCTTAACGCACGCCGACCCTAGAAAGAGCACTTAGCCGTCAAGCCGTCTCGTCCGTTCGTGTTAACTGCCTCAACGCAAAGACTATCACCTTGTCCTTCTGCATAAGGACACATCCCAATCCCTTTCCTGAAGCGTCGTTATAAATCTTAAAATCATCGGGCCCGTCCAAAAAAGTAAGAATCGGTGCTGAGATGAGTTGTTGCTTTAATTCCAAAATTGAAGTTTCACACTCGTCCGACTACGCGAACGTTACTCCTTTCCAAGTTAGATGAGTCAGAGGCGAAGTGATCCTTGAAAAATCTTTTATGAATCTCCTGTAGTAGCCTGCTAGACCAAGGAAGCTTCGAATGTCGCTGGTCGACTCAGGTCTATTCCACTCTATGATGGCTTCAACTTTCTTTGGGTCGACTGAGATGCCCTCCGCGGAAATGATATGCCCAAAAAAATATATGATGTCCAATTAGAACTCGCACTTACTTAGCTTCACGAACAACTTATTATCTCGAAGAGTTTGAAGCACCATCAGCATGTGTCATGTGTGTTCATCCTTATTCTTCGAGCACACTAAGATGTCGTCTATGAATACCACCATAAACTTATCAAGGATTGGTCGGAACACATGGTTCATCCAATCCATGAATGCGACATGAGCATTCATCAGTCCGAACGACATGAAAAAAAACTTATAGTGGCCATAGCGGGTGCAAAATGTTGACTTTGTCATGTCCTCTGGCTTGATCTTTAATTGGTGGTAGCCAGAGCGAAGGTCTATCTTCGAAAACACTGACGCCCCTTACATCTGATCAAAGAGGTCGTCGATCCTGGACAGGGGATACTTATTTTGAATAGTTACCTTATTTATCTCCCGATAGTCTATGCAGCATATCGTCCCATCCTTCTTCTTCTTCACAAAAAGTACATGCGCGCCCAAATGAGACACGCTTGGACGAATATATCTATGGTCAAGCAGTTCTTTTAGTTGGTACTTTAACTCCTTTAGTTCAGCAGGGGACATTCATTACGGGGCTTTGGAAATCGGTTGGGTATTTGGGAAGGTATCGATGGTGAACTCGACTTTTCGGTCGGGTGGCATGCCAGGTAGTTCGCTCGAAAACACATAAGGGAACTCCGCTACAACGGAAGAAGACTCAACGTTTGCATAATCCTGCTACGTGTCCTGAATCAACGCTAAATATCTCTCGCATCCAGAGTATAGTATTCGCCGAGCTGACATCGCAGAAATTACTATGCAGGTCTTTGATGCTTTCGCTGCTGAACCACTCGTGTAGCAGAATTCGACCTCTTCAGGTAGACGAAAGATGACCCATTTTTCTGCACATTTAATAGTTGTTGAGCAAGCGCCGAGCCAATCTATCCCTAAGATGATATCGTAATCCCGAACATCTAGGACTAACACATCAAGCGAGAGTTTCCTTCCCCCAATACAAACGTGACCGCCCTGACATACTGAACGAACATGTATTTTCGTGCCCGATGGGGCACTAACACTAAGGTCTATATATAATGGTATCATTTCTATATTATTTTTTATGACAAAATTTGTGGATATAAAGCTATGCGTAGCACCAGAATTAAATAACACGCAAACAGGTATGTTATTGAAAACCAATATACCTGACACAACGGTGTCCGATGCTAGGGCCTCTTCCCATGTCAAAGTGTACACCCGGCCTTGAGCTTGACAACGCTCTTGTTGCGGTGCGACTCAGTTGGCATGATGTTCTGTAGCAGGATTTGGATGTTGAGGGCGACGATGAGATGAGTGCGGACAGTTACCCATCAGATGGTTTGGATCACCACAAACGAGGCATAACCCGAGCTTCTTACATAAGGAACATGTTTGCCCTGAATTTTTTTTCTACTGACCGCCGTTATTTTGACGCTTTGGAGCGGTGTTTCCTCCTGCATTGCTAGGGTGCTTGTGATTGGAAGTATGCACAGCGCCGGCAACAACTGAAAGATACTGCGGTTCAAGGAAAAGGGCATGATTAAGAACTTCTCGCATAGTCAGGTATTGGGGAACGACCACGTGTGCATGGATGGCAGGTCGCAGGCCGCCTTTGAATCGTCTTGCTCGACTCACCGTATCAGGTAGGTAGGAACTTGCAAATTTGACGAGTTAATTGAATTTAGTGGAGTACTGCTTTACTGTCATATTGCCTTGGCGGAGCTGCACGAACTCGTTCTCCTTTTGCTGACGTACGGGATAGGGTATGAACTCCTCCTCAAACGCGCTACGGAAGGTATCCCACGCGATCGTCTCGTCTTCTTCGTCTACGGAGAGAGATCTTCTATGCACGTCCCACCAATCGTACGTGTTCAAGTAGAGCTGTAGTTGGGCACACAAAACTCGCTTCTCCTCAGGTACCTCTAGAAATTTGAAATGATCCTCAAACTCTTCCAGCCAATCTAGAGCCATTACTGGATCTTCAGTCCTTTTGAAAGACATGTTGCAGACCATTTTGAAGTCGACAAAGTTGAAGGTAGTCACGTCCTTCTTCTTTGGAGTTTGAGATATTTTGACTTTAGGCATGGGTTGCTCCACCGGTGTCACTGCTGTCGTTGTGGAATGCTTGGAGGCTAAGGTCTGAATGATCTGTTGTAGGACATCTACCTGCTTCTGTTGGACTGCAAATCGGGCTTCTAGATTGCCTTTGAACTTGCTCTGTCGCTCTTCCGCTCGCTTCTCGGCTCGCTCATTGCGAGCCTAATCCCTCCGCTGGCTTACTTCAAGCAACTGCATCATCCTGTCACACCCCAGTCCCAAAATACGTAGGACTAGGAATACGTAAGCATGCCAGCCGTATGTATCTGGAGACTCCAATATATGAAAACCATAACACATACATATGCTGTATTATGAACAATAATTCACAAGTAATATATAATTGTCACAAGTCACAGGGCATAACTAGATCTCATCCACATAATCAAATAGAAATAAATAACCAATCTACTATATAATTGAATCTCAATATGAAGTATCAAAGAATGATAGTCGGATAAAAATAAATCCACTGCCAAAATAGAATATAAGGGAAACCACATAAGAACATCTAATAAACAATGAGACTCGAAGAGAAGACCTCCTCGAAAGAGATAAGTAGCAAGTCCTGATCCGTGCTCCTGCGAATAGTCAAGATCGTCTACACCTGGAAAGGGACCAGGTCCTCAGAGGGACGTAATAAGATACATAGAAGCATGCCAATTGAATACAGTAAAACTTGCATAATAGACAAAAAATATATAAGTACGATGTACTAGACAATCTATATGAATATGCATAATGAGGACAACTTTTCGACATATGGGTATGGGTAGGCTACTCTATCTAATCTCACAACTCACACACACGTCAGGAATATCAGAAATCGACATACCTCAAGGGTAGCGACCAGCACGACACCATAAATCAACATACCTCGAGGGTAGAGACCAGTGCGACATAACTACCGTAGTGCGTGCTAGTTACTACGGTTTACCAGAGTGGTTATAGCCCATACGCCTACTGATTGTCCTCCCCTCCCATGATACTATGTGTCAAGTGTGTGTCAACATATATATAGTATATAATTATGACTGAAAGAAAACACACATACAAGAAATATATAAAAATATAATAAGCATACAAAGTACTGTAAACAATTTGACAAGGTATCTTGCCTGACAAAAAAGCTGCAAAGTGTAAGCGTCTAGACGTCAGGCGCAATAGATCAGAAACCATGGTATCAGAATGAACGTCTCCGAATGCTGAAATAAACATCACCAACGTTTCCAGAATAAGCGAGATAGCTAGAAAATACTATCCTTTCTTCCAATTTGGACACAGGGGCAAAACGATAATTTTGGGTCAAAGCGGGTCCACATGTGGGCCACTTTGCACAAAAAGCGTGCTAGGGATAAAGGTCTCTAAATGGGATAAATTATAGGTCAAACAAATTCTAAACGTCAGTACGAACTCAAAGGTATGTCCAATTTTGGATTCCGTTGAGCTGAACACAAATTTGCCCTAAAAGTCAACCGTGGGGCCTATAAATAGGCAACTTAGTCAACTATCTCAGAATTGCGTGAAACTTGGGTCACAGGACCAGCATGATACCACGAATCCAATGGCATAAGTTTTGTCGCATTTTGACGAGCGTACACTAAATGGCGTGGTATTTTACAGAAGTTACGATATAGGGTCTTTTTACGGATACAGGGTGATTCCGACGCGCACACACGTCCAAATAAGTTTTCGCGAAAGTCCACACGTCCAGATATACCATAGCGCCTTTCGGTGCAATTGGTACGCGACGAGGCGGTACCGTTTGGCGGGACGGACTCCGTATCATAATTTTCTAATTTTGAATTAATAAGTTTTTGGTCAATAATTTGGAGGTTGAATAATTTTACACATAGAACAAATTAACAAAAATTAAAAGAACAGAAATTATTTCGGTTATATGGAGAAGAAAAACCCTTTAATTACTTTTCAAAAATATTAAACAGGTTGATGGCAAATTGGGTGTGAACATGGAGTTTTGGATTCAAAATTCTGAACTATTTTGGTCAGTTTTCCGGTCATTTTCTGGTCAATTTTTCGACCGATCCGGGACACACGAAAATTTGTCCCGCTTAAATGAAAATCCTAGAGGGTTAGGTTGTGAACGTACACGAATAAACTGCTCGAAAAAATGATGTGAGATGAGAGACTTACATCACCGTGAAGATGGGAGAAAACTGTGCTGTTGTGCACGCGGGCAGTGCGCGAATGGAAGGCGGCGGCGGCGCAGGTCGGCGGTTGTCGGCGGCGCGGGGGAGGCGGCGCCGGGCTGGGGTCATCGAAACTAGGGTTCGGATTAGGGTTTGTGCATGGGTTTATATATATATATATATATATATTATATATATATATATATATATATATATATATATACAGAGAGAGAGAGAGAGGGGGAGAGAGATCGGGTGTAGTTTTGCTGCTGGGGATTGGGGGGTTTTGTTAGGTTTTGTTTTTTAGGTTTTCCATATTTGTTATTTTCTTTTCTTTTATTTTCTTTTTATTTACATTATTATTATTATTATTATCACTAACATTATTATTATTATTATTATTATTATTGCTATTATTATTACTTATTAACATATATATATATATATATATATATATATATATATATATATATATATATATATATATATATATATATATATATATATGAGGTTAAGAATCAAAAATAATATTTGCACACCAAATAAATTCTAAAAATTTACTTTGTAAAGCTCTAATAAAATACCACACTCAAAATTTTTTAGGTAATATTTTATAATTAATAAATAGGTATTTATCTAGTTATAATAAATCAAATAATTGTATTATCTAATTAACTAAGTAACTAATTAAATGGTTATCCACAAAATAAGTAATAGTAAATAATATGCACATCCATAAAAAGGAAAAGTATCTAACTTGACAAAAAAAAATTATGGAATGCTAATTGTAGGAAGTTGGGATAGGAAAATAACCACAAATAAATTATATATATAAATTATCTAAATATTTAATAATTAATCTATGATCGTTACACTAATGTCATACTAACACCAATGGAGTGAATTTCTGAGCCACAGAAAGATCCTACAGGTAGTGTCTCCTGTGTATGTCACTTCCTATGAAGGGCGATATAGGTTTTTGGGGCCATCCTATATTATTAATGTCCAAACCATGGTGAAGTATCCTAATAAAATTATTAGATTTTAATTGATTTAAAAAATAATCTAAAAAAAATACAAGAAATACAAATACACACGAAATACCTATTTCTGGGAGAGGGGGTTTACACATCCACTCAATCAGGTCAACATGGGGCATGGCTCGCTGGCTTCTGGAACTTTCCGAGGTGCCGAAACTACTTTCCTGGGCTTGTACCTCTCCTTGTGCTAGCGTTGATGCTTGCGCTTGAGTCATTTCTTTAAAAGAAGGTAACTTGCATCGGACTCATAATGTATTATGGACTCACTGTATGGAACGTATCTTATTTTGGCCAAACGAGTTCAAGAGTTCGCATAGGAAATAGATAGTTAAAGGAACTTTTTCGACACGTGGGTCAAAGAAACTTGAAGATGTGCTCTGATACCAATATGTCACATCCTGATTCCATGGAATCAATATTCATCCCCCGGACGTAATGCCGTGCATGCCTAGGTTGCACATCGCACAAGGCTAAGGTATTTTTATATAACGAGCACATATTCAGAGTACGCAGATAATTGAACACAATATTGAAACATGGAAAGTTCTCTTTATTGATAATGAACATCTTTTATAAACTCTTGAATGAGTCAGATGGTTTCCTCACGGCTTACAAAAGTGAACGCAAAATGAGATAACCGTCTTGTACATTACATCCTTTTACTAAAACTTTAAAGCTATAGACACCTTCGGGTGAAGCTATCGCCTTTCCTCGGAGCTGCATAAGGTATGTGCACGAGCTCCTGAAAACTTCAAAACGTCTCTACGAAGGCACGATCAGGATGTGCCGGTAGGTAGACTGGATTGGGAAGTCGCTAAGTTCCTTGTAGGATCGCCTTGGCACGGAAAACCTGTTGCAACGAGGGTCAGTATATCGAAATACACTAGTGAAGGCGAGCTAACCCAACTATACCAATCAACAAGTTATTTATTTAGAACATACAAGTTATTATGTGGTCTTTCTATCTTGTCTTAGTACAATTTACAAGCATGCAATAGATATAGAAATTTACTGAAATAAATATGCCATCGTTCGGTGACTTTACCTGTCCGTCTGAACCACCTGCATAATACTTACCATGACCTTCCCTGCCACGAAGACCTAGTTAGCTTGCACAGTTTAAATATACGAGGGGGTCACTGGCATGATGCCATAATGGACGAGTTATAGTCTTGGACGAGAATGTCGTGCAACGCTAGGATCTCGAGGCGTCGCATGCCATCCTGCTCGCTTGAGAGACTAACATGATGTTCCATCCTGATCGGATCGGTGCAAGTGCCCCAGCGATCGTTCGCAGGAACTAAGACCTTGTGCAAAGTTGTCCGTGACCAAGCAAAGTCTACTAAGCTATCAATCGAGGCATTTTAAGGCAACACAAGCATGAGACAAGTAACATGTCATGATATGTTTTGCATAGTCTCCCTGATCAGTTTATTGCATAGCAAGGTATGTTCTATACATAGCTCAATAATAGAAGAAGTATATATATTCTAACTAGAATTGAAACATGATGAAAGAATATTCTAAACAAACTAGCATGCAACAAGGTAACCATTCACAAGTTGATTGACAAGCATAAGGTAATCCAAGTCTATTCTATTTTATCTTAACATCTTTTAGTTATTATGGTATCGTTTGATCGGAACAATCAAGAATGCAAGATTTAGATATGAAGACTTAGAAGAAGGGTCAACTAAATTGAATTATAGCTACTCACAAGTTGGTTGGAGAGAGGAAAGAAAAGTGGTGCTTCAAGACTCCGTTCGTGCGACGTCTACTGCACGATCACCTGCATTGCCACAAACAGATGACCAATACCTCTTCTACTCTTTCCAAGATCGGAATAAAAATACAGTTCAACAAACGAATGCAATAAAATCCATCAAAACCGTTCAAGAAAACGTAAATCCAAAAACTAACTCAAAAGCACGAAAGCAACAAGACGACAACAAAAACTAGGCAAGAAAACTTGCAGCGGAGAGGTCCCTCTTGACTCTGCCGCTAAGTCCATCCTTGGGCACGGTCCACTGAATATGTGAATCGATTCCGAAGAAGCAAATCCATAACGAAAAAAATATCTTGATTCAATCTTCCCGATCGAACGATACTGAAAGTATTTCTTAGCCGCGCTCCCCGAAAAGGGGGAACGGGGCACCACATTCTATGCCTTAAATTAATCTTTCTCAACACACACACACACACACACACACACACACACACACACATATATATATATATATATATATATATATATATATATATATATATATATATATATATATATATATATTTATATTTATATTTATATATGTGTGTGTGTGTGTGTGTGTGTGTGTGTGTCTTGAGAGTGCTTCGCATGAGAACTTCAATACAGGAGATTCAGGATGTAAGTCCATACAAAATCTAAGAGAAATTTTGTACTTTACTCTTAGGGCTCGTCATTCGAGACAATTGGTTGAGGAGATATGTTTGGAAGGTCTTTTTTATTTAGGGATTACTACGAGGTTGGATGAGTGATTTCAGTTGTATCTCTTTCTTTCTTCTTAAGATTGGTGATGAGTTGTTCAATCTTGTATTTTGTTAGAAATTATATAGATTGAGATTTGTCCAGGTGACAGTCACCAAAAGTACTATGCTTGATCTATCTTGGTATTTTTTTAGATATTGATTTGTTATCTTCAGGTGGGTTGGCATCACTTCCGTATTCGTGTTTGTGAGCAACTCTGGTTTGAGTCACATCGCTTCCCCAACAATTAGTATCAGAGCCATGCCCCGGTGCTGGTTTGGGTGACTCTAATTAGTTCGATCGAGACAGATTGTGCTGAACGTTGATTTGTATAATGGAACCTGAGGAGCCGATTATACGGGCTCTCTTCTCACGATAGAGTTAGGAGCATTCTTCAGACATTCGGTTGAGCACAAATCAGACTTAATGTTGGAGGCAACTACACAAATTAACTTCAATGGTGGAGACGACCCGTCCAAGGTGGAACAAGACGTTATAGTTGGCACGCAGCTGATGGTGTGGATGAACGTATCGGTTTGGTTCTGTGGTTGAACGAATCGATATGACAATATGTTGGATCTCCTCGGTGCTCGGTTGACAGTAACAAACAATGTGCTCGACTAGCAGAAAAGAGCAAGGGTGCTCGGCTAGCAAAAACGAATAAAGGTAGCTGGGTTGTGCTTGGTTGCTCGGTTAGCGAAAATAAATTAAGGTGGAGAGTTAGCACAAAGAATATAGTTAGCCAAGTGTCTAGTTACCCGTAGGATTTGTCTGTCTTGCATGGTGCGTGGATTGTTGTTGTTGTTGTTGTTGTTAGTTCCTTAATGTTTCATTATTATTTTTAATTAGCACATTTTTACAATGCCATCTTTCTTTAGCTCGTTATTTTATTGTAGTATCATTTAATTTTCTTTCTGATACTTTGCTGGATTGATCCCGACAGTTCTGAATTGCATCTCAGATCTTATAGCAGAGCATGAGGATTTCTAGATTTCCCTTTCGATGGTGCGTAGTAGCACTAGTGGCACGCCTTGTCCCGAGTGGTCTTTTGATCTTTTCATAGTTGACATTTAGTCATAACATCTATTTACCCTTTTAATCGGGAACATGTTTCCTTTTTATTATTAACCTCCAATATATTATATTATGTCAGATACTTTTCATACTTATGCTTTTGAGTATGATCACGTATGATGTGTACTCTGCTTTCTTTTTATCATCAACCTCTAATATAATATATTATGTGAGATACTTTTTATATATACTTATGCTTTTGAGTATGGTCACGTATAATGTGTACTCTGCATTGTTTTTTATTATCAACCTCCAATGTAGTAATATAGGATGATTCCTTATAGACCGCATGGAGCAAACCGCGGTCAAAACTATACCACGTGATGACTTCTGATTGGCGACCATTTTTTTTCGACGTCAGCAGGAGATATATGATGCCATTATTTTTTTGGACAAATCAAAAACTGCCACGTGGCGATCTCGATATTTTTTTCGATTTTTTTTCTTGATCTTGCAGACTTTTTTTGTATAATATATTATACTAGATACTTTTCATACTTATGCTTTTGAGTCATGAACCGAATGATGAGAAATATGCTAGTATTTCTCATATTGGTTTCATGATCAACTTCATATACGCACATTAGCCCGTGAAACTTTTTCTTGCTTCTTATATATGTTGTCTTGAACTTCTTATTACTTGTATCATTGGTTGTCTAGATTAAGATATATGATTAATTACTAGTAAATCACAGCGCATGGTAGAGTAACCCAACAAGATAGTTATACTTGACCGTAGTAAGGTTAGCTGTGGAGTTAATCGTGTTGGGTAGTTGACCTTGTCACGTGTTCCGATAGGAATAGCCAATTCGTGACTCCATACATGGGTTGAGATTGACGACTAGACCTGGTAAAAAAAATAAACAGAGACCTAATTTCATATCATTTCTTTTTTAATATAAAATTTTGGAAATTAAATTATCCAAAATAAACATCGACTAAGAAAAATCATTCAACTACAATTTTTCAATTGAGATAGGACTATCATTTATTCTATAATTATATTTTTAAGTTTTCTAAAATAGTTAAATCTGAGAAATAGTAATTGTAAAAAGAATTAATTAAATATGGACAAAAAAAATTAATTTTATTAGTGTTTTTCTTCTTCTATACGTAGTTATATAAAAATAAATAGTCCGTAAGGTCGTGACCTGTTGGTTATATATATATATATATATATATTCTATATATATATATGTGTGTGTGTGTGTGTGTGTGTGTGTGTGTCCTTTCCACTGGATTAGAAACTAAGTTTTCAAGAGATGATTCGAACCGTATCCATCCCCACAGGAGCCCCTATCGTAACCAACATGTCAAGCCCTCCCCCCCCCCCCCCCCCCCCCCCCCACCTCTCTCTCTCTCTCTCTATATATATATATATATATATATATATATATATACACTCTTTATAAAAAGTTTTTAAAATGTTAGCCGTCTAAGTTGTACGTATATCCTTACGTAAATAAAAATTAAATAAATTTTAATTACATAATATTATATAACTATAATTAAATACCTCTTCTAACTTATATGTTAAGGTAGCAGACATTTTTCTTGGTTGGTCAAATTTGATTTCTCGTGACGTTATTTATAACAAATTTATTTATTTTTTGAATTTTTTTTTTACG
Organism: Iris macrosiphon; assembly: GCA_036927795.1. Classification (NCBI taxonomy): domain Eukaryota; kingdom Viridiplantae; phylum Streptophyta; class Magnoliopsida; order Asparagales; family Iridaceae; genus Iris; species Iris macrosiphon. The sequence continues at coordinate 75,620,829 of JAYESA010000015.1, read as the reverse complement.
TAATATTAATTTTATAAATAAATGATTGAGTATTTACACTCTATTACTATTGGTCCGCATGTGCGTAGTTCATATAAGAATATGAACACTATGATTCATATTTCGTTTACTATATATATATATATATATATATATATATTCTCCTCCGAATCCACCTCCAAATGGTGCAAGTAAAAATTAGTACTGTTTCATTCTAACTTGCTCCCAGCGCAAGCAATCCCTCCTTATCATCTTCCACTTCCCTGGGTGTTACGACGAACATTTGTGTATCATGACCCGTGCCTTTTGCAATCTGCAAACTAGGAGGATGTTACCATTTTAAGGTTTGTACTGTAGGAGAGATTCACAATTACTTATCAGACTTGCTACAACTTTTCATTCGCAATATGAGGGCAAACTGACACATTGATGTCCTACATTCAACACTATTTTGCTTCCCAGCTTCAAGGCCTCTTAAGTTTGCTAGCAATATCACTACAGGCAAGGTGATTCAAACTAACATCAGTACGAAGCCTCCCAAAATCCTTGAATGGAAAGATATTGGCTATTTTGCTGCAAGGTGTGATGATATTAGACAAGCTAATGACATGCAGAAGCCAGCAAGTATCCATGTTCTATGAGAATTGATGAGAAAGTGTATACTTTTTCTTATATGGAAAATATGTATACATAATCATCCAAATATTTACTGATTGATCATCCAAATATTTACTGATTGATTTAAAATTTTGACTAAGGATCCGTTTGGTTTACTGCAATATAATCGTAATCGTAGTGAAATCGAATAAAAAATTATATTTTTTATATTTTTTAATTTATTATTTGATTCTACTAGAATTACGATTACATTGCAGTAACCAAATGTATCCTAATTCGAACCATGAGTTATTGTTATCATCCAACTTGCTTTTCCAGTCAACAAGAACAAAAAAGCCTTCATCCAAAAGGAGGTGTCGGCTGGGAAGCAAAATTGTGAAGTATCATCCTAATCTCTTTCTGCAGTCTAAACACCACCAGCACTTTCAATCCGCAAATTGGAACATTCCGATACCTCTGCATCCGACTCGAGGCTGCACGAGAAATAACCGGAGGAGAAATAAAAGAAGAAAGTGCGATAGATTTTGGTTTCTCTTTCTTTCAATTTCTCTATCACGTTTATTTTGTGTACGGGTTTTTTGTTTCTCTTCATTATTATCTTTTATTATATATTCTGGTAGAGTTCTAATCTGAACCGTTTTTTAAATTTAATCCAACAGACATGATACTGATGAAAATGGAGTGGATAGAATATGAGGTGAATCTGATCCCACTGTTGTGGCATGTACAGGCTCAAGCCGATGAGTTGTACAAGTATGCTACAAACATCAGATGGAGGCTCGAGGGATATTCGACAGGAGTTAGTAGATTGTTGGAAACTTGCTGAGGAGGGTCTTCGAGATACTTTGATGATTACGAAGGATTCGGTTCGTCGAGACAAAACGACGAATGGTGATGAGCCAAAGATTGATGGTCAGTCTGTCGGTCCCATGACAGTTGGTCGGTCTCCAGTGGGGGTTGTTCCACGGATCCAGTTTTGATGAAAAATGGTTTGCCAAAACTTCACGGAGTGACATCAGTTTCGGCAGTTCGAAGCCAAGGAGGAGATCAATGTGTGCAACAAACTCAATCCGATGCAGGTGTATCTCTATTCACACAGTTCCGGGGGAGCTGTGGGTCATCGACGACGTGCATAATGCATAATGTTCTGCTCGAGGATGCATGTGTATGGGGAAGCTCAAGTTCGGACACGAAGGTGGGCAGGTTCAGGAGTTCAAATCTCGGAAGAACCGCACCGTCCGCTTGGTTGGGCCAACCAAGGGTGAAGAAGCTCGTCGGAACGGTAGTACATTTCGGTGGAAGACGGAAGTCGGGGACAAGCAATCAAGACTCACGGTGAGGATGATCGTCAGGGACTTCAGTCTTGACCGTGTCATCGATATCGGCAGGATCCCTATAGTACAGGAGGTGCTATGCATGACAGCTAGCGTCGATGTGACGGTCGAGGAACTGGAGACGAAGGAAGATACATAGAAGCTCGGAGGATCGGAGATCGGTGGCATGGGGGAGCAGGAACTCTGTTGCAGGGCGATAGACTTGGAGTACAGTTGAGGAGCCATGGGGTCAACACTCTCTCATCAGACTAGAGGAGGAGATTGTTGTAGTCCAATCTGAATTTGGTAAAATTTGGAGCCCAAATATGGTCAAAGATTTGATTTGATATAATTTAAAAATTTACATTAAATGTAAGTTTTGATTAGATTTTAAATTTGTATCAAATATTTAATGTGATCATATATGGACGTCCATATTGGTGTTTTCTATTTTAGATAATGAGTTTCCTATTTAGGGATTTGAATGACCTAAAATTAGGGTTTCTCATCCTATTTATATGGGTGAGGGTGGAGCCACAAAGAATAGCATAAGTTAGAGATTCATGGTGCTCGTCCACATAAAATCTAAGAGAAATTCCGTGCTTTGCGCTTAGATTTATTCGTCATCCAAGACAGAAGGAGAAGAGATCTAATTGAGAAGTCGTCAACTTCGGTTAGTAAAATTGGTATGGGTTGGTGAATGATTTTATTGTAATCTCTTTATTTTTTTCTTGAATGTGGTGAGAGGGTTGAACCTATTAGTGTCACGCCCCAATCTCCCGCGAGCTCAATCGTCCCCGCTGAACGTGAATCACCACGTTACAGCTCTCCCGCAGGACAATCGTTCTCATCGGGACGTGATGCCGTGCAAGCCTAAAGTGCGCTTGCACAAGGCCAAAGCTTTGATACAAGGGCAAGTAAGCTATTCGATACTGAAGCAGCGGCACATATTGCAGAAAAGTAAAGAACACAATGGCACATGATAAACAAGCTCTCTTTATTGATAATCGAAAGTGTTACAAGCGGCGCATGGCCGAGGTTACATAACGCTCAAGCACTGTTCTCTCGATTACAATGATACCGTTCCATACATTATGTCCCTCTATCTGAAAGCAGCTCGAAGTAGGCACAAACTCGATGCAGCTCGAGGCATCGACTCCAGATTTTCGGCTCCTTGGGATGAGGCACGGCTATCGCTTCCTCAGACGAACGGGCACCTGAGAACAAGCAAACTGTTGGGGGGTCAGCACTTTATACAAGTACTGGTGAGATAAGGCAACTGAACAGAAGCTACATCCCCTGAAACCCACACTAAGTAAACTTGTGGCAAAATATTGCATTACTAGTGATCTTGCTAGTTTTACTTAGGTTCATTACATGCAGTTCTATAGCAGAGTCATATTACTTTGTTTGGAAACATTCTTTGAAAACATAATCAAACAACCAATCAATCGAGGCAACCAATTCAAGCACGAGGAATCATGTTCGGGTGTGCGCAGCGTGTTCGGTGAACTATATGCACGGATTCTAGGGACAGGCAGCATTTAGGGACCATCAATCGATCTAGCACACAAGTTAACTATCAATCAGAAGTCGGTCCCCGAGTAACTCAGGATCAGTAGCGGTAATCCAGCTAACCAATGACTCACATTCTGATCCTATTAGCAGCTGTGACGCATGGTTGCACATTACTGCCGAAGCAGCCGTAGCCAAGGTTCAGCTCTTCACTAATAGTCTCATTGTCCGACCGAATGCAATGCATGAAGCACTAACGGGAGGTCTCTATGATGCAGACAAAATGAATAAGCAGGCATGAGCATAAACTCATATTTCTTATCCCATGGCTGAACGGTTATCCCTGCAGCAAACATACAAGTTAGCAACAATTGCATAAACATATATATTTTATCGTTCTTTAGTTTCCTGTCCGTCTCTGCATCAAATAGTTAGGTGTGCAAGAAGGCTAGCCTAGCATGCTCCCTAACGACCTGAATGCAGCTATCTCCATGAACTACCCAAGTACAGACACAACTCTTCTCAACAGAAGCGCCGCCTCCCTCTAATAGCCACGCCCCTCAATCCCGAAGGACCTTGTAGCAAGGGCGCACTATTAGTCTCCCCCATCGCATCACCATCCACCATCCCAATACCCTCGCCCCGAGCTCAGGGCGCGATATTAGTCTCCTACACATCGTTTTGTCCTCCATCCACCGCAAGCACCCACATATCTCTTAGCACATCTCTTTCACACAACACACAACATGATAAGCACATTTAAACCATCGTATCACATTTCTAATAGCCGCACCCCCGAGATCCCGAAGGACCGATCCTCAGGTGGGCTACTAGTCTAGCACACACATGACAAGCATTTACTCTCGCATAGAAACAAGCATTCAAGACAATTCATATGAACACGATGACAAGCAAACACATGAACGATCTTTTAGCTATTATCACATCAAGTAAATCGTGCAGTTCTATCTTCTTAGCATAGTAATGGTTCTATCTCTTTTTAGACAAGCATACATATTCTCTTAGTTTAGGCAGCATATTCGTTTCGATGACAAGCTATGTGAGTTCTCTTATTAGCATACTGAGTCGGTTCTATCATTCTTCTTATTAAACGATCTTCTTAGCATGCAAGCATTCAAAAACTCAGATTCATTATTAAGTCGTGCAAGAATCAGAGAATGCAGTTCTGCCCACTCACCTTGATTAATCGGTCGGGAACTCTCCGAGAAGACTTCCGTTGGAGCAAGCAAGGCCATCTCACTTGTACATAGCGTCGACGCGAAGCGGGACGCTACAATTAGGACAAATGGTTCAACATTGGTTTTGTCAATCTTATAATTTTACCTGAGTTATAAAGGTTAAAATTTGTCCAGGTGACGTAGTCACCACCACATACGTTGTCTTTATCTGTGCTTGGTGTTCGTTAGACAGGGTTGGTTATCTCAGGTATGTTGGCCCAAGTTTTTGCTGCGGTCAGTCTCAGACATGGTATCGGAGCGCTTGCAGGACGTGTCCAATCCTAACATCTGGTACCAGAGCTATATATTTTGGTTATGACAACTATGTCTACGGAGCAGATGAATACTCGTATGATCACCTTCAAAGAGGAAAATTGACGATTTGGAAGCCAAAGATGGATGATCTACTCTGGTGCAAGGACTTGCATGGTCCATTGGAGGTCGACAGTTCCAAGCCAACGGACAAAGGGCTGATAACTGAAAACGACTGGATCAGAAGGTTGTTAGATTCATCCGCCAATGGCTGGATGACTCGGTGTTTCACCACGTATTCATGAGGAGTTCTGCAAAATCATTATGGGAGAAGCTACATTCGTTGTACAAAAGGAAGACGGCTGGCAACTAGATGCGCCGACTCATCAACTCGAAGTACACAGAGGGTGCACTGGTGGCACAACATCTGAACGAGGTTCAGGCATTACTAATCAACTGTCTACGATAAAGATATTGATTGTTGATGAGCTTCAGGCCCTTCTTCTTTTGAGTTCTTTGTCGAAAAGCTGGGAGATATTGGTGGTGTCGGTGAGCAACTCCGCTCCGGATGGAGTTGTCACGATGGAGACAATCAAAAGTAGCTTGTTGAACGAGGAGGTACAGCGTAAACAGGTGAAATCATTGTAGGAGTCCGCTATGGTGGATTCCTAGAGAAAGTAAAGACTCAAGTCATAGGCGAGAACAGGGGAGTTCTCGGGTCCGACGTAAGAAAGTTTGGACATGTGAATATGGACAACAAAGGGATAGCTACAGTTGTAGGCATCAGTGATGTGCACTTGACAACGGAGCTTGGTGAGAAGCTCGTTCTCAAGGGTGTACGACATGTACCGAGTTTGCGCTAAATCTTGGTTTTGATATAGAGGCTGGCGGATGATGGATGTCATAGTTTGTTTGGGGACAAAAAATGGATGGTTATGAAGGGTTCCCAACAGCTGGCTCGAGGATATTTATGTTGTGGCATTTACAGGATCAAGCCGCTGAGTTGTACAAGTATGCTATAAACATCGGATGGAGGCTCGAGGGATATTCGACAGGAGTTAGTGGATCATTGGGAACCTTCTGAGGAGGGTCTTCGAGATACTTTGAGGATTACGAAGGATTCAGTTCATCGAGATAAAGCGAAGAATGGTGATGAGCCAAAGATTGAAGGTTAGTCTGTTAGTCCCATGACAACTGGTCAGTCTCCAGGTGGGGGTTGTTCCACGGATCCAGTTTTGATGATGGATGGTTTACCAAAACTTTACGGAGCGACATCAGTTTCAGCAGTTTGAAGCCAAGGAGGAGGTTAAGGTGTGCAACAAACTTAATCTGTGGCAGGTACTTCTCCATTCACATAGTTTCGAGGGAGATGTGGGTCATCGACGGCGTGCATAGTACACAATATTCTGCTCGAGGATGCATGTATATGGGAGAGCCTCAAGTTAGGACACGAAGGAGGGTAAGTTCAGGAGTTTGAATCTCGGAAGAACTGCACCGTTCGCTTGGTTGGGCCAACCAAGGGTGAAGAATCTCGTCGGAACTGTAGTAAGTTCCGGTAGAATACTGAAGTTGGGGACAGGCAGCCAAGACTCCCGGTGAGGCTAATCGTCAAGGACTTCAGTTTTGGCCGTGTCATCGATATCGGCAGGATCCCAGTGGTACATGAGGTGCTACGTATGGAAGCTAGCATCGACGTGACGTTCGAGGAGCTGGAGGTGAAGGAAGATGCAAAATAGCTCGGGGGATCGGAGATTGGTGGAATTGGGAAGCAAAAACTCTATCGCGGGGCGACAAGCTTGGAGTCCAGTTGAGGAGCCATGGGGTCAACATCCTCTCAACAGACTGGAGGGAGAGATTGTTGGAGTCCAGTCTGGATTTGGTAAATTTTGGAGCCCAAACATGGTCAAAGATTTGATTTGATATAATTTGAAAATCTACATTAAATGTAAGATTTGATTAGATTTTAAATTTGTATCAAATATTTAATGTAAGCATATTTGGACGTCAATAATTGGTGTTTCCTATTTAGGAATTCTTATGACCTAAAATTAGGGTTTCTCATCCTATTTATATGAGTTAGGGTGGAGGCACAAAGCATAGCACAAGTTGGGGATTCATGGTGCTCGTCCACAAAAAATCTAAGAGATAGTCCATGCTTTGATCTTAGGGTTCTTCGTCATCCAAGACAGAAGGAAGAAGAGATCTAATCGAGGAGTCGCAAACTTTGGTTAGAAAAATTGCTATGGGTTGGTGAGTGATTTCATTGTAATATCTTTCTTTTCTTCTTGAATGTGGTGAGGGGGTTGAACCTATTACGACAAAGGGTTCAACATTGGTTTTGTCAATCTTGTAATTTCACCCGAGTTATAAAGGCTAGGATTTGTCCAGGTGACGTAGTTACCGCCATATACATTATCTTTATATGTGCTTGGTGTTCGTTAGACATGTTTGGTTATCTTAGGTAGGTTGGCCTAAGTTTCCGCTGCGGTCAGTCTCAGATACGGTATCAGAGCGCTTGTAGGGGGTGCCCGATCCCAACATTTGGTAACATAGCTACATATTTTGGTTCTGACAACTATGTCTACGTAGCATATGAACACTTGTATGATCAACCTTACAGGGGAAAACTGGACAATTTGGAAGCCAATGATGGAGGATCTACTCTGGTGCAAGGACTTGCATGGTCCGTTGGAGGACGATAATGCCAAGTCGATGGACAAAAGAGCAGATGACTGAAAATGACTGGATCAGAAGGTTATTAGATTCATCTGCCAATGGCTAGACGACTTGGTGTTTCACCGCGTGTCCATGGCGAGTTTTGTAAAAGTATTATAGGAAAAGCTACATTCATTGTACGAAAGGAAGACGTGTCACGATCCGCACCCGGTGAAGGGGCACGAGTACGTAGGTACGTCCAGCCTACGCCGTAACATCGACGGTAGAACGTTATCTAGGTCACAATACTATCTAATCAATCTCACACAATAATATAGGCTAAAAATGTCAATGATATCTCTCCAAAAGGAGGACAATATGAAAATGATATAAAAATAAATACTCAATCACAATAAAACTAGAGGAAGATAATGTCACGATTTCAAATAGAAGAATGGAATCACAAAGTCACAATTACAACCAAATCCAAGTCTAAATAGTCTACCAACAAAGCACAATGAATCTCAAATATATATAACATACCAATTGTCTAAGCTGGAGACATATCCAGTATGAAAACTAAATAAATGGTATCTAAGATGACTGTCGACACTAGTCTGACTTCTGCAACTACTCCCTCCCTTGGCCCGTAGTAGGTAGGACAAAAATTCTCTACATCATCTAAAAAATATATCCAGTCAGGATGGATCGAAGTACATCCCAATAATAGTTTTAATTAATTGACAAAGACTATAAAACAATAATAGTGAATGAAATAAATGATGAGAAAAGTAGAACTATCAGCATATCCAAGCAATGGCAATATGAGAAATAAAAGATCACTGAATATGTAGTAGACCAATACTGAGAATTTGCTAGGCATGGTAAAGAAAGTACAATTCAATATGAATGGAATAGACTGGAAGTACTATAACTAATTGTATGTTTTGAAATGCTAGCTCTGATATATGATCGACTAGGAAACTTGTACGATAGCTAAATGGCCTGGTTAATCATACGTAAGGTGTATGATTAACACTAATAATGTTTTACACTTTTACCATAGGAATATGATCACATATCTCACTAGCATTTTCTCTGCCCGACTAGTACAGTGGATCCAACTATGACACGTTACGGTACACGATCAATGTCCGATTATAATACCATGTACGATGTCTAATGTCAATATCGTGTACGATGTCAATACGATAACCATTGTTACATCTCATGACTGAAGATCCAAGCTATATACTAGTCCGTGGACCCTCGTGTCAGGAATCAAATATAACATCACTAAATACTAGAATTATAATAAATATCAAATAATAGAAACAATCAGAGAATGTACTCGCCTGTGGTCCTGAGCAAATAATGCATCTCAGAGTCCAAACTGGTGTCACATAGACCTATATATGAAATTCTACGTTATTTTGGTGTAATAAAGTGATAACAAGCATAAAATATGATTTCTATGTCATTTCTAGTCAGACTAGGCCAAACTAGGTCATACCTTGGTTTTAGGTCTAAAATACCCTTAAGGTTAGTTATTGATATCGTACTAGTGATACTAGGTCAATACTAGATTTCTATGCCATATTAGTAAGCTTCTAACATTTATTACCTTAATACATATACTATTACATATAATACCTAGTAATACCTTGGCCTATAGCTAATTATCTTATCCCGTACCACGGTATCTTAGCATGTATAACGGTATTTACCTACTACTTTAAAATACCCAATACCTTAGCTATTATCTAGGTGTTTAATCATTATATAGTTCTAAACTCATTACCTTAATTATTACTTATTGGTATCTTGATACCTCACTCTAATATCTTAAACTACAACCCTTACTCACTAGCCTTGATACTCATACTCAAATACTCCCACACTTAACCCTTCCTCAATACCTTACTACACCCTCACATACACACCCATGGCAAATACCTTGCACATGCTACCTACACTAATACCCTATACATAGCCATACACCCCATACATACACTCACTCTCAACATCGACTTATACTCACTTACATGTAACACTCACTGAAATTCTTCTCACAGATATACAGAGCACATACCTCATTTCCTCCATAAATTCGAGCACTACACAACTTACCCCCACTCCAATCTATTGTAGACAATTAGCTTACAGTTGCAATGCAACTTGCTACTGCACAACAATTGCTCCCCCTTCATCTACTGGCTTGCAAGTTTATATTGCACTGCACTTGGCAATGCACCCTGCAACACTGGCATGCTCACTGCACAACTGTGAGTAGCTTCACCTAATTATACCCTCACTGCAAATCTTTCCTCCTTCTCACTGCCACCCGACACACTTGCTACCAAAACACACACACCCTACACATTATACGCAAGTGCACACACACACTTGCCCGACCCCTCTCCTCATATCACACAAAACACTCTCATCCACCCTCACTCCTCTATCACTTGCTCAGAGCACACACCTACATATTGTCATAACTCCCATTTTAATTTATTTTATTTTTTCTTCTCTCTCCAATCCATACGTATATATATATATATGAATTAATACCTTAGGCTTATGTAAATACCAAATTGCAAACCACTCTTACCTAATTCTTGGATGGGAAGGGGGTTTTATGCAAAATTCTAAATCCATGGGAAGGAGAAAAAAAACCAACAGCAGGTTCATGAGTCGTAATAAATATGTCTTCTCCTTCCTTCATCTTTATTTTCCAGGGAAGACTTGGCTCCATCTCCCTCCCCCATGCATTCCCAATGAACCTAACCACTCTCCTACTTAACCCCCCAAGGAAACCCTATTTCTTCTTCATCCTCATCTTCTCCAACCCCTACTCTTTTAATCTACCATTGCTGCTGCTGCTGCTACTGTGTTGTAGCTGTTGCTGCTGTCGCTATCGTGCGCCACCGCCGTCGGCCACGAAGCCACGTCTGTCGCCGTCGGACCCGCACGTCGCCGGACCCGCACGCCGTCGCCGGACCCGCACGCCGTCGCCGGACCCGCACGCCGCCGGACCCGTACGCCGCCGAGCTTCGTCTCCTCCAGCTTTACAATTTCTCTTCCCTTCTTCCCAAAGTTAGGTAAATTCTCATTCCTTCCCCCAAATTTTTTCCTAGACCTAAATTAGAGTATAATTTGATTCAATTTCTCATAGAAAATTGAGAAGAAATTATGTGACAAATTGAAACTTGGAAGAATCCTAGATTACTCAAAACAAAGACAACTCCTCATCCTTGCATTATTCTTTCATTAGAAAATTTATTAAATGGGTATTTTGAAGATTTAGAAACAAATTAACACTTGTGTATATAGGTGAATAAATAAATAAATAAAAATAAATAAATAAATAAATAAATAAATATATATATATATATATATATATATATATATATATATATATATATATATATATATATAAGTACATACACGTATATTAATGCCCTAGGTAGGACACAAATGGATACGTGATGATTATAATTATATTTATAGTTTAGCCCTACAACTAACTAATTTATAGATATATATGTATATGTATATTATTCCTATGCATGTATATCTAAACTTAGATGATTATAGACATTTGTATATGTGTGTATGTGTCCCTTTCTATAATTAATGTATGTTGGAACATAAGAAAATATTTATTTACATACTTAATCGAATAATATGGTATTAACCATATGTATATATATATATATATATATATATATATATATATATATATATATATATATATATAGATGAAAGAAGGAAAAAAAGGGAATATATGAAAAGCGGAAAACTATTTATAAATAGGGTATTACTTATCTTTAAGACAACACAAAAACTACATTTGACATAGCTTAAACAAGAAATTTGACATTTGTCGATTTATTTCATTAGTTCAATTTTGTCCAAAATTGAATTATACCTAATTTAGCGTATTCGTTATTATTACCTAGCTCAAGCATGTATCTTACATATATGTAGTAAGTCAGGGTAACTTTAGTTACATAAGTTCTATGCAAAATTCTATAAAGGGTTGCATATGGTACATATAATAAACATGAATAATTTTGCCTATACAAGTCTTAGGCCTTGAATGCTAAATTCTAATGTATACAGTTAATTCCTTCATCTATTACATATTGAGAATTTTGGATTTAAATTGTCTACTAAGGATTATGGATTATTTGAAACCTGTGCAGCATTGGAAGATAACTATTGCACAATAACCGATAAATAATTAGCTAGCCGTTAAGGTATGAAAGAAGCCTTCCTATTTTAATTATTTTTATAATCTATTGCGTGTGTTCCGGTATTGAGAGTTGCTCCACCGAAGGGGTCGGCGAGCCTGGTAATGCTACGGAGGGTTGCTCCGGGTCGAATATATGAATTGTTAAAATTTTGGAAGCCAAAATACAAAGGGGCTTCTGCCAAAAATTTTAAGAATTTCGGGAGTTAACCAATATTTCGATATCCAGGAATATCGCCGACTTTCCAAGACTCTAAACTCTAGATATATATTTTTGCAACAGACCTCCAGCGATTAAAATTTAATTAGGGGACAGTTAGTAAAAGTCTAGGATACGTAAGGCACAGACACAAGTCACTCAATAAAATCTAACTACCTGATAATCTGCTCTGTATAATTAATATTCTTGGAATTGTGTTGATAACTTACCTGTACTCTGGATTTTGGATAAAATAAAAGTATGTATCTTGTATCAGCTTGGAAATGCATTTTTATAAACAATGGTTAAAGCAATACACAGAGCAAAAACCTGAATACAAGAAGATAGAATAAGGATTGTTTGTAGATTTAGGCTAGAAGCATTGGACGGAGGAGAACAACAAAAATACCACCTACGAAATCCTGCAACATATATATATATATATATATATATATATATATATATATATATATATATATATATATATATATATATATATGGCTGATCAGCAGTTAAAGCTCTTTCGTAAGGCCTTGCGAAGTGAGCATGTGAGGCTTAGCTCACTTTCCTGTTTAGGCCCAAAAAGGATTGGGCCGGATCATAACCCCGTGCCATCCTGTTCAAGTCACCTAAATATAAATACATCTACTTCGATCCAAAAACCATCGAATGGGTGAATTCAAGATTTGGCCAAAAAAGGGCTAGGCCGGATCATAACCTCGTGCCATCTTGTTCAAGTCACCTGAATATAATTACACCTATTTCAATTTAAAACCATCGAATAGGTGAATTCAAGATTTAAGCCCATAAGGGCAGGGCTAGATTCTAAGCACCGTGCCATTAAGTCACAGCCCGATCCCTGGTAAACGAGATTGTTAGCGGGAAACTAGGTAAAGTGGTTATTTAAAGGTTGTTCTCCAAATTGCATCATCATTTAGGGAAATTATTTGTATATTGTGGTAGTGATGTAGGGATATATGATGCTTGGATTATTAGACACTATAGGAATATTAAATTAGGAACTATTTAAGTCATGGACTCTATATTGTACTCTACCTTCTTATTTCTTTTATAAATGATATTCTTCTTATCCTACTATCATATCTTTTATTTACTTACCGTTCTTGACCGAGGACTTGCATGTCGTTCTGACGACCTAGTATTGTTCACTAGGAGGAGATGAAGCAAATGAAGATATGCTACCTCTTTATAACGTGGACGAGATCGAGGAATAATCTTCAAGTAATTCCAGAAAATATAGCACCAAGTAGTTTGTAACCTAAACTATATACATTAAAGAGAAGTTGTTGTAAAGACTTATTTAGTTGTATATTAACCAGAGTGCTATGAATCAGTTGTATTGCCTAATCACCTTAGCATGACTTGCATTTTATTCTAAAAAAACTTACAGGCGACAATCGCTGATACGAGTATGGTAGTATTCGTATGGGGCGTAGCCTGGGGATGTAGTTACGTACCTGACTCACTGTATCTTGGGAAGCGGGACGTGACACATCTTTTTAGTGGTGGCCCATTCAGGTCATGCCTTTAGGAAACCTAGGTAGGACCTGAAGATGAAGAACCTAGGATAATGTGCAAGTTTAGGTATTATAAAGACACATGTTACAGGATATATGTTAGGAGCTGGTATAAGTAAACCCTGGATTCCTTATCAAATAAGAACACCCTAAGCTAGACAATGCCAGTGATTGAAAGAGAGCAAGGGTATTTTAAAATTTTGATTTCTCTTAATACAATTATTACTTAATTTCTTATTTTGAATATAGGACATGGATCTATTACTTCCGAGCGTCTGGTGGGATGGAAGTGACCGCACACTTTATGGCTATCAGCAATATGTAAGAGGACTATGGAATCTACCAGACTGGTATCACATACCACTCTATGAAGTACATTATGGAATTATGCGCCCCGTCATTAGGGATTTGGAGGATGGTGCAGAAGTGGACCATGAAAGGAAAACCTATTATATCTATGTACGGGACCCAGAATATGAATATGATAATCCTAAATTAGAAGGGTATGAAGGAACGTTAACTAATTTTCAAGAATTACATCCTGAAGCTACAATCCTTACCCAAGCGTGGACCCGTATCATGGGAAAACTGGACTAGAAATCTTTTATCTACTCGGTATCCTTTTGAGAACAACAAGGATGTATATATATATATATATATATATATATATATATATATATATATATATATATATATATATATATATAGAGAATAAGGGAGGTGAGATGGCACCTCACTCTAAAAACAAGGGTGGCGGTGACGTGGCACAATCCCAACCACACATTTCATAATTGGCAATTTGCACTTAACCCCTTCCCCTCGTTTGTGTGGTTGAGATTGTGCCACGTCACCGCCACCTTTGTTTTTAGGGTGAGGTGCCATCTCACCTCCCTTATTCTATATATATATATATATATATATATATATAAGTTAGGAAGGGAAGAAGTATGGGGAATGTAAATAGTCTAAATATGTCTATGCTTATGTGCAAGATGACTAGTACCTTAGCAGCATATTTTGTATCACATTTTGACTATGAGTGAATGAAATATGCTTTCGTTAGCCATGTAACTATATGTTTCTCTATTTTCCAAAAACTCTTAAGATTTCCAATATCTTTCTCATCCTTCAATCTCAGGATTATTCCTGAGAAATTGTATTTGAATTTTTCAGGATAATATCCAATCATGATCAATCCCATGCTTCGTCCTCACAAACTCAGATGGAACCCTCTATTAGGGACATGCATAAATTATTCCAACAGATTCTAGAATCTAACAGTCAACATGCAGATACGGCTCTAGCCACAACTGCCACAATGTTGGAACATCTGCAAATGTCTGCCAATTCTAGAGATGGTTCACTAAAGGACTTTAGAAACCTAAATCCTCCCAAGTTCAAAGGAACGAAAAGTCCGATCGAAGCTGGACAGTGGATTAGAACCATAGAAGGACTGTTAAAAACAACGAAAATTAATCCTGAGGACATGGTATCTGTCACGCCCCGACCCCGAGGGCCGCCCGGCCACCGCCTGTCCCACGTCGGACCGGTTGTGAACCATATGGCCGTATCGCCGCGCCTTAGCGCTTCCCGATGGGGTACCGTATGGCCGTTTGATACCGGGACATGATATCGTACGAGCCTGGGGTTGCGCCCGCACAAGGCTTCATCGTTTAAGTTGTGTTTTGGCTATCATCGCATCAATCGAGTAAGCAACGAAAGGGACATTGTTGCAATGTAATACATTTAGCCAACTGAGTATTCGGGACAAATCGAGGGACTGGGTTCTCTTAGCAAAGGCATCATTCCATATATTATGCCCTTTTATACGATAGCAACTCGGGGCAATCGAAACACAGAATTTCGGGTCTTGGGGATTGAGGCACGCCTATCACTCCTTCGGACGATCCAGTATCTGCAAGCAAGTAAACTGTTGGTGGGTCAGCACTTTTATAAGTACTGGTGAGATAAAGCAACTAAACAGAAGCAAGCATTCACTAAAACCAACACTAAGTAATCATGTTACTTTCATGCAGTTCATAGCAGAGTCATATTACTTTCTTTATGAAAATATCTTTTGAAACAGAGTTTCATATGCGATATAAGCAAGCAAGCACGACAAGCTGATTATTCTGTTTCAGGGTGTGCGCAGCGTGTCTTGTGAGCTATACTAAAAGACTCTAGGGACAAATGCATATCTAGACACCAATGCATATCTTAGGGGCGGTCCTCTATCCAAGCCAACACAATGAACTATCTTATATGCAGTGCGGTCCCCGAGTATCTCAGGATCGGCAGCGGTTGATCCAGTTAACCAATGACTCATTTATCTGATGCTATTGGCAGCTGTGACCCATGGTGGCTTGTGACACATGCAGTTCAGCTCTCCACCAATAGCCATTGTCCGACACGGATGTGAATGCATGGAACACTATCAAATAAACTCTAGTATGCAGATGAGACGAACCATCAGAACAATTATCGTTGTTGTGGGGCAAGCCGACTTATCATTTGAACACATTCATGCACGATATGGTTCTCTCGGAGCATAGGCGATAGTGGAACATGTTCATACAAACACATAACTTTTAGACAAGCATTTCAGGATCTCTTATTATGCAGACATGTTTATTTCAAAGATAAGCTAGGTGAGTTCATTAGCATGCAAGGCAGATTCTATCATTCTCTTATGAAAACAAGCAAGCAAAAAAATCAGATTTTATTAGGGCGTGCAAGAATCAGAGAACGAAGTTCTACCCACTCACCTGATACATAATGCCGACGCGGAGCGAGGCATTACAGTATCTACAATCCGAATTCAATTGGAGGATATTGCTGAACACTGGTGGAGTGCTGAACACCTGGAGGATTCGGAGGACAAAATAACTTGGGAAGAATTTAAAAGAAAATTTGAAGGGATATTCTTTCCAAAGTCAGCTAAAATCGAGCTAGAACGACAGTTCACTCATTTAAAGCAAGGGAGACTCACGGTAGACGAGTATGTTGCAGAATTTTCTAGGCTTAGTCGGTTTGCTTCAAGCCTGATAGCCGATGAGGAAACCAAGGTATCTAGATTCCTGGAAGGACTAGGGAGCCAACAAAAGAGTAGGGTCACCGCCTATCGATGCTAAACCTATCCTGAGGTGACTGAAGCAGCAAGGAGCCAGGAAAGAATGATAAATGAAGAACAACCGTTTCAATCTCAGGCTCAGAAAAGGAATTTGGAAGTAGGAATTCCATCCTCAAGGCATCCATGGCAAGGACCGCCCAAACGCTCTCAAACTGGTATCTTGAGAAGACCAGTTATTTACAACTTTTGTCAAAATCCTAGGCACATGAGGGATGACTGTAGAAAATTCCTGGGTCTTTGTTTAAGATGCGGATCAGATAAGCATCAGATTGGCCAGTGTCCACAACAACGAACCTTAGGGCCAATAATGCAAAACCCGCATCAAGAATCACGACCCATGTTCCGAGAAAATAACATCAGGCTTATGCTTCAAGGAAATGGTCCTCGACCTTTGCTACAAGCGCCAACACCTCAAGCCACGTTGACTTATGGAAATCAACGAAGACCACCCTTTGCACCCCAAGCCTACCAATTCCAACAAGCTCAGAAAATAAACCAGCCTCAGACTGGGAAGAAGAAAAGGCAAGGGCAGGCATTTATGATGAATATTGATGAAACAGAACTAGCCGGAGAAGTAGTAACGGGTACTATTCTAGTTTCAGCTTGTCCGACATCAGTATTATTTGACTCTGGGGTAACCCATTCATTTATAGCATCAGCATTTATAGCTCTTCATGAAATCACATCGCAACCGTTACTTAAGAAATTAAATATGCTTACGAGTAATGGTACGGTAGAAGTTAGTCGGGTTTGTGAAGCATGTCCAGTTAAGTTAGGCGGTTGAGCTTTTCAGGTAAGATTGTTAGTTTTTTCAATGAATAATTATGATGTAGTACTTGGAATGGATTGGTTGACGAAGTGTAAAACCCCATATTTTTTATATTATTTAATTAATTAGTTATTGAATTTATTTATATTATTTTGTAGTTAATTAGAACTATGATTTATTGATTTAAGTACCTAGATAATTAATCATTTAGAAATTATTATACAAAAACTATTATTTTGATTTTAGGAATCTTTGAAGAAGGATATATTTTTTTTAGAATTTAAATTGAGTACAAATGCATTTTTTTATATACCTTAAATATACGTGTTAATAATAAATTGTTATTAAATAATAGTAATGATAATTTGATAATAATAATAATAATAATAATAATAATAATAATAAGTGTTAGTAATAATAATGATAGTAGCAATAATAATAATAATATATAGTTAATAATATTCATAATAATAATTATAGTAGTATTGGTAATAAAAACAAAATAGGAAAAAGAAAAAGAACAAGAAAAAGAAAAAGAAAAAAGAAGAATAAGAAATTCTTAAACTCTAATTAAACCCTAAATCCCTGAGTAATTAAGCTAAATTCCAAAAATCAGCCAACAACTAAACCCCAAAGCCACTCATTCACAGGAAACCCGCTGGCATCCCAAACCCCCGCGGTTGAGACCCGCAACCCCACGCCCTGCTCTCTCTCTCTCTCTCTCTATATATATATATATATATATATATATATATATATATATATATATATATATATATAAACTTATAAACCGTAAACCCTAACCCTAGCTCTAATCTTCTCCCACAACCCAAACCGCCATCGACCACTGGAGCCCAGACTGCGCAGCCGACCAGAATCTGCGCCGCCGTTCGCGTTTTCCCGCCAGCACGCCGCACAGAAACATGCAGCGAAGACCCTTCCTTCACACACTGATTCCTGCCTCCTCGCTCGACCAAATTAGGATTCATCTTCACCGGTATGTTCACGACCTATCCCTCTTCCAACTCTGTGTATTAGTTTTCTCCGATCAATGCGTAACCCTAGGTGAAAATCGAGACCAAGTTGGAGAAAAACCACAACTTTTAATTTCAGAAAACTGCTGCAACCACCCCTGTTTAAGGACTCATATCTCCCACCCCAGAGATCCAAACTTAGATTTTCTTTTTGCTATGTGAAGACCATATAACCAAGATTATTTTCTGTCAATTATATTATTTTATTATGTGTTAGAATCAGAATTAAATTAGGTTGAAAATCCAGAAAAACTTGTTTTTAAAATAATAAAATTTGTGATACGGAGCATGTCCCGCCAAACGAGACCGCCCCGTCGCGTACCAATTGCACCAAAAGGCGCGTATGGTATGTTCGGACGTGTGGGCTTTCGCAAAAACTGATTTGGACGTGTGTGCGTGTCAGAATCATCCCGTATCCGTAAAAATGTCTCGTATCGTATCTTTTGTAAAACACTGCACCATTTAGTGTACGCTTGTCTGAATACGACGAAACTTGTGCCACTAGATTCGTGGTATCATGCTGGTCCTATGACCCAAGTTTTATGCGATTCTGAGAGTTGACCAAGCCACCTATTAGCGGGTCCCATGGTTGACTTTTTGGGCGGATTTGTGTTCGACTCACTGGAATCCAAAATTGGACATACCGTTGAGTTCGTATTGACATTTAGAATTGGTTTGACCTATAATTTGACCTATTTAGAGACCTTTACCTCTGACACATTTTTTGGTGCAAAGTGGGCCACATGTGGACTCCGCTTTGATCCGAAATTACCATTTTGTCATGTATCCAAATTGGACGAAATGATAGTATTTTCTAGCTATCTCGCTTATTCTGAAAACGTTGATGATGTTTATTTCAGCATCCAGAGACATTTATTCTGAGGTCGTAGTTTCTACTTCTGTGTGCTTGACGCCTGGACGCTTACACTTTGCAGCTTTCTTGCCAAGCAAGTATACCTTGCCAAATTGCTTACAGTACTTTTCATGCTTATTATATTTCTGTATATTCATTGCATGTGTATTTTCTTTCAGTCATATGTATATGCTATATATATATATATATATGTTGACACACACTTGACACATAGTATCATGGGAGGGGAGGACAATCAGTAGACGTTTGGGCTATAACCACTTTGGTAAACCGTAGTATCTAGCACGCACTATGGTAGTGTGTCGCGCTGGTCGCTACCCTCGCGGTATATCAATTTCTGGAGTCGTGCTGCTCGCTACCCTCGCGGGATGTCAATTTCTGATGTCCCTGACGTGTGTGTGAGTTGTGAGATTTAGATCGAGTAGCCTACCCATGCCCATACGTCAAAAAGTTGTCCTCATTATGCATTTAATATAGATTGTCTTGTACAACGTACTTATATATTTTTTACCTATTATGCATGTTTACTGTATTCAATTGGCATGCTTCTATGTATCTTGTTACGTCCCTCTAAGGATATGGTCCCTTGCCAGTTATAGACGACCAGGAGTATCCGCAGGAGTACGGGCTAGGACCTGACGCATTACTTTCTGCCGAGGAGGTCTTACCCTCTGAGCATCATTGATTATCTCTAGCGATGGATCTTTTAGCTGACACTCTTATATCATCATCTTATTTTATATTAGAGATTTATCCTCCTCTCTAATTTTAGTTTTGGGTATAGTCTTTGGTAGTGGATTTGTCTCCACCCGAATATCATTTTTGGATTATTCAGACTCATTATTCTAGTTTGGTTATTTCATTTATATGACTTGTTGTGTGGATGAGATTAGTATTTATATGACTTGTGACTATATATATACTACATGTGAGTTAATATTCTTACTACAACGTACGTGTGTATTATGGTATCCATATATTGGAGTTGACATATACATACGGCTGACATGCTTACGTATTCCTAGTCCTACGTATTTTGGGACTGGGGCATGACATATTTTTGTGGTGGCCCATGCAGGTCGAGAGCATATTATCTCGGTTACGTTACTGTACCGAGCAAGACCGCGCATAGGATTAGAATATAGGATCTCATCCACTTAATTATCACCTCCCTTGATTTCGTTCCGCATTCTAATTTGATTGCTTGCATTGCATCTTGCTTGATCCCTTCTTAACGTCAATCTTCTCTTTTCTTTCGTGCTTGATAGGGGTTAGGAAGGTGCCTTGTACCAAGTATATACACTCTAGTATTCAATAACACTATTAGTTAAATCTTTGTAAGTTTGGTAGTATGCCTCATAACCTAGTATCACATAGTCCTTCTGACCAATTAATGAAGTATAAATGATTGACACCAACTATAAACTTGCATAAAAAGATAGTGTTTACCCAGACTGTAGAACTTAGAGGCCCATATGCCTATTTGGTTGACTTTAGACTTAGACAAAAAATTAGTATGGCAAAAAATTAGTATGGCAACTGTAGAGGCACAACACCGATCTTCTTGGTGAACTTAAATTATTCTGTACCTTCCTCCATCATAATCAAGCGTACTTATATTTTTTTTGTACTACCTCGACTTATGCTGCTATTATAGCCTAGTTTTGCAAGCTTATTCTTTTATTGAGCTTGTTCATAACATATTTATTATTGGGGGCCCACACTAATATATTGTCTAAATCAGAATAAGTGCATTATCGTCTGATCAACCTTAGTGCGCTTGGTTCGCTCTTCGTATCACTACTTTATGTGGATTAAGATATAGTTGACTCAACTTGTTAGACAAATATACTTTCCCTCTAGACTGGTCAGAGCATATCATGTCAGGTACATAACTGTTCTGATGTGAACATGCGAATAGAAATTTACTAAAATAAGATTTTAATCCATAATTGCCTTGGCAACTCCCTTTCAAATTCTCTAATCCCTTTGAATTCCGTACTTGTATTCTATCACCTCCTCCTTGAACTCTTTATTATTATTTTCTGTCTTCCCCTATTTCGGAAAGACCAACATTCGTGCTTAGTATAAGTTTGATACACGGATAGTACTAGATATACCCCATAGGCCAAGCACTCATGATGATAAATAAGGGAGCGCAGGCACAGGAAGTCGTAGATACATGTACGACCTTTAGTTATATTTGTCATTTCATACTCATGACCCCCTTTATGACATGAGATCTTAGGTGCATAGTAGACGTAGAATTATATATATGGTGGTTTAGAAGTTATGAGGATATATTGATATTCTACCCAGATGGCATACACGCGATGCTAATAGATGACGCAGGTAGCAGTAGTAGTATTCTTTCCCTATCACCATCTCGCCCCTTGGGGTGGCTCATCTTCTCTTCTATATCCATTCCTTATCTCGTGTTTAACTCTTCCTACCATAGTCGTATCCTTTCGTGCCATTATGAATTGTTTGAATTACTTCAACCTCACCCTTATTTTGTTAGTTAAAACATAAATAGTTTAGTAAATAACTAATAATTAAGAGATGAGTACATAATGATAACCCTTATGTATATGCACTATAGCAATATCTGTATCCTCTTTTAAAAAAAAACCATGTATAGCATCCCTTAGTCTAATAGGAATTAGTTGGATTGTTGAATTAGTTTATACTTCTAATAGTTTTATAAGTTAGTCAAGACCTTAACTATTGCCAAAAAACTTAGACTAAGCTTAAGAAAGAGTTGAAGGCACTTGTTACGAACTGACGGCTATGATAAATCGCTGGCGAAGTAGCGACATCTGCAGCTAGACCGTTATAGTAGAGTAGTCGAAGTATTTGCAGACATACTGGTCAGGTGACATGGCAGTATTAGACTATGATACTTAACGGTTACAAAAAAAAAATCATGGTTATGAGATTCCAGACAGGTATTCCAAGATTCTTGACCCAATAAATAAATTCGTCTTACAACCTAAACAATAGCCTCAAGAGACTTTAACTACTAGTAGAATTCTTGTAAGTTGGATAATATAGACGAGTTAGAGGATAATAGAATATGGTATGGACAATAAATGAGAAGTGTTAGAATGACAGACCATAACTTTTAGGAAGCACTGCTAGATAGCAATGAAGTGTAATAGCTATAGTGATTTATTATGAATATGGGTTAGTGTCAATTTTGAGGACAAATTTTTGTAAGTTTGGTAGAATGTAAAACCCCATATTTTTTTATATTATTTAATTAATTAATTATTGAATTTATTTATATTATTTTATAGTTAATTAAAAATATAATTTATTGATTTAAGTATCTAGATAATTAATTATTTAAAATTGTTGTAAAAAAACTATTATTTTGATTTTAGGAATCTTTGAAGAAGTATAGATTTTTTATAGAATTTAAATTGAGTACAAATGCATTTTTTCTATATACCTTAAATATATGCGTTAATAATAAATGGTTATTAAATAATAGTAATGATAATTTGATAATAATAATAATAAGTATTAGTAATAATAATAATAGTAGCAATAATAATAATAATATATAGTTAATAATATTCATAATAATAATTATAGTAATATTAGTAATAAAAACAAAATAGGAAAAAGAAAAAGAAAAAAGAAGAAGAAGAAGAAATTCTTAAACTTTAATTAAACCCTAAATCCCTGAGTAATTAAGCTAAATTCCTAAAACCAGCCAGCACCTAAACCCCAAAGCCACTCATTCACAGGAAACCCGCTGGCATCCCAAACCCCCGCGGCTGAGACCCGCAACCCCGCGCCCTGCTCTCTCTCTCTCTCTCTCTATATATATATATATATATATATATATATATATATATATAAACTTATAAACCATAAACCCTAACCCTAGCTCTAATCTCCTTTCACGACCCAAACTGCCGCCGACCACTGGAGCCCAGACTGCGCCGTCGACTGGAATCCGCGCCACCGTCCGTATTTCCCCGCGAGCACACCGCACAAAAAAAGGCAGCGAAGACCCTTCCTTCACCCACTGATTCCTGCCTCCTCGCTCGACCAAATTCAGATTCGTCTTCGCCGGTATATTCACGACCTATCTCTCTTCCAACTCTGTGTATTAGTTTCCTCCGATCAGCGCGTAACCCTAGGTGAAAATCGAGACCAAGTTGGAGAAAAATCATAACTTTTAATTTTAGAAAACTGCTGCAACCACCTCTGTTTAAGGACTCATATCTCCCACCCCAGAGATCCAAACTTAGTTTTTCTTTTTGCTATGTGAAGACCATATAACCAAGATTACTTTCTGTCAATTATATTATTTTATTATGTGTTAGAATCAGAATTAAATTAGGTTGAAAATCTAGAAAAACTTATTTTTAAAATAATAAAATTTATGATACGGAGCACGCCCAGCCAAACGGGACCGCCCCGGCGTGTACCAAATACACCAAAAGACGTGTATGGTATGTTCGAACGTGTGAACTTTCGTGAAAACTGATTTGGATGTGTGTGCGCGTCGAAATTACCCCGTATCCGTAAAATGGCCCCGTATCGCGACTTTTGCAAAACACCGCACCATTTAGTGTACGCTCGTCAGAATACGATGAAACTTACGCCACTGGATTCGCGGTATCACGCTGGTCCTGTGACCCAAGTTTCACGCGATTCTGAGACAGTTGACCAAGCCGCCTATTTGCCGGCCCTACGGTTGACTTTTTGGGCGAATTTGTGTTCGGCTCACCGGAATTCAAAATTGGTCGTACCGTTGAGTTCGTATTGACGTTTAAAATTTTTTTGACCTATAATTTGTCTCATTTAGAGACCTTTACCTCTGGCACGTTTTTTAGTGCAAAGTGGGCCACATTTGGACTCCGCTTTGACCCAAAATTACAGTTTTGCCCCTGTATCCAAATTGGACGAAAGGGTAGTATTTTCTAGATATCTCGCTTATTCTGGAAATGTTGGTGATATTTATTTCCGCATCCAGAGATGTTTATTCTGAGGCCGTAGTTTCTACTTCTGTGTGCTTGACGCCTGGACGCTTACACTTTGCAGCTTTCTTTTCAGGCAAGTATACCTTGACAAATTGCTTACAGTACTTTGCATGCTTATTATATTTCTGTATATTCATTGCATGTGTGTTTTCTTGCATTCATGAGTATATGCTATATATATATATATATATATATATATATGTTGACACACATTTGACACATAGTATCATGGGAGGGGAGGACAATCAGTAGGCGTATGGGCTATAACCACTCTGGTAAACCGTAGTATCTAGCACGCACTACGGTAGTATGTTGCGCTGGTCGCTACCCTCATGGTATGTCAATTTTTGGAGTTACGCTGGTCGCTACCTTCGCGGTATGTCGATTTTTGATGTCCCTGACGTGTGTGTGAGTTGTGAGATTTAGATCGAGTAGCCTACCCATGCCCATACGTCGAAAAGTTGTCCTCATTATGCATTTTATATAGATTGTATTGTACAACGTACTTATATATTTTCTACCTATTATGCATGTTTACTGTATTCAATTGGCATGTTTCTATGTATCTTGTTACGTCCTTCTGAGGACCTAGTCCCTTGCCAGGTATAGACGACTAGGAGTATCCGCAGGAGTACGGGCCAGGACCTGACGCATTACTTTCTGCCAATGAGGTCTTACCCTCTGAGCATCATTGATTATCTCTAGTGATGGATCTTTTAGCTGACACTCTTATATCATCATATTATTTTATATTGGAGATTTGCCCTCCTCTCTCATTTTAGTTTTGGATATAGTCTTTGGTAGTGGATTTGTCTCCACCCGACTATCATTTTTGGATTATTCAGACTCATTATTCTAGTTTGGTTATTTCATTTCTATGACTTGTTGTGTGGATGAGATTAGTATTTCTGTGACTTGTGACTATATATATACCACATGTGAGTTAATATTCTTACTACAGCGTACGTGTGTATTATGGTATCCACATATTGGAGTTGCCATATACATACGGCTGGCATGCTTACGTATTCCTAGTCCTACGTATTTTGGGACTGGGGCATGACACCAAGACATTAGCAAGTATAGATTGTGTCCAAGGGAATGTTTTATTCCAGTTCACCAATGGAGAATTATATGAATTTGTTCGAGACCGAAAAGAATTCGATGCTAAGGAATTAGAAAAGTTTGAACAACCAGTCCAAGAAAGATTTCATGAACTAGAGGAGGAACAATTACCAAGGATAGTGAAAGAATTTAAGGATGTATTTCTCGACGAGTTACCAGGATTACCACCGGATAGAGCAGTAGGATTTTCTATCAATTTGGTGCCTGGAGCAACACCTATAGCTAAGAAAATATACCCGATGAATAAAAATAAATTAGCTGAGCTAAAAAAACAAATAAAGAAATTATTATCAAAAAAAATTATTCAGCCCAGAGCGTCGTCGTAGGGTACACCAGTGCTTTTTGTGAAAAAGAAAGACGAGACCCTACGATTGGTAATTGATTATAGAGCCTTGAATGAAGTAACAATAAAAAATAAATACCCTTGCCCAAAATTGATGAATTATTTGATCAATTAGGAGAAGCCAAGGTATTCTCAAAAATTGATTTAAGATCAGGATATCATCAAGTAAAGGTCAAGAAGGAGGATGTTCAAAAAACAACCTTTAGGACTCGTTATGGACATTACGAGTTCCTAGTTATGTCATTTGGGGTAACTAATGCTCCTGCTATATTTATGGATCTGATGAATCGGATATTTTATCAGTATTTGGATAAGTTCGTAAATGTATTCATTGACGACATTCTTATATATTCAAAAAATGAAGAAGAACTTGAAAAGCATCTGAGGGTAATATTGTAAACCCTAAGACAGGAGCAATTATATGCTAAATTTAGTAAATATGAATTCTGGTTAAATTATATATCATTTCTAGGCCACGTCATCAGCGGAGAAGGTATTTCAGTAGATCCAAAGAAGGTAGAAGTTGTTAAATCATGGCCAATACCAAAGTCTGTGGCAGAAATTCGAAATTTCTTGGGATTAGCTGGATACTATAGGAGGTTCGTGGAAAATTTCTCAACAATCGCAGAGCCATTAACTCAGCTGATCCGAAAGGAGAAAATATTCAATTGGACGAAGAAATGCCAGGCAGCCTTTGATGAATTAAAGGAAAGATTGATTTCGGCACCTGTACTAGCATTACCGTTAGGATCAAGAGGATACGAGATATATAGCGATGCATCGGGTAAAGGAATAGGCTGTGTGCTAATACAGCACGGAAGAGTTATAGCCTATGCCTCTCAACAACTAAAGCAGCATGAGAAAAATTATCCAACTCACGATTTGGAACTAACAGTTGTGGTTTTTGCACTTAAATTATGGCGACATTACTTATATGGGGAAAGAATTAAGATATATACGGATCACAAAAGTATGAAATATGTGTTTACTCAGAAGGAAATCAATATGAGACAAAGGAGATGGTTATGGAATTAGAATACTATCCGGGTAAAGCAAATAAAGTGGCAGATGCCTTGAGCAGGAAACCAATGGCATTCTTTATGAATACCCCAAAAAAAATTCTCAAAGACTTAAGTAAAATGAAAATTAAAGTAATATATCCAGTATCAGAAAGATCATGGGAAATTTTATAAGTCCATTCTTCCCTAGTGGACAGAATCAAGGAAGCTCAACAAGGAGACTCTAAACTCCAAAAAATATGAAAATAAACCAATGAAGGACTCCATACTGGAATAAGAAAGCATCTAGATGGATCGCTAAGGTTTGGGGATCGATTGTGTGTACCCAGTGGAAATCTAAGAAGATAAGTCATGATAGAAGCTCATAACTCTCAATATTCCATCCATCCGGGAAGTACTAAGATGTATAAGGACTTAAAACAAAAATTTTGGTGACATGGAATGAAATAAGATATTGCTAAATTCGTATCCAGATGTCTTGTCTGTCAGCAAGTAAAAGCAGAACACTAAAGAACAGCAGGCCTTCTTCAGCCCTTACTAATACCTGAATGGAAATGGGAACATATAACAATAGATTTTGTAACCGGGCTACCTAAGACACAAAAAGGTAACAATGCTATCTGGGTCATCATAGATAGACTCACTAAATTACCTTGATTTCTACCATTCCGGGTTGGACAGACAACAGAAGTATTAGCAGACATGTATATGAAACAGATTGTCAGTCAATGTGGAGTACCAGTAAGTATAGTTTCGGATAGAGACACCAGCTTTACTTAACATTTATGGAGAAGTCTGCAGGAGAACCTCGGCACTCAGTTAAAATTTAGCTCGACTTACCATCCTCAGACAGATGGTCAATCAGAAAGAATGATTCAAACCTCAGAGGACATGTTTAGAGCCTGCACATTAGATTTTGGAGGTTCATGGGACGACCATTTACATTTGGTAGAATTCTCTTATAACAATAGTTATCATACCAGCATTAAAATGGCACCTTTTGAAGCATTATATGGGAGGAAGTATAGGTCACCAATATGCTGGACGGATGTAGGAGAAAGGCAATTACTGGGCCCAGAACTAGTAATACAGACTGTTGACACGATTAAAGTAATAAAAAATTATTTGCAAGCAACCCAAGATAGGCAGAAGATGTGGACTGACAAACATCGAAGGATGTTGGAATTTCAACCTGGCGATCATGCATTCTTAAAAATCTCGCCAACAAAGGGGACAAATAGATTTGGAACTAGAGGAAAGCTGAGTCCAAGATATATTGGATCATTTAATATATTGGAGAAAATTGAAAGAGTATCATACAAACTGGCACTACCCCCAATACTAGAAGGGCTACATAATATATTCCATGTATCTCAACTCCGAAGATATGCATCGAATCCAAATCACATACTAGATTTGAATTCAGAGATCACCGTCAGACCGACTCTATGCATCGATCAACGATCCGTTGGAATCCTGGATCGTAGAGACAAAATACTCCAGAATTGGATCATTCCATTAGTTCGAGTAGCTTGGAACAAGGACTCTCCAGGAGAATCAACTTGGGAAAAAGAAGAAGACATACGAAACCAATTCCCATATTTGTTTACTAACCAAGGTTAGCTACTATTTTAATTTAAAATTTTGAGGACAAAATTTTTCTAAGGAGGATAGGGTGTCATAACTGCTATTTTATTTATTTTATTTTTCTTCTCTCTCCAATCCATATGTATATATATATATATATATATATATATATATATATATATATATATATATATATATATATATATATATATATGAATTAATACCTTAGGCTTATGTAAATACCAAATTATAAACCAGCCTTACCTAATTCTTGGATGGGAAGGGGGTTTTATGCAAAATTCTAAATTCATGGGAAGGGGAAGAAAAACCAATAGCTGGTTCATGAGTCATAACATACATGTCTTCTCCTCCATTCATCTTCATTTCCCAGGGAAGACTTGGCTCCATCTCCCTCCCCTATGCATTCCCAATGAACCTAACCCCTCTCATACTTAACCCCCCAAGGAAACCCTATTTCTTCTTCATCCTCATCTTCTCCAACCCCTAATCTTTCAATCTACCGCTGCTGCTACTGCTACTGCTACTGTGTTGTAGCTGCTGCTGCTGCCGTACCCCACCGCCGCCGGCCATGAAGCCACCGCCGTCGCCGTCGGACCCACACGTCGCCGGACCCGTACGCCGCCGAGCTTCGTCTCCTCCAACTTCACAACTTCTCTTCCCTTCTTCCCAAAGTTAGGTAAACTCTCATTCCTTCCCTCAAACTTTTTCCTAGACCTAAATTAGAGTATAATTTGATTCAATTTATCATAGAAAATTGGGAAGAAATTATGTGTCAAATTGGAAACTTGGAAGAATCCTAGATTGCTCAAAACAAAGGCAAGTCATCATCCTTGCTTATTCTTTCCTTAGAATTTAATTAAAAAATTCATTAAATGGGTATTTTGAAGAGTTAGAAACAAATTAACACTTGTGTATATAGGTGAATACATAATACATAATTATATATATATAAGTACATACACGTATATTGATGCCCTAGGTAGGACACAAATGGATACATGATGATTATAATTATATTTATAGTTTAGCCCTACAACTAACTAATTTATAGATATATATGTATATGTATATTATTCCTATGCATGTATATCTAAACTTAGATGAATATAGACATGTGTGTATGTGTATGTGTCCCTTTCTATAATTAATTTATGTTGGAACATAAGAAAATATTTATTTACATACTTAATCGAATAATATGGTATTAACCATATGTGTATATATATAGATGAAAGAAGGAAAAAGGGGAATATATGAAAAGCAAAAAACTATTTATAAATAGGGTATTAGTTATCTTTAAGACAACACAAAAACTACATTTGACATAGCTTAAACAAGAAATTTGACATTTGTCGATTTATTTCATTAGTTCAATTTTGTCCAAAATTAAATTATACCTAATTTAGCGTATTCGTTATAATTACCTAGCTCAAGCATGTTCTTACATATATGTAGTAAGTCAGGGTAACTTTAGTTACATAAGTTCTATGTAAAATTCTATAAAGGATGCATATGGTACATATAATAAACATGAATAATTTTGCCTATACAAGTCTTAGGCCTTGAATGCTAAATTCTAATGTATACAGTTAATTCTTTCATCTATTACATATTAAGAATTTTGGATTTGAATTGTTTACTAAGGATTATGGATTGTTTGAAACCTGTGCAGCATTGGAAGATAACTATTGCACAATAACCGATAATTAATTAGCTAGCCGTTAAGGTATGAAAGAAGCCTTCCTATTTTAATTATTTTTATAATCTATTGCGTGCGTTCCGGTGTTGAGAGTTGCTCCACCGAAGGGGTCGGCGAGCCCGGGAATGCTACGGAGGGTTGCTCCGGGTCGAATATATGAATTGTTAAAATTCTGGAAGCCGAAATACAAAGGGGACTCTGCCGAAATTTCCAAGAATTTCAGGAGTTAACCAATATTTCGATATTCAGGAATATCGCCGACTTCCCAAGACTCTAAACTCTAGATATATATTTTTGCAACAGACTACCAACGATTGAAATTTAATTAGGGGACAGTTAGTAAAAGTCTAGGATACGTAAGGCACAGATACAAGTCAATCAATAAAATCTAACTACCTGATAATCTGCTCTGTATAATTAATATTCTTGGAATTGTGTTGATAACTTACCTGTACTCTGGATTTTGGATAAAAATAAAAGTATGTATCTTGTATCATCCTGGAAATGCACTTTTATAAACAATGGTTAAAGCAATACACAGAGCAGAACCTGAATACAAGAAGATAGAATAAGGGTTGTTTGTAGATTTAGGCTAGAAGCATTGGGCGGGGGAGAACAACATAAATACCACCTACGAAATCCCGCAACATATATATATATATGGCTGATCAGCAGTTAAAGCTCTTTCGTAAGGCCTTGCGAAGTGAGTGGGTGAGGCTTAGCTCACTTTCCTGTTTAGGCCCAAAAAGGGCTGGGCCGGATCATAACCCCGTGCCATCCTGTTCAAGTCACCTGAATATAAATACACCTACTTCGATTCAAAAACCATCGAATAGGTGAATTCAAGATTTGGCCCAAAAAGGGCTAGGCCGGTTCATAACCCCTTGTCATCCTGTTCAAGTCATATGAATATAATTATACCTATTTTGATTTAAAACTATCGAATAGGTGAATTCAAGATTTAAGCCCATGAGGGCGGGGCTGGATTCTAGGCACCGTGCCATCATGTCACAGCCTGATCCCTAGTAAACAAAATTATTGGCAGAAAACTAGGTAAAGTGGTATTATGCCCCAGTCCCAAAATATGTAGGACTAGGAATACGTAAGCATGTCAGCCGTATGTGTATGGCAACTCCAATATATGAAAACCATAATACACACGTACGTTGTAATATGAACAATAATTCACAAGTGGTATATATTTGTCACAAGTCACAGGGCATAACTAAATCTCATCCATAAAATCAAATATAAATGATTAGCCAATCACTATATAACTAAATCAAGTATAAGATGCTTGATAAGAACAAGTAGTTGGGTGGAGACAAATCCACTACCAAACTAGAGTATAAAAGAAATAAATAAGTACATCTAATGATCAATGAGGCTCGAAGAGAAGACCTCCTCGAAAGAGAGGGAAGTAGCAAGTCCTGATCCGTGCTTCTGCAATAGTCATGATCGTCTACACCTGAAAAAGGACCAGGTTCTCAGAGGGACGTAATAAGATACATAGAAGTATGCCAATAAAGTATTGAAAATAAATATCCAATGGGTCGCCTAACCATCTATATGAATGCACTTTGAGAACAACTTTCCAACACGTGGGCTATCTGGCTAAAATGAGATTGGCATGATTCTCTCGAAAAATTAGGGGCCTACAAAGCATGACATCTTTTGAACGTCAGAGGTCGCCTGATGATAATATAGGGGTCATCATGACCGTGCATCTCCGACGGAGCGTACGGGTTGCACAAGGAAAGTACAAAGGAGCCCAAATGCCTTACTTGTTGTCCTACTCACCCCATGCTCTAAGCATGTCATATCCATGACACGATAAGACCTCTAATAACTGCTAAGTCTTCTTACATATCTATATTAGCAGTTATTTTCTATCGCACGTCCCATACGTACTAATGATCAGTCAATACGTAAGTCCGTGATCTATATGAGACTCACAACTCGTGTAAGAAATGTGTCACGGCCAAATGAAATATAATGATATCTCTAAATCATGTGGTGGTCTCGTAAAACTAGGTCGACATGCATAATATATAATAAAGATAAAATACGACGCCACCGTCGTTGCACCCAAGTTATTCTTGGATGCGCAGTTTATATAGTAGTTAAAATATATGAACTAAATGACAGAAATAAAATGCATGCACCATATGGAATATAAATTATAGTACAATGGCAATGTATACTTTCCTGGCAAGAAAGCTGCGTAGTGTAAGCATCCAAACATCAAGTACACAGGATCAGAAATTATGGCCTCCGAATAAACGTCTTCGGATGCTGAAATAAACATCACCAACGTTCCCGGAATCATCGAGATAGCTAAAAATTACTACCCTTTCGTCCAATTTGGACATAGGGCAAAACGGTAATTTTAGGTCAAAACGGGTCCACATGTGGGCCATTTTGTACCGAAATACGTGCCGGAGGTAAATGTCTCTAAGTGGGATAAATTATAGGTCAAACAAATTCTAAACGTCAATACGAACTCAATGGTATGTCCAATTTTGAATTTCGGTTAGCCGATCACAAATTTGCCCTTAAAGTCAACAATAGGGCCCGCAAATAGGCGACTTGGTCAACTATCTCAGAATTGCGTGAAACTTGGGTCACAGGACCAACCTGATACCACGAATCCAATGGCATAAATTTTGTCATATTTCGACGAGCGTACACAAAATTGGTTGATATTTTGTAAAAGTCGCGATATGGAAACTTTTTATGGATACGGGTTGATTCCGACGCGCACACATATCCGAATCAACTTCCGCAAAAGTCTATACGTCAAGATATACCATACGTGCCTTTCGGTGCAATTGGTATACGATGAGGCAGTCTCGTTTGGCGGGGCGCACTCCGTATCACAAAATTTTAGTTTTGAAATAACAAGTTTTTGGTCGTTTTGGAGGTTGAATAATTTAGCACATAAAATAAATTAATAAAAACTAAAAGAACAGAAAAATTCTCGATTATATTGGGAAGAAAACCCTTCAATTAGTTTTTAAAAATATTAAACAGGTTGATGGCAAATTGGGTGTGAACATGGAGGTTTGGGTTGAAGTTTCTGGACTATTTTTGGTCAGTTTTTCGGCTATTTTCCGGTTGATTTTTCGACCAATCCGGGACACGAAAACTCGTCTCGCTTTAATGAAAATCCTAGAGGGTTAGGTTGTGAACGCACACGGACAAACCGCACGCAAAAAGAATCAAAGATGGAGAATCAAAAATGGAGAAGATATAATACCTTGAAAATGGGTGTTCGAGGCAGTGTTTCTGCACGCGTGCACGGCGGGGCGGACGACGACGTGGCCCGGGCTGTGGCGGCGTTACGCGGCGGCGCCGGTCGGCGGGGGGGGGGGGTCGACGTCCGTCGGGGGTCGGACTAGGGTTAGGGTTTGGTTGAGTTAGGGTTTGTTTGTATATATATATATATATATATATATATATATAGAGAGAGAGAGAGAGAGAGAGAGGCGCGGGTGTGTGTGTTCACGCGGGGGGGTGGGGGGTGTGGGGGTTAGAGTTGGCTGTGGTGTTAGGTTTGTTGGGGAGGGGATTTTGTGGGAATAGGATTAGGGTTTAAGTTTGCTTAGTTGGGTTTAGGATTAGGGTTTTAGTTATTTTATTTTATTTTTATTTTTATTTTATTTTATTTTTCTTTTCTTTTTTCTTTTCTTTTTAATTCTTTTTCTTTTATTTTATTTTTTAACAACATTATTATTATTACTATTATTATTATTGTTACTATTATTATTATTATCATTATCATTATTATTATTATTATTATTACTATTACCAATATTATTATTATTAATAACTATATATATATATATATATATATATATATATATATATAGATGATGTTAAAAATTCCAAAAATAATATTCGCACACAAATAAATTCTAAAAAATTATATTGTAAAGTTTTATTAAAAATACTACACTCAAAATATTTTATAAGAATATTTTATAATTAATAATTAGATATATATCTAGTTATATAAAACAAATAATTGTATTATCTAATTAACTAAGTAATTAATTAATTGGTTATCCACAAAATATGTAATAGTAAATAATATGCACATCTATAAAAAGGAGAAAAATGCCTAACTTGGCAAGGAAAATTATGAGATGCTAATTGTAGAAAGTTGGGATAGAGAAATAATCACAATTAATTTATATATATATGTTATCTAAATATTAACACAAAATCTATGGTCGTTACACTAATGTCATACTAACACCAAGGGATCGAATTTCTATGCCACGAAAAGATCCTACGGGTAGTGTCTCCTATGTAGGCTACTTCCTATGAAGGAAGATACAGGTTTTGGGGCCATTCTATATTATTAATGTCCAAACCACGGTGAAGTATCCTAATAAAAGTATTGAATTTTAATTGATTTAGAAAAATCTAAAACAATTACAAGAAATACAAAATACACACAAGATACCTATTTTTGGGTGAGGGGGTTTACAATCTACCCAACTTAAAAAAAAATTGTCCTCGAAATTAAAAATAAAGCATGATTTGCTAAATCCTTCACATTCGTATATAAGGCAAGTCAATCACAACCTCTTCCAAAAATTTAAATAATAAAATCTATTCAAATCTATCGCAATCACTTCAAAACTAAAATACTCACTGTTCAAGTCAAAATTTAACCTATCATAATCTTT
The DNA here is from genome assembly GCA_036927795.1 of Iris macrosiphon. Classification (NCBI taxonomy): domain Eukaryota; kingdom Viridiplantae; phylum Streptophyta; class Magnoliopsida; order Asparagales; family Iridaceae; genus Iris; species Iris macrosiphon. The sequence continues at coordinate 75,585,966 of JAYESA010000015.1, read as the reverse complement.
TCTCAAAATTTTAAATTATCAACATCAAAATTTAAGTCCAATCCATATAACATCTTCAAAATTTAAATAACCCATATCCAATTTTACATCACGATCTCCCACTATCATAATCTCCTCTAGATTTTAAATAATAAACAATTCTAATCGAATCTTATTCCTATTTTCAACTGATGAATATTGTACTCTTCAAATTTTAAATTCAATTTTCATCCTCAATATTTTAAATTGGTAATCCAACAATCAAATTTAACTTTTAATTCAAATCATCAAATTATAAAATTTTAAATCTAACTCACCAATTGTTCAAGTCTAAGGTTCTATATTTATCCTCAAAATTTAAATCGATGATTCAACCTTCAATATTCAAGATTTAAATCATGTGCTCAAAGTATAAATATTTGGTCCGCAATATCAAGATTTCAAAATTCATTAATCCTCATCGTCTTAATCATTCTTCTAAAAATTCTCAAGATTAAAATGACCTAAATCTCTCAATCTAATCTTACTTGATCACAATCTAAAAAAAAGTTCATCTCAAGTTGACAATGCAACTTCTATCCAACTTAGAATTTACCCATCTATCACATAAGGCTATACATTTAAGAAAGACTTCCTCAAATTATTTAGTGTGTTATTCAATCCTCAAAAGCTTTTAACACACAAAATATCTCACATATGATGTGCCCTTAATTACAAAAGATAGTCACCAAGTAATGTGATTGGCCTATGGGGTATATCTAGGACTCTCCGTGTATCAAACTTATACCAAGCACGAGCGTTCGTCTTTCTGAAATAGGGGAAGACAGAAAAAAACAATAAAGAATTCAAGGAGGAGGTGATAGAATACAAGTACGGGGTTTAAGGCGATTAAATAATTCAAAAGAGAGTTGTCAAGGCAGTTATGGATTGAAATCCTATTTGGTAAATTCTTATTCGTATGCTCATATTAGAACAGTTATGTACCTGATATGATATGCTCTGACCTGTCTAGAGGGCAAGTATATTCGTCGACTAGTCAACTATATATCTCAATCCACGTAAAGTAGTTATGCGAAGAGCGAACCAAGCGCACTAAGGTTAGCTAGACCATAATTCACTGATTCTAAATAGACAATTGTATTAGTGTGTGCACCCAATAATACATATATCATGATCAAGCTCGATAAAAGAATAAGTTTGCAAAACTAGACTATAATAGCAGCATAAGTCGAGGTAGTCCAGAAAATATAGGTACATTGGATTATGATGAGAGAAGGTACAAAATAATTCAAATTCACCAAGAAGATAAGACTCGTTCGGTGTTGTGCCTCTACAGTTGCCATACTAACTCCTTTTCTAAGTCTCTAGTTGACCAAATGGGGGTATGGGCCTCTGAGTTCTACAGTCTAGATAAATGCTATCTTCTTATGAAAGTCTATAGTTGGTGTCATTCAATTACATTTCATTATTGGGTCAAAGAGGACTATGTGATACTAGGTTGTGAGGCATACTACCCATCTTACAAGAATTAACTAATACTGTAACTACCTTAAGGGGAATCTACAAAATAACCTTATCCTTATAAATAAAGTAGAACTCTTGTTGGGGTATACGAGGAAAGGATCTTGGTACTTATTAGGGTATCATATTGTATTATAAAACTCCATACGTAATGGTCATCTTAAGTCTTAATCATAGTGTTTATAGAACAAAATGTTAATATTAAGAATGGAGAACTTACTAGCTCTCACGTGAAAGGGGATATAACCTGTATGGAGATATGTGGAACATATTACTTAATTTGAAACTAAAGGATAATCATAAATTCATAATCTAAATGAGCAACTCAAACTATCAAGTTCCTAACTACTAAGCACATAATTTCAAAATTCAAGATTAACAACTATAATCCTAACAAACTATATATACTAACATAAAAGGAATCACTTGGCCTACAATTAGAAGGGTTAGGTGTCACGAATTGAAAGGTGAAGAAAAAAATTTAGTCGTCGTACAAATAGCTTGCATTAAAGTTTTGGAGGAACAATATATGAAATAAAATAGAGCGACTCTTGTTAATATCATGGTTTCCTAAGAAAAATATGGTATACTAATCTCTATGTTCGAGGTATGATCAAGAAAAATGTTCTATTCATTCCTCTTGGCTTCCTAAAGTACTTTTCTGCTAATATCAAGACAAGAAGCTAAATTTATAGTTCTCTAATACTATCTCACTAGGAAAGTTAGGTTTAGTCCTAATATTCAACCTTGGATTTCTATTGGTTCCTTAATGCTAGGGTCAAACAATATGGTCAAATTTCTAATTAACCCTAGTAGTGTCTATACTACTCTCAAGTCCTTCATAAATATATCAAGAGATAATGGTCAATTAATCTACAGGTAAGGGATGCTAAACTTTTAGGAGCTGCCAATATTCTAATTTATTTATTTTTCTTAGTAGATATGTTACCCTAATTATCATCGTAACATCAAGGATTCCTATAGTCTAGTAGAAGGCTATACTCAAGGAATTATTAGAAAAGCACATGAATCAAGCAGGATCCAATTATTCAAATAGAACAGATTGGAAGGAAGATGAGTCATAGTCAATTATGGATGAGGTCCTATATTCTAATCCTATTTGCAGGTTTGCTCGGTATAGTAACGTAACCAAGACAATATACTCTCGACCTACATGGGCCACCACTAAAAACATATCATGCCCCAGTCCCAAAATACGTATAGGAATACGTAAGCATGTCAGCCGTATGTATATGGCAACTCAAATATATAGAAACTATAATACACATGTACGCTGTAATATGAACAATAATTCGCAAGTGGTATATCACAAGTCACGGGCATAACTAAATCTCATCAACAGAATCAAATATAAATGAATAGCCAATCACTATATAACTAAATCAAGTATAAGATGCTTGATAAGAATAAGTAGTTGGGTGGAGACAAATCCACTACCAAACTAGAGTATTAGAGAAACAAATAAGTACATCTAATGATCAATGAGGCTCGAAGAGAAGACCTCCTCGAAAGAGAGGGAAGTAGCAAGTCCTGATCCGTGCTCCTGTAATAGTCATGATCGTCTACACCTGAAAAGGGACCAGATCCTCAAAGGGACGTAACAAGATACATAGAAGCATGCCAATAAAGTACTAAAAATAAACATCCAATGGGTCGCCTAACCATCTATGTGAATGCACTTTGAGAACAACTTTCCAACACGCAGGCTATCTGGCTAAAATAGGATTGGCCTGATTCTCTCGGAGAATCAGGGACCTACAAAACATGACATCTTTTGAACGTCAGAGGCCGCCTGATAATAATATAGGGGTCATCATGACCGTGCATCTCCGGCGGAACGTGCGGGTTACACAAGAAAAGTGCAAAGGAGCCCAAACGCCTTACTAGTTGTCCTTTCCACCCCATGCTCTAAGCATGTCATATCCATGACATGATAACACCACTAATAACTGCCAAGTCTTCTAACGTATCTCTATTAACAGTTATTTCCTATCGCACGTTGTCAAGACCCGCACCCGGAATTTGGGCACGAGTGCGTGGGTACATTCAGCCTACGTCGCAGCATCGGCGGTAGAACGCTGTCTAGGTTAATACACTATCTAAACAATCTCACACGAGTATCCAACTCCATAAGGAGACACAGATATCACAATATAATACAAAATACTCAATCACATAAACTAAAGCACGATGAGATATCGAATAAATAAATAAAATAAAAGATAAGTCTAAAATAATAAAATAATCTAACCTGTAATCCATAACATCTAAATCTCCAAGTATGTCGGAAACAAGTCCTCTATGTCACAGTCTGGAAAAAATATCCAGTCAGGATTAGAGAAAAGTACATCTCTAACAGCAGTTCTACATCAATGATATAAACTATGTAGCAGTAAATGGATGTAAATATACAAGATGCATATACATGTACAAGAGATACTCAATAAAGGAAATACTGGAAATAAATACGAGAATGAACAATATGTCAATGAACAAGAATACTAATGACTAAGTGTGTGAGTACTAGCTTTAACATGTGATCGGCTTGGGAACTTGTACACGAGTACTGGCCTGGCTAGTCATACGTGCGGTGTATGACCAACACTAACATGAGAACAAGACTTGTACATGAAGGGTATGATCACATATCTACACTAAAATACTCCCCACCCCGACTGGTATAGTAGATCCAACCATGGTACGCTATGGCACGGGATTCTCTAGGAAGGTAGCAAGTCTCTCCGAGAATCAGTGTCTGTACATGCACAAGATAACCAATAAAATAAGACTTGTACAAGATACACCATATACAAGGAATAACATCTCATGACGAGATTCGGATATACCAATCCGTGTAACCATCGTGTCAAGGAATATGGATATTTACACTAGATACAATGAACATAGAGGATATCATAAATAAGAAACTATCAGAGAATGTACTCGCCTGGGGTCTTTAGCTGGCAATACCAAAGTCCTGCTCCTGAAGTCTCGTTGGACGATCCAATGGTACTATATACATATAATATAACATAATACATCACCAGCCATTATACTAGCACATACACAACATAATTAAGCTGAACTCAACAGCTACACTAGGGTGACACTGGTCAACTAGGGTCAAGTGTGCGTCTAGTTGCACGGGTGTCGCGTCTGCAAATGCTGTGTTAAATAAACAGTCAAAATGATACGGGGCTTGCCAGTACGTCAGTGTACATATGGCAGTCTGCTAACATATCACATGGTCACAGGTCAATGTAACTAAGGGATATCCGTAATTACACTCAGGTTACCTAGTACATATATAAATATACACATTATTAACTAGCATATAACATTAATACTTATAATATATATATATATATATATATATATATATATATGATACCAATTAATTACATATATAATACATATATGTATATACACTAATTAAATTTATACTATATATATATATATATATATATATATATATATATATATATGTATATATGTATATGTATTAAACATATACTAAGGGAATACATATACTATGCATATATATACTAATTGAGTTCATATACTATATATATATATATATATACTAATTGTACATACTAACATATATTAAATACCTATACTGATACATACACTAAATACATACACCCATATACCAAACTTATAATACACGTATATCAACATAGCAAAAATACGAAGGCATACTCAAAGAGAATACGCGTCTACGCATACGTGTACCTGTGTACGCAAGAGGAGGCGTTCGTGTCGAGGTCGTCGACGGGGTGCTCGGTTCAGTCGAGCGGGTCAGGGGCTTGCAAGGTCCGGCGTACCGCGAGTTCAGGCGTTCAGGCGAATCGACGGCAACGGGTTCAGCGGGTCTGGCTGGACTTGGCGTCTCCGGTGAGGGTCGAGGGTGGTAATGGTGGTGGTCGAGGAGTGATAATGGTGGTGGTGATTATGATGATAATGGTGGTGATTGAAAAGGAGGAGGCAGGGAAGAAGGAGGAGATCCGAGGTGGAGAAGAGAAGAGGGTGGTGGTTCAGTCGAGGGAAGGAGTACGAAGGAGTCTCCGGCGAGTTCGGGTGGCCGTGGGGAGTCTGACAGCGGGATTCCGGCGGGAACAGCGGCTTCAGCGGCTCGGTGCAGCGGTCGGGTTCAGTCGTTGGCGACAGCGGGGTCGAGCTCCGGTCTTCGACAGCGGCTCCAGGCGAACGGGAAGGTGGCAGGGTCGTCTCTTCGGCCGAGTGTAGGTGGTCCAGCGGCTGATGGGTCGTGATCCAGTCGGTTAGCCCAGGCTGAGGGGGACTGGTCGAGTGGAGGCGGGTTGGGCGAGTGCAGCGGCTCGGTTCAGGTGATGAGGCCGGCGGGATCTCGGGCAGTCGGGGTGGCGAGGTCAGGCAATGGTGTGGAGGAGTCTCTGGTCGGCTGGGTTGAAAGGAAGGGATGGAGGAGATGAATGAACAGGGAGTCGGCTGAGTATTTGGGTGATGGAAAAATAAAAGAAAATAATATATATATATAGACATGTTAGGGGGGGGTTGGTTTGACCTAGAAAAGTTTGACTTGGTCAACATTTGGAAAAAGGGTTCTCATATAGGTATTCCAAGGGCTATGATTCCCTAGATTCAAAAATGGATTCAAAATGAATGGCTCGGATTACATTGATTCAAAATAAAGGAGGGCTATGGGTTGAGGAGGTTGATGTTGAATTACACACTCCCAAAAATTATAGAAAAATTCACATGAAGGAGAAATGGGTTTCTTTACGTATTGTGTCTAATGTGGTGGACACCTTAACGCACTTTTGCATAAAAGTACCCAACAATTAGAAAATTGCACAAGGTTGGGTTTTGCTTTTATTAATTAAAAATAAATATAATTGGTGTTCTAAAATTAATTAGAAGTATATGGGGTTGAAATTAAGTGGGACACAAGTATCATGAATGAAGAAGACTCAGAATAGAATATTGCCCTAATTTGGGTTGCTAAAAATGGGTCAAGATTGTGTCTCCAATTTTGATTGGAACGCACAAAGACACAAAGTTAAATTTATATGGAACTAAAAAATAATGTTCGCGACGAATATTGTGCGAATAAAATAAAGCACAAGTGGGCATATTTATGAGTTAGACAAAGGTCAGAACAAACGACGGGCGCGTCTAGGACAAAGGTGTAAAATTTGTTGGAAGGCAAAAGCTAGGGTAGCGCTCCAAATATCGAAGCAACGGTAATGCGCAACAATTAAATAAAATTACAATAATTAATTATAACCCTAAATAATTAATCCCAAAAATTATAAATTAAAACCATAACACTATATTTCGGTCAGGGCTCAATCTAGTGGTCATCTAGGTCTAGTCTACTAACTCATGCATTAATGAACACTATATATAATAAACACACACACACACACACACACACACACACACACACACACACACACACACACATATATATATATATATATATATATATATATATATATATATATATATATATATATATATATATATATATATATATATATACATACATATTATGCAATTATTTAAAATAAATATACACAATACCTATAATATATAAAATGATAAAAATACCCTTATTTTCAGGATGTGGTAGTGACAAGTCTACCCTCCTTAAAGGAATTTCGTCCTCGAAATTTAAGATCCTCAATAGTTGTATGTTTTTATTTATATTATTTTTCCTTAAAATTTAATTTTATCAAACCATATAATCATGAAGCAAATCCATATTGTTATTTCAAAAAACTTCCAAAATTCTATAGATATCATATTCCTGAAAATCTTCAAGTTTAAAATCATATTCCATTTTTATCACAATCTCCTCCAAAATTTTAAGTTAATAACTAAATACAAAATTTAATATCCAATACTCTATTTTAAATCCAATCAATGCATATTTATAAAATTTAAAATCTTATCCTAAATTTTTAAATTCAAACACTAATCCATTAATCATCTTATTCCTTTATTTCTTTTTTCACACAATACTCAACGATGTAATACTTATGAAATCTTTAAATATGACACTCAATTTATATCTTGCAGTCAATTAAATATAATGATAATCTTCTTAAATTCCTCAAATATTATGACAAATTCAATCATATCATAATCTTCATAAAATCAATAATTTATCAAAATCGTCAATTCTGTCATATTAAATTATCAACTCTTTATTTAAATTAATGTTTATCCTCAAAATAAAATCCTTAAAATTTAACTTCTCGAACAATTTAAATTAAAATGTATATACTTTCCTCAAAATTTAAATATTCAAATATTGAAATAAAATTTTAATCACTTCCAAAATCTTTATATCTTTGACTACGTTTATTGAATTGAATTTGAATCCTCAAAATTTTTAATAACATAGATCTCAACTCCTCAAAGTTCTTAATTTATTTCCAATTTTTAATTATAAATTTAAATCCACATCTAACTAAGCATACATATAAACACTCACAGTCTCTAACATTAAAGGTACATATACAAATACACTAATTGCCTACAACCCTCAACTGTGTACTAAAATTTTGCACTGCCCGGATTACTTGCACTATTACTTTCAATGATTTTCTATCCACATTACTTAATACACCAATCTAATATTATCACACAAGATACTTACTGTTACTAGCACATTGCTCAACTAATCCTCGATATAGGAACATTAGCACTCTTGGTATAGTAACACTAACTTCATTATTAGATTACCTCATCACACTTATTAGAACTCATGATCACTTGCACCTTTTATAATACACCAATTTCACTTCACACTCAAAGGCGGCATATGGTTCCATATCTCGATTTATGTATACGTATCTTCTTTTAAATCTTTTACAGACTGATATACTATATATCTTCTATTACAAATCTTGATATCTCTCAACCCATGACACACTCATTAATACCCTTTATGCATATACATTTCTTTACTCTTGACACACCCAAGTATCAACCATCAAATTGAATATCATGCTCCGTTAACTTTCAATACAATTTCTTCAATACTTAATTGTTTACATGGATCACCCAGCGACATAAATTTATGACTATCCGGGACTGGCATGCTGACTCTGATACTTACTCTTAGAACCATCACTGATACTCTTTACTCCTTCTACCTAAAATACCAATACTAACTATAATGGCACCTATTATAGAACTATTGCTACAAGGCACTACGCTATGGGTGAACTCTAGATTGATGCCTACTGCTCACATGTCCAACCAAGAAATACTTACAAACTCACAAGTCATATTCTCAACAGTCAACACTGATACAAGACACAGACCTAATTATAAGTCACCAACTATCACACTAACAAGGATCCTTAAAGAATTAAAGCTCAAAAAGAAACTGGGTTAAGGACTGAAGGTATCGCTACTGCTATCAAGAAAAAATAATGGAAATGAGTCCTATAATAACGGAAGTAGATAAGTCTTGAGATGATACTTTAAGGACCAATTTAAGATACAACCTGATAATCATATATGTCTGTCCAAAATCATGATACTCAGAATCCTCGCCACGCCAGTAAGCATAGCTACGATAAACGATAGGTTCCATAACTAAGGTATGCAACTCTATAATCACGTCATCTAGAATTCTCACTGTGCCGACTAGTATAGCTACAAGAAATTCTAAATTTTATAACTAAGATATATACATCTGAAGTCAGGTGCCTACGTTTTTGACACGCCAGCTAATATGGCTGCGATAAATTCTAGGATCCATAACCAAAGCAGACATTTTACCTTTCTCACTATCCTCATCAACATATGTCATCAAATGATATCATAAATTTTAGTCCATAAAATTTATCTCGATAAGAAATCAAAACTTAATAATGACACAAAGATTTAAATTTAACAACTGATCCACAAGAATCGATTTCAATAACAACAAGTGAGAACGGATGGAACAAGGGAAAGATTTAAATTAGAAATTATAATAAGAATCTCAAGGGTCATCCCAGGAATCTTTCAAGAAATTTATGATTGCGTATCCTCTCTCATCCTAGTATCCTATGTCCTATATCCTATTGCAGGCATACAATAGTACAACTAAGACGTCGTACTACCACAATATCGCACAACTTGCAAAGTCTGACCTGCATGGGCCACCACTAAAAATGTGTCACGACCCACACCCGTAATTTTGGCACGAGTGCGTGGGTACGTCCAGCCTACGTCGCAGCATCGACGGTAGAACGCTGTCTAGGTCAATACACTATCTAAACAATCTCACACGAGTATCCAACTCCATAAGGAGACACAGATATCACAATATAATACGGAATACTCAATCACATAAACTAAAGCACGATGAGATGTCGAATAAATAAATAAAATATAAGATAAGTCTAAAATAATAAAATAATCTAACCTGTAATCCATAACATCTAAATCTCCAAGCATGTCGAAAACAAGTCCTCTATGTCACAGTCTGAAAAAAATATCCATTCAGGATTGGAGCAAAGTACATCTCTAACAGCAGTTCTACATCAATGATATAAACTATGTAGCAGTAAATAGATGTAAATATACAAGATGCATATACATGTACAAGAGATACGCAATAAAGGAAATACTGGAAATAAATACGAGAATGAACAATATGTCAATGAACAAGAATACTAATGACTAAGTGTGAGTACTAGCTTTAACATGTGATCGGCTTGGGAACTTGTACACGAGTACTGGCCTGGCTAGTCATACGTGCGGTGTATGACCAACACTAACATGAGAACAAGACTTGCACATGAAGGGTATGATCACATATCTACACTAAAATACTCTCCACCCCGACTGGTATAGTAGATCCAACCATGGTACGCTATGGCACGGGATTCTCTAGTAAGGTAGCAAGTCTCCCCGAGAAACAGTGTCTGTACATGCACAAGATAACCAATAAAACAAGACTTGTACAAGATACACCATATACAGGGAATAATATCTCATGACGAGATCCGGATATACCAATCCGTGTAACCATCGTGTCAAGGAATATGGATATTTATACTAGATACAATGAACATAGAGGATATCATAAATAAGAAACTATCAGAGAATATACTCGCCTGGGGTCCTTAGCTGGCAATACCAAAGTCCTGCTCCTGAAGTCTCGTTGGACGATCCAATGGTACTATATACATATAATATAACACAATACATCATCAGCCATTATACTAGCACATACACAACATAATTATGCTGAACTCAGCAGGTACACTAGGGTGACACTGGTCAACTAGGGTCAAGTGTGCGTCTAGTTGCACGGGTGTCGCGTCTGCAAATGCTGTATAAAACAGACAGTCAAAATGATACATGGCCTGCCATTACGTCAGTGTACATATAGCAGTCTGCTAACATATCACATGGTCACAGGTCAATGTAACTACGGGATATCCGTAATTACACTCAGGTTACCTAGTACATATATAAATATACACATTATTAACTATCATATAACATTAATACTTATAATATATATATATATATATATATATATATATATATATATATATATATGTATACCAATTAATTACATATATAATACATATATGTATATACACTAATTGAATTTATATATATATATATATATATATATATATGTATATATATATATATATATATATATATATATATATATACATACATATATATATATATATATACATACATATATATATATATATATATATATATATATATATATATATATATATATATATATATATATATATATATTAAACATATACTAAGGGAATACATATACTATGCATATATATACCAACTGAGTTCATATACTATATATATATATATATATATATATATATATATATATATACTAATTGTACATACTAACATATACTAAATATCTATACTGATACATACACTAAATACATACACCCATATACCAAACCTACAATACGCATATATCAATATAACAAAAATACGAAGGCATACTCAAAGAGAATACGCGTCTGCGCGTACGTGTACATGTACCAAAGAGGGAGAACTCATACCTGTGTATGCGGGACGAGGCATTCGTGTTGAGGTCGTCGACGGGGTGCTCGGTTCAATCGAGCGGGTCAGGGGCTCGCAAGGTCCAGCGTACCGCGAGTTCAGGCGTTCAGGCAAATCGACGGCAGCGGGTTCAGCGGGTCTGGCCGGACTTGGCGTCTCCGGTGAGGGTCGAGGGTGGTAATGGTGGTGGTCGAGGAGTGATAATGGTGGTGGTGATTCTGATGATGATGGTGGTGATTGAAAAAGAGGAGGCAGGGAAGAAGGAGGAGATCCGAGGTGGTGGAGAGAAGAGGGTGGTGGTTCATTCGAGGGAAGGAGGAAAAAGGAGTCTCCGGCGAGTTCAGGTAGCCGCGGGGAGTCTGACAGCGGGATTCCGGCGAGAACAACGGCTTCAGCGGCTCGGTGCAGCGGTCGGGTTCAGTCGTTGGCGACAGCGGGGTCGAGCTCCGGTCTTCGACAGCGGCTCCAGGCGAACGGGAAGGTGGCAGCGACGTCTCTCCGGCCGAGTGCAGGTGGTCCAGCGGCTGATGGGTCATGATCCGGTCGGTTAGCCCAGGCGGAGGGGGATTGGTCGAGTGGAGGCGGGTTGGGCGAGTGCAGCGGCTCGGTTCAGGTGATGAGGCCGTCGGGATCTCGGGCGGTCGGGGTGGCGAGGTCAGGCAATGGTGTGGAGGAGTCTCCGGTCGGCTAGGTTGAAGGGAAGGGATGGAGGAGATGAATGAACAGGGAGTTGGCTGAGTATTTGGGTGATGGAAAATTAAAAGAAAATAATATATATATATAGACATGTAAGGGGGGGTTGGTTTGACCTAAAAAAGTTTGACTTGGTCAACATTTGGAAAAAGGGTTCTCATATAGGTATTCCAAGGGCTATGATTCCCTAGATTCAAAAATTGATTCAAAATGAATGGCTCAGATTACATTGGTTCAAAATAAAGGAGGGCTATGGGTTGAGGAGGTTGATGTTGAATTACACACTCCCAAAAATTATAGAAAAATTCACATGAAGGAGAAATGGGTTTCTTCACCTGTTGTGTCTAATGGGGTGGACACCTTAATGCACTTTTGCATAAAAGTGCCCAACAATTAAAAAATTGCACAAGGTTGGGTTTTGGTTTTATTAATTAAAAATAAATATAATTGGTGTTCTAAAATTAATTAGAAGTACATGGGGCTGAAATTAAGTGGGACACAAGTGTCATGAATGAAGAAGACTCAGAATAGAATATTGCTCTAATTTGGGTTGCTCAAAATGGGTCAAGATTGTGTCTCCAATTTCGATTGGAACGCACAAAGATACAAAGTTAAATTTATATGGAACTAAAAAATAATGTCCGCGACGAATATTGTGTGACTAAAATAAAGCACAAGAGGGCATATTTATGAGTTACACAGGTCAGAATGAACGACGGACGCGTCTATAACAAAGGTGTAAAATTTATTGGAAGGCAAAATCTAGGGTATCGCTCCAAATGTCGAAGCAATGGTAAGGCGCAACAATTAAATAAAATCACAATAATTAATTATAACCCTAAATAATTAATCTAAAAAATTATAAATTAAAACCATAACACTATATTTCGGTCAGGGCTCCATCTAGTGGTCATCTAGGTCTAGTCTACTAACTCATGCATTAATGAACACTATATATAATAAACACACACACACACACACACACACACACACACACACACACACACACACACACACACACATATATATATATAAATATATAAATATATATATATATATATATATATATATATATATATATATATATATACATATCATGCAATTATTTAAAATAAATATACACAATACCTATAATATATAAAATGACAAAAATATCCCTATTTTTAGGATGAGGTAGTAACGCAATACCTATAATATATAAAATGACAAATATATATATATATATATATATATATATATATATATATATATATATATTTATATACATATATATCATGCAATTATTTAAAATAAATATACACAATACCTATAATATATAAAATAACAAAAATATCCCTATTTTTAGGATGAGGTAGTGACACACGACCCATACGTACTAATGATCAGTCAATACGTAAGTCCGTGATCTATATGAGACTCACAACTCGTGTAAGAAATGTGTCACGGCCAAATAAAATATAATGATACCTCTAAATCATGTGGTGGTCTCGTAAAACTAGGTCGACGTGCATAATATATAATAAAGACAAAATATGACGCCATCGTCGTTGCACCCAAGTTATTCTTGGACGCGCAGTCTATATAGTAGTTAAAATATATGAACTAAATGACAAAAATAAAATGCATGCACCAAAAGGAATGTAAATCATAGTACAATGGCAAGGTATACTTTCCTAGCAAGAAAGCTGCGTAGTGTAAGCATCCAGACGTCAAGTACACATGATCAAAAATTATGGCCTCCGAATAAACGTCTTCGGATGCTGAAATAAATATCACCAATATTTTCAAAATCAGCGAGATAGCTAGAAAATACTACCCTTTCGTCCAATTTGGACATAAGGGCAAAACGGTATTTTCAGGTCAAAGCGGGTCCACATATGGGCCACTTTGCACCGAAAAGCGTGCCAGAGGTAAAGGACTCTAAATGGGACAAATTATAGGTCAAAAAAATTTTAAACGTCGATACGAACTCAACAGTATTTCCAATTTTGAATTTCGGTGAGCCAATCATAAATTCGCCCTTAAAGTCAACCGTGGGGCCCGCAAATAGGCGGCTTGATCAACTATCTCAGAATCGCGTGAAACTTGGGTCACAGGACCAGCGTGATACCACAAATCCAATGGCACAAGTTTCGTTGTATTCCGACGAGTGTACACAAAATATGGTGGTAGTTTGCAAAAGTTACGATATAAGAACTTTTTACGGATACGGGTTGATTCCGACGCGCACACACGTCCGAATCAACTTTCACAAAAGTCCACACATCAGGATATATCATACGCTCCTTTTGGTATAATTGGTACACAATAAGGCTGTACCGTTTGGCGGGGCACACTCCGTATCATAAAATTTTAGTTTTAAAATAACAAATTTTTGATCGTTTTGGAGGTTGAATAATTTAACAAATAAAATAAATTAATAAAAACTAAAAGAACAGAAAAATTCTCGGTTATATTGGAAAGAAAACCCTTTTAATTAGTTTTTAAAAATATTAAACAGGTTGATGGCAAATTTGGTGTGAACATGGTAGTTTGGGTTAAAGTTTCTGGACTATTTTGGTCCGTTTTTTGGCCATTTTTTGGTCGATTTTTTGACCAATCCGGGACACAAAAACTCATCCCGCTTGAATGAAAATCCTAGAGGGTTAGGTTGTAAACGCACACGGACAAACCGTTTGCAAAAAGAATCAAAGATGGAGAAGATACAATACCTTGAAGATGGGTGTTCGGGGTTGTATTTCTGTACGCGTGCGCGTGCAAGGCGAGGCGGACGGCGACGGTCGGCCGGGCTGCGACTGCGCCGGTCAGCGGGGGGGGGGGGGGGTCGACGATCGCCAGGGGTCAGGCTAGGGTTAGGGTTTGGTTGAGTTAGGGTTTGTTTGCATATGTATATATATGTATATATAGAGGGTAAGAGAGAGAAAGAGAGAGGGGCGCGGGTGTGTGTGTTCACGCGGGGGGGGTGGATTTGGCTGTGGTGCTGGGTTTGCTGGGCAGGGGATTTTGTGGGAACAGGATTAGGGTTTAAGTTTGCTAGTTGGGTTTAGGATTAGGGTTTTAGTTATTTTATTTTTATTTTTATTTTTATTTTGTTTTATTTTTATTTTTATTTTTATTTTTCTTTTCTTTTGTTTTATTTTTCTTTTATTTTATTTTTTAACAACATTATTATTATTACTATTATTATTATTGTTACTATTATTATCATTATTATTATTATTATTATTATTATTATTACTATTACCAATAGTATTATTATTAATAACTATATATAATATATATATATATATATATATATATATATATATATATATATATATATATATATATATATATATATATATATATATATATATATATATATTATGTTAAAAATCCCAAAAATAATATTCTCACACAAAATAAATTCTAGAAAATTACTTTGTAAAGTTTTAATAAAAATACTACACTCAAAATATTTTATAAGAATATTTTATAATTAATAATTAGATATTTATCTAGTTATATAAATAAAATAATTATATTATCTAATTAACTAAGTAATTAATTAATTGGTTCTCTATAAAATAGGTAATAGTAAATAATATGCACATCTATAAAAAGGAGAAAAATGCCTAACTTGGCAAAAAAAAATATGGGATGCTAATTGTAGGAATTTGGGAAAGAAAAATGACCACAATTAATTTATATATATATTATCTAAATATTAACACAAAATCTATGATCGTTACACTAATGTCATACTGACACCAAGGGATCGAATTTTTGTGCCACGAAAAGATCTTACGAGTAGTGTCTCCTGTGTAGGCTACTTCCTATGAAGGAAGATACAGGTTTTAGGGCCATCCTATATTATTAATATCCAAACCACGGTGAAGTATCCTAATAAAAGTATTAGATTTTAATTGATTTAGAAAAATCTAAAACAATTATAAAAAATACAAAATACACACAAGATACATATTTTTGGGTGAGGGGGTTTACAAGTGGTTATTTAAATGTTGTTCTCTAAATTGCATCATCATTTAGGAAAATTGTTTGTGTATTATGGTAGTGATGTAGAGGGATATGTGATGCTTGGATTATTAGAAACTATAGGAATATTAAATTATGAACTATTCAAGTCGTGGACTCTATATTATACTCTACCTTTTTATTTCTTTTATAACTGTTATTCTTCTTATCCTACTATCATATCTTTTATTTACTTACCGTTCTTGACCGAGCACTTGCATGTCATTCTGACGACCTAGTATTGTTCACTAGGAGGAGATGAAGCAAATGAAGATATGCTACCTCTTTATAACGTGGACGAGATCGAGGAATAATCTTCAAGTAATTCCAGGAAATACAACACCAAGTAGTTTGTAACGAAAACTATGTACATTAAAGAGAAGTTGTTGTAAAGACTTATTAGTTGTATATTAACCAGAGTGGTATGAATCAGTTGTATTGCCTAATCACCTTAGCATGATTTGTATTTTATTCTAAAAAGACTTACAGGCGACAATCACTGATATGAGTATGGTAGTATTCATATGGGGCGTAGCCTGGGGATGTAGTTACGTACCCGACTCACCGTATCTTGGGAAGCGGGGCGTAACACATCTTGAACTCAGAGTTCAGACCTGCCTCCCTTTGAAATCTCCACTACCCCGCTTTATTGCACTGGATTCCCCCTCTCATTTGACACATGAACACTCAAACAACCCTTAAACACATCATACACACTGATACACTCAACTCATACAATTACCTACACTAACATATACTGATACTTGGTATCAAACACACTCACTTCACAACAACAAGTAATAATATACACATCTCTCTCTCTCTCCCTCTCTCTCTATATATATATATATATATATATATATATATATGTATATATATATATGTATATATATATATATATATATATATATATATATATATATATATATATATATATATATATATATATATATGTGAGTGTGTGTGTGTGTGTGTGTGTGTGTGTGAACAAATAAATATACATACCTACCCATTAGTTACCCATATGTAAATATATGTATATACTCATATATATCAACCCTCCCCTATATCTTGCTGCTACTACTATCATGCTTCTAAATTCCCACTCTTCACTGACATTGGTGTGTTCACACGAGCACACACACCACTCACCAATATCAACTTGTTGGGATGGGGAGTTCTGCACACATGCCATCCCCTGTACATAGGCCTACAACTCACTGGGCACTTATTTACAGACCCATACTCTCCCCTCTCTCTACACTCCAACACACCTCTAATCTAATATCACTTGTGATACTCCCCCAGTCTGCAACTGATACTAAGTTTCCCTCAACTAGCTGTAGCACTGCCTACTACAGTACCTGTAGTACTTCACATCAGAGATATGCACACTATATCATACACACAAGCACTGTCAACTGACACTCCCATCAATACATCTGATACTCTAACCATGTAGCACACCCTACTAATTACCCACCTCACTATGATGCTACACAAAGCTACATCTATCTCTATTACCAATAACCACCTAGTACCCCAAAACTGAGAATAGACACATACACAAAAGCTATTATATGTAAACACTTATAAACCATAATTCCACAAACCCCTAATGGGCACATCTTGATACACAAATAGTTACCATTATGTTTACATGATACACCATTCTAAATACCAAGTATACCACCAATAACACATAAAACACAACTAATATATAATTCATAATTTGAGACCACCCTTAACCAAACACACTTGGTGTGCACACATTAAGATGCTCATGATACCAAAACCCACACCCTCTAATTACTATGGTACCCTATCAAATTAATATAGAGCATCATTTAATATACAAAATAGTGTTTAAATGCCATAAAATAACTATTCTAATACCAATAGACACAATACACATTAAATCAAATACTTGGTGTCCTAAATTTGGAGTTTCTCTAATTTGACCATAAAACCCTATGTAACTTTCAAAAGAAAGCATATTAGGACCTAATTTCTCTTCTTATTGGTAGTCCTTAGCCATGGAAGGGTTCCTATTGGTCTAATACTATAAATTAACCATGAAAATAAAAAAAATATAGATTATACCTATTGGGAGATAGATTTCTAATGTATCACCACCAATAGACACAATGAGAAGTTGGACACAATCCTCAAGCCAATGTGTCCCTCCTCAAGTGCTCCTTTAACAATGACAAGCTCCTTAGCCTCCTTGGAATAAAAATGAGAGGGATGAGATTTGAAAATGAGTGGATTATGGCTTACTTCAAAATTTGGGGATAGATTAATTTAGAAAGTAAATAGAGGCTATTCATGAATAAAAATGATTATATAGCCTCCTAATAGGGTTAGGGTTAGTTTCTTCATATTGTCTAAAATGCCCCCACCCAAGTTTGTCATAAAGAAAGTTAATTAAATAAAGCTTCTATTCCTAATGGAGGGCTAATCTAACCTCTCATTAATGAAAGGGAATGACTTAAATCAGTCCAAAAGTAACTAGTGTAGATGTTGGGTTCAATGTGACTAGTCTAACTATTGGTCCAAGTTGTCATGTCAAGTCTAGTTAGGTCCACTAGTGTCATGTCTAATTAAATAGTCTAATCAACTAACCAATAATAATATTAGTTATAATATATATATATATATATATATATATATATATATATATATATATATATATATATATATATATATATATATATATATATATATATATATATATATATATATATATATATATCACGGCCCGCACCCGGAATAAGGGCACAAGTGGTGAACAATGCCCAGCCTACGCCGCAGCATCGACGGTAGAATGCTGTCTAGGTCAACATAACTATCTACACACACACACACACACACACACATATATATATATATATATATATATATATATATATATATATATATATATATATATTTATATAAGGTACCTGTAATGTCATCTCAATTCAAATTGGATGAACAATATAATATGTGATAAATGATAATCAATACTCAATCACAATATCAAACTAGAGGAAGAATGACACGATATGGATTAGAAGTAAAAGAAATACAATAGTCTCAATACAAGTCCAATCTCAACATAAGTCTCAAATTAATAATACATACCATAAAGTATACTAAAATCAAATATAACTCATAATGAAAAGTCTAAGTCTCTCCAGCAGGTGGTACTATCTGTCACGACCCGCACCCGGAATTTGGGCATGAGTCGTGGGTACGTCCAGCCTACGCCGCAGCATCGGCGGTAGAACGCTGTCTAGGTCTCAACACATAATATATCCTGTCAATAGTCTCAACTCCGTACGGAGGACAATGATAAATAAACCACAGTTCTATGATATACTCAATCACAAGCTAATAGAAATCATAGCACGATGAGAATAGAAAAGAGTTCTAATAAAAACCAACCACAATAATCCAACTCAAATCCTGGGTCTAAATGACCTCACAAAGTCACAAAATAAATACATCTCAGTCTCTGTCTAAAGCAATAATGCAGAAAAAAATAGTCTAAGAGCAGCCAGGTACGTTCTCCTCTAGGCTAGGCAACTCCTCTGGGGTTTCTGGAGTGAAATCACCCTCTAATCCTGGGCCGTAATGAGTGGGGCAAAGATCCTCCAGGTCCTCTGAAAAATGTTATCCAGTCAGGATTGGAGCGAAGCACAAGCACTAACAGCAGTTTCATTAAATTGACAAAATCTATAAACAGTGTAAGAGATACAAGATGAAAATAAATGCTGAAAATGAGAAGTACAGGAGAAATGAAATAGGCAATAGAGCATCTAGCAATGAACAATAAATAGTGAATGCTAGACAATAAATAGTGAATGCTGGAACAGGTGAATCTGAATAAAATAGACATCTAGCTAAGTGTTTGAAATATTAGTTTATTATGTGATCGGCTTGGGACTAGATCAGGCTGGTTATATATGATTAGCTATGATTCTTGAAGGTCAGGCTAACTATATGGTTAGCTATGATGCATGATAATGGTCAGGCAAATCATATATAACAGCTATGAAGCATGATGATGGTCAGGCCGCACCCGACGTGAGAAGTGGGGTGAGCTATGATGCATGGTAAGTTTGGATATGATCACATAATCTACTAATAGTTCCCCATCCCCCAGCTAGCACGATGGATTCCAATCACGACTCCTCATGATGGGGATCTAGGGTGCTAACCCGTGTATCCATAGTGTCGGAATCAAGTATGTAATACACTACAATTTATAGAAGTAATCAACAATGAAAACTGTCAGAGAATGTACTCGCCTGTGGTCCTGAGCAAGGTGTGAGGATCGATGTCCAAGGTGGGATCACAAAGTCCTAAATATCAATATTAAAGTTAATTAGTAATTTAGAAAGATAAACAATGAAACTAGCTATGTATAGTGTTTCTAGGCTATTTTTAGGTCTATACAAGGTTAGTTAGGTCAACACTAGACTAATTATTAGTCTACATTAGTTAATACCTAACTAATACTACTAATACTAACTAATTTTTACTATACTAGATGTTATTAATCATATCATTGACTCATATACTATGGTACTAAGTTATTACTTAACCATATCACACTTACCCTGATAATTTAGTATTACACACCCCCATGTATCAATACCCTAAGGACTGACACACACTTTACCTCTTATTTTCCTTACTGTACACCTAGCTTCACTAAACCTTAGCTCCCCAAACCATCTTACTACTGTCACTACTGAGCATAGTACTCCTACTACCAACTGAGTACAATATTTCTCTCTACCTACTGTAACTGAGAGCACCCCCCTTATCTATCACTTGGTGAAATTTGCCACTACACACACACATATTATTTCACAGGTTCAGTCTGAACTACACACTTAGACACACTAGGACTAACATGTTGATACACACAGACACTTGAGATATTGAACTGAAACTCCTTACTGATAATGAGAACTCCACACACACAACTGGTCAGGATCTCCCTGCACCTAGGCTACAACCTACCTGTGAGGAACCCAACTGCTATCTCACACACTGGGCAGGTAACTCACTGCACACAACACAGCCACACACTGGTAATACTAGTTACTGATACATACCCAAGAGAACCCAAATACACAACCATAACCCAATACCACATAGGCACACACAACTAAACTGACACACACAGCATATTGCTCACACACAGACACTGTACAGAAGCTAAATCCTGATATACTACACCTAATTCACACAGGTTATATTGAAATTGAAATAACCTGGGCACTGACACTAGTATACACCCACACACAGTCACTGCTATTTCCCAACTGAATCCTGGGACACTCACCACTAAGACACTGGCACACACAGATTACACAGGCACACAGTTCTCTCAACTCACCCTGCACACAAGTTTACTCACTGATACACGGTATCAGTTAAAGGGACACTGATACACACAGCATTTTGCTCCATATTGAATTTGATACTCCTACAATTAACACACATATTCCTGAAATAGCAACTACCTACACTAAACTGAACTACACTTATACTGAATAATACTTAAACTGAATAATACTGAGACACACAAATTAACTCCCCACACGAGCACCAACTCATATTGGTCAAGAACACCAACACCCATGTATTCACTCACATAAACAGATTTCTGATACCTAGTACTGACATACACTGATATACATTAACACTTACTGCACCAAGCCCGACTGCACAGTACACACAGAAACTGAAACTCTACAATGATACTGAACACTAAGACACAACCAAAACAGGGACACTCTTAAAACAGGGTCACACAGACACAACTACATACTGATACAAAACACACAATACACACAACCCGACTTCACAGTTCATCCCCAACCCACTGCTCAGTATACACAGTAATTTCCAGAACCCGACCGTACAGTGAATCCCCCTCTTCAAATCACACACACATCTACAAACCTAGATATATATACAAACACGCATTAAATCTATATACATATGTATAAATATATATAGGCATCATACATCATTCATCAAATTAGATTTTTATTAGAGTAGATTAGATAGGTAATTCCTCCAGTGAAGCATTTCCCCAAACACATGATGTAAAAAACGAAAACCACACTAAGATCTCCTAAAAACCCAAACAAAACCCTAAATCAATATCTAACCTACACATAGGAGGGTGAAATCAGTCTATAATCAACCATCTAGGGTTAGGGTTCACGAAAATTGGGGAAAACCCCATGTTGGTCACCAAAACCCAATCCAAAACCCTAAAAATCGAACTACACAGCAAGGGTGGGTTCCTAATGGCCATTACCATCTGAAAACAGAAATTAAATGAATAAAAATAGGGTTTTACCTGCAGGGAAGGTTTCTCCAAAGGAAGTTCTTCTTCTCCAAAGCTTTTTGACCCAAGTTCCTTGCTTTCCTTGCTTGGAGGAGGAAGGTGGAAACCCTAGGGTTAGGATTTCGAAATCTGGAGGTGGGGAGATGGTTTTTCTCTTGTGGAGGCTAGGGTTTCTTCTACTACATGAAGAATGGTGGCTCCCTATTATATAAACAACTAGGTTAGGGTTTCCAAGCTTAGTTTTAGGTTAAACCTTTATGTTAAGTCATGTAGAACCTAGTTACTAAGGTTTGGTTAGTCCAGGGTTTGAGGTCCAGCCTAAAATCTGAATTCTAGGGTTTCTCTAGAATTGGTCTTCAAATTAGGGTTTAGTCAATAGGGTTTGTCTTAATGCATTCTAGGGTTGACCTAAAACCAAACATCACTAACAATATATAAATAGTTTATATAACTCAGCAGATTAATTGAAATACATAACTATTTAAAATAGTGAAATTACGCAATTGCCCTTGCCTGGAAAAGTGGTAGTGACACTATCTCAAGAGGCTCTATAGGTACAGTAATAGTAAAGAAAATAAATGATGCAAATAACTGAACTAGTTTGTATCACGAGAAAGAGAATCAAAGTAAGTAATAGAATAAACAGAGAGCAATATGGTAAGAAACATCACTGTAATAAATTGGAAATAAGGAAATAAAATAATAGCTTGTGCTTTAAAATATTTGCAAAATATGTGATCGGCTTGGGCCTAACACGGGCTATATAAATAAATGGGAGCTAGCGTGACCACACGTGAGTTGCATGATTTGCTAGCTATCATTGGCTACACTATATCACAGGCTATAAGGTATGATAACATATTTACTAATATTTTTTTATCCCTCGACTAGTACACGGATCCAAATCATGACACGTTATAACACGTATATCACGATGCACGGTCTATAATATCATGCACTATGATAACGGTCTATATATTCATGGAGATATCACGTAATTACTAAGTAATCACTAAGCATTGGGACACCAAGCTGGACGATTTGGAAGCCAAGGATGAATGATCTACTCTGGTACAAGAACTTTCATGGTCCGTGGAGGGCGACAATGCCAAGACGACGGACAAAGGTGCTGATGACTGGAAACGACTGGATCAAAAGGTTGTTGGATTCTTCCGCCAATGGCTGGACGACTTGGTGTTTCACCACGTGTCCATGAAGAGTTCTGCAAAAGCATTTTGGGAGAAGCTACATCCGTTGTAAGAAAGGAAGACGACTGCCAACAAGACGTTTCTTATTTGACAACTCATCAACTCAAAGTACACAAAGGGTGCACCGGTGGTACAATATATGAATGAGGTTCAGGGCATCATTAATCAACTATCTGCAATGAAGATAGTGATTAATGATTGTCTTTAGGCCCTTCTGCTTTTGAGTTCTCTGTCGAAAAGCTGGAATACGTTGGTGGTGTCGGTGAGCAACTCCGCTCTGAATGGAGTTGTCACGATTAAGGCAGTCGAAAGTAGCTTGTTGAAAGAGGAGGTCCGGCGTAAGAAAGTGGAATCGTCACAGGAGTCCACTCTGGTGGCTTCCTACGGGAAGGAAAGACTCAAGTCACATGTGAGGACAGGGGGGAGTTCTCGCGATCTTGCGACTGTGGACCGCAAGGAGGGCGGCTATCACTATGGCGAAAAGGGGTACTCATATCAAGAGAAAATGCATGAAGCTCAAAGCTAAGAAGGCCAAAAGCAAGGACGATCAGGAGGATCTCACCGCTATGAGAGATCTCACCATCGAAGCAACCGACGCAGAGGAACCTTGTGGCATGTGTCATGATGGCGATTGGATCATAAACACGAGGGCATCGTATCACGCCACTCTATATAGGAGGATCTTTATGTTATACCACGTCGGCAGGTTTGGACGTGTGAAGATGGGCAACAAGGGGACAACTACAGTTGTAGGAATCGGTGATATGCACTTGACAACAGAGCTTGGTGAGAAGCTCGTTCTTAAGGGTGTAGAATTTGTACCGAGTTTGCGCTATAACTTGGTTTCGGTAGGGAGGCTGGCGGATGATGGTTGTCACAATTTGTTTGGGGACAAAGATTGTATGCTTAGAAGGGTTCCCAACAACTGGCTCGAGGATATTTATGTTGTGGCATATACAGGCTCAAGCTGCTGAGTTGTACAAGTATGCTACAAACATCGGATGGTGGCTCGAGGGGTATTCGGTAGGAGTTAGTAGATTGTTAGGAACTTGCTGAGGAGGGTCTTTGTAAACACCCAAATTTTTCAGAATAAATTTTAATATAATTTTCCCCAGAATTTTTGATATTTTCTGGACGAAGAAGCAAGGTAATTATGAGTTAAGGATTTTTAAATACAGTTTATTGGTGTTAAAATATTATGGAAATAATATTTTATGGTGTAAAATGGAAAACCGGACATGTGGTATTTTTTGGTGAATTTATTGGACTCCGGAAACGCGTTTTAAGCCTTAAAAACTTTTGGATTGTGTGAACCTAGCCAAACCCAAATTAAACCAACTTAAACCCAAACCCAAACCTGAACCAAACCAAACAGCTGATTGAACCAAGCCAATCAGTATATTGGGTCGGGTCGGGTCGGATCCGAGCTAAACCTGACCCGGATCCGCAAACCAATTAAAAACCCTAACTGACCGGTTTTACTGTAGCCTATAAAGCCTCAGCCTCGACATCCAGGCCGCCGCCCCCTCTTTCCTTCACCACCACCGACAGAACCCAGCCTCTCTGCTCGACCACGTCGCCGGCTCCCGAACTCTCCGTCCAAACCCCACCGCTGACTCCCCTTTCTCTGCTGCTCCGCCCCAGCAGCCGACCCGCGGAGGCCTAAACGACGCCGCCGCTTCCCCATCGTCCAGCGACCTCGTCTAAGTCCCTCCACCACGCCGCTGCCGCCACGCCGCACGAACCCTCGTCCCCGACTCCACCATGCCGCTGCCGCCACGCCGAGCGAACCCTCGTCCCCGACTCCACCACCCGCAGCCCCGATCTCCTCTCCCCAGAACCGACAAGTTCTCCAACCTAACCCCGACCTCGCCGGAGTAGAACTCTCGATGGCTCCGCCGTGCCGACGGAGCAGCTCTCCCTCCGTCTCCCCCGCGGCGAGCAACGTCCTCCTCCCGAGCGCCACCCCGCTGTCTCTAGATCAGGACCCTAGCCGGGACTCACGGCAGACACGCGGACACAGGAACTTTCGACCAGGACACGAAAAGTACCTCGGATACGTGAGATTCAAACTTCTCGGAGCCCTGTTCAGGTAGCATTTTCCCTCACCTCGTAACTCCGTATTCAATTCCGTCAGTTGCTTCGCGTAGAATGTATAACCCTCTCGGTGCCCGTGCAACCCGCTCGGTGCATCGCGTCCTGTGGTGATCGCACACCGCGATCCAAAAACGGGAAAAATAACGCCCCGTTTTACCCCGGAACTGAGCGCGCCCCGCCAAACGGGACGACTTGGTCGCACGCGGTCTTTACCGAACCGTGCGCGACGTTGATACGGTCGTGTGGGATTTCAAAGAAGTCGATTCGGATGTGCATGCACACCGAAATCAACGCGTATCCGCTGACGACACCCCATATCCGTCCTTTCTGGAATACGCTGTAACTTTGTGTACACACGTCGGATCGAGATGAAACTTGTGCCATCGGACTCGTAGTAATACGCTGGTCCTGTGACCCAAGTTGGGTCCGATTCTGAGAATGTTGATAAAATCGCGTATCGTGGGCCCCACAAGCTCCACTTGACGGGCGATTTTGTGATCGGCTCATGGAAATCCAATTCTGGAAGTTCCGTTGGGTTTGTATCATCGTTCCTGACTTGTAGACACTGAGTTTGAGGAATTTGGAGACCTTTGACCCTGACATACTTTTCGGTGCAAAGTGGGCCACATGTGGATCCCGCTTTGGCCCGGAAATGACCTTTTTGCCCCTGTGTCCAAATTGGACGTAAGGACAGGCGTTTCTAGCTATTTGACATCTTCTGAGATGGTTGGTGATGTTTATTATAGCTTTTGGAGTAGTACCTACCGGATCCACTGATACAGGGACAGTTGTTGGTATTCGCACATCAGGCAAGTGTACATTGCCAAACTCTGCAGTATTATTATATATTCTCCTTGCTTTATTTATATTGCTGTACATGCTTAACCTAGGACCGTGAGACGTTCTTAGCGTCCGATTATTAGTCGGGTGCCAACACCGTACGCGGTGTTATGTATTATCATCTAGAGATGGATATACGTGACACTTTATCTTCTAGTACTTGTCTTACCAAGTACACTTTGACCCAGGACACTTGACACTGTTCATGAGACAGGATCTTCCCGAGATATTCGTGGTGATTCTGTATAGGATACAGGACTTGACAGTGATACTATATTCTTAGATACATTATGACTTGTGCATTAGTTATGATCCCGCTGACATGGACATGAGACGTTATGGTCATGATATGCGTGGTTACATTGGGTAGGGAGAGACACACAGACTACAGGCTGATCATATATATATACACCCCTACTATTGTGAGGCACAAGACTCTGAAGCCCGAGCTTGGCCCATTACTCATTATTACTGCTGCTACCGGCTCCCCGACACAGAGCTTGTAGTGGCTTCAGCCTGAGTTCTAGTGCTGCTCTCATCTTGCATATCACTTAGCTGGTTATTTAGTATTCCCTTATTTTTTCATCTACTGTTGGAGAGATCCACAGGCTACAGGTTGATTATGTTATGCCGGCTACTCAGTCTCCCGCTGAGCTAGACCACCTCATGATATCACTGCTACCGGCTCCCCTACACAGAGCTTGTAGTTGTTTCAGCCTGAGCACTATTGATGTTCTCTCTTGCATTTCACATAGATGTTTACATACTTGCCCTATTTGTTCTATTTATTTTCTGTACTGCATTTATTTTGGCTTGAGCTTTCTTGTACCTTGTTATGTCCCCTGAGGACCTGGATCCGGATTATGTCCCCAGGATTTGAGGACGAGATCTATCCTGAGGTATACGGGACCGCAGCAGGAGCTGATCCAGGAGCTGTACCGTCATCCGAGGACGAGGTGTTAGTTGAAAACTTTTCCTGAGCATCCATGTTCATGCTCAGTATTTATTATTTATTTCAGTCATTTATATTCTGGTCTGTTGAACCATTGTATCAGATATTTATCAGGTTATTCCCCGAAGCACTTTGTGAAACTAGCTGATGATTTACATTCCTTATTTATTCTGTGGATCATATTTTATATCTTGTGTGGATGAGATTAGTTGTGCTATGATTATCGTAGACTTGATTTTACAACTTAAGTATGCCCTGATGGATCCATTAAATTGGGTTTGTCCATCGGTGCGTGCTGCTGGCCATTGCCACGTATCTGGTCCCTCGATATTATGGGACTAGGGCGTGACATGGTTTTTATGGTGGCCCATGCAGGTCTACGACTAAATTGTTCGGATTCAACTTAGGGACCGAACCAGCCTGCCCTAAGGATAGGATAAGTTCTAGGATCACATCCATTATTTAACCCATTGTTGAACTCTATATCGAACTCGGAATTGTTACTTGATTTGCATCCTGTGTTGATTCCTCTGTGCGTCTTACAGTTTATCTTTTGGTTGCAGATTAATGGATCCCAGGAGCACAGACGAGATTCCTTTGGATACGCCACACGACGCTGTGGTTACTTATATAGACGGAGTGACCCTAGGGAATGGAGGACAAGCATCGCAGAGCGATCAAACCGGTCAGCCTAATCCAAGGTTCCGGAGAGATGACATTCCACCTCCTCCACAGTTCACTCTCCAGATACCAGTTTTCCCGCCAGGACAAGCCATGGACGGGCAACAGATGTTCCAGATGATGTATGCTATGATGCAAGTGCAGCAGCAGATTCAGCAAGAGGCCCATCGGCAGGAGGCCTAGTATCTGAGGACCAGTCTGGTATCCGCATTGGAGCAGGCAAATCCACCAGCGAGGCGATCGACGACGGGATCTATCACCGACTTCCGTCAGCTCAAGCCTCGTACATTTTCTGGTAAAGAGGGGCCGACAGAAGTTCATGAATGGCTCACAAACATACAGCATCAGTTGGAAGTCGCTGAACTTCCAAGAGAGAAGTGGATGACTGCAGTCAGAATGCAGTTAACTGAGAATGCACATCACTGGTGGTTAGCAGAGGAGAGGAGTCTCGGGCAGGACCGAGTCAATTGGAAAGAGTTCTCCAGACTCTTCAAAGAGATGTATATTCCCGCAGTAGCACGGTCAGAGCTCAGAGACAAGTTCAACCACCTTATCCAAGGCAACATGACAGTGGAAGAATACAATGCGGAATTCATTCGCCTCAGTCGCTTTGCCCCAACCTTGATTGCGACAGAGGAAGAGAAAGCTGAGAAATTCTTTGACGGACTGAAGTTCGAGCTTCAGAGATTGATTGGATCGGTCGCACCTACATCTTATACCGACGTTCTCGCCGCAGCACGACGCATGGAGCGCGTCACTAGAAGGGAGTCGAACCTGAAGAGGCCTATCAACTCAGCACCATCCAGGACAACACATGGGGATTCAGCAAAACGGACCCAGAGGAGTATGCCAGAGAGGACAGCACACAGGGCCATATCTCTCCCTACTTGTCACCACTGCGGCAAGATAGGTCACATTGAGAGAGAATGCAAACGCAAGTTGGGACTCTGCCTGGCTTGCGGGTCCAACTAGCATCAGACCAGAGACTGCACCGAGCGCAGAGAGGGAGCACCGAGATTAGCTTTTCCGGCACCACGACCAGCTTATCCAGCAGTAGGAGCACAGCAGGCAGGAGTTGGAGGCGTCAGGCCACCAGCCCCAGGAGGAAATCAGCAGAGACCACCCCTGGCACCGCAGGCAGCTCTATTTCAGCAGGCTCAGTAGCAGAGAGGCCAAGCTCAGGGACGAGGCCAGGCATTCACATTAGCTGTTGAGGAGGAGGCTACGGCAGGCGAGGTCATCGCAGGTACTATTTTGGTAGCTTCATTACCAGCTGTAGCATTATTTGATTCTGGAGCATCGCATTCATTTATAGCAGCTAGCTTTGTTGCCACCCATAGAGTAGCTACCGCACCCCTTCCGAAGATGAAGAGAATTCTTACGGGAGGTGGAATTATTCCGGTTAGTGACGTCTGTAGATCATGTTCTGTAGTAGTATGTGGGAGAGAGATGCGAGCTCAATTTCTGATCTTTTCCATGTCGGACTATGATGTTGTACTTGCTATGGACTGGTTAAGTCAGTATCATGCGACTCTTGATTGCCGACTTGGGCGGGTTATATTTAGACCGCCTGGACATCCAGAATTTGAGTTTTTTCGAGGAGCAGTAGAGCAAGGAGTTCAGCCTACTCTTAGGATACTATTTGTAGAAGGGGAGACAGGTTACCCAAGAGTCATATCAGAATTTGTGGATGTATTTCCCGATGATCTTCTAGGTTTACCATCTGATCGGGAAATAGAATTCACAATAGACTTAACTCCAGGAGCAGAGCCTATCACTTCATCAGTATATCGGCTAGCACCTAAGGAGTTAGTGGAGTTGAAGGAACAGGTTGACGATCTTCTGGAGAAGGGTTTCATTCGGCCCAGTGTTTCACCTTGGGGAGCACCCATATAATTTGTGCCGAAGAAGGATGGAACAGTACGGTTATGCATTGACTACCGGGCACTAAATGCGGTGACCATCAAGAACAGGTATCCCTTACCACGCATTGATGATCTATTCGATCAATTGAGTGGTGCAAGGGTATTCTCGAAGATTGACTTTAGATCCGGCTATCATCAGATCAAAGTAAGGAAGGAAGACATCCCGAAGACAACTTTCAGGACCAAGTATGGACATTATGAGTTCTTGGTGATGCCGTTTGGTTTAACCAACGCGCCAGCAGTGTTTATGAGCTTAATGAACAGAGTCTTTCATCAGTTCTTGGATAAATTCATGGTGGTGTTCATTGACGACATTCTCATATATTCCAAGAACTACGAAGAGCACGAGGAGCATCTCAGAATCGTGTTAGAGACCTTGAGACAGGAGAAGTTATATGCCAAACTTAGTAAGTGTGAGTTCTGTATGGACAAAGTGCTTTTCTTGGGACATATCATCTCAGGAGAAGGACTTTCAGTGGATCCAGAGAAAGTTGCGGCAATAGAGACTTGGCCTACACCCACATCAGTTGCAGAGGTGAGAAGTTTTCTCGGACATGCAGGATATTACCGAAGGTTTGTAGGAAATTTCTCGAGAATTGCAGAACCGATGACGAAGCTGACACGTAAAGATCAGGAGTTTATATGGACAGAAGACTGCTAGAAGGCCTTCGAAGAGTTGAAGAGAAGATTAACAACAGCACCTGTCTTGACTCTTCCTTCAGGGTCAGGAGGTTTTGTTTTTTACAGTGATGCATCAGGAACTGGACTAGGATGTGTTTTGATGCAACATGGCAAAGTCATTACTTATGCATCGAGACAATTGAAGATTCACGAGAAGAACTACCCAACACACGATCTGGAGTTAGCAGCAGTGATATTTGCATTGAAGATTTGGAGGCACTATCTTTATGGGGAGAAGGTAGACATCTTTACAGATCACAAAAGCCTGAAGTATGTGTATACTCAGAAGGAGCTCAACATGAGGCAGAGACGTTGGCTCGAATTGATGGTAGATTTTGACATAGATCTGCAGTATCATCCGGAAAAGGCGAATGTTGTAGCAGACGCACTGAGCAGGAAGCCTACGGCTTATTTCTTGACGATGCAGCCCGAGTTATTGAGAGATCTACCGGAGCTTCAGATAGAGGTTGTCTTACTAGGACATAGTAGATTACTGGCTAATCTTGAAATTAAGTCATCACTCGTATAGAAGATTAAGGAGGCATTGCCCACCGATGCTAGATTTAGAAGATTGAAAGAGAGGACAGAAGCAGGTATGCAGACAGGCCTTCGTATACACGAAGATGGGACATTGAGGTTTGGAAACCGCCTGTATGTTCCAAATGGAGAATTGAGGCAGGAGTTAATGACTGAAGCACATAGCTCTATGTACTCTGTCCACCCAGGAGGAACCAAGATGTACCGAGACTTGAGACAGTATTACTGGTGGCATGGAATGAAAAGGGAGATTGCGAGATTTGTGGCCAAATACTTAGTCTGCCAGCAAGTAAAGGCCGAATATCAGAGGACTGCAGGTATGTTACAGCCGCTTCCTATACCAGAATGGAAGTGGCAGCATATCACGATAGATTTTGTCATGGGATTTCCAAGGAGCCCCAGCGGAAGAGATGCAGTATGGGTTATCGTGGATAGACTCACTAAATCGGCACACTTCTTGCCATTTAGAGTTGGACAGTCCACAGAGGTACTAGCCGATATGTATATGCGACACATCGTCAAATTACATGGAGTGCCGGTTAGTATTGTATCATATCAAGATTCGAGATTTATATCTCATTTCTGAAGAAGCATGCAAGAGAGTCTGGGCACCAGCCTCAAATTCAGCACCGCTTACCACCCACAGACAGATGGCCAATCGGAGCGCACGATTCAGATCTTGGAGGATATGTTGCGATCATGTATGCTAGACTTTGGAGGACCTTGGGAAGATTATTTGCACTTAGTGGAGTTCTCCTACAATAACAGTTATCATGCCAGTATTCAGATGGCACCATTCGAGGCATTATACGGAAGGAAGTGCAGATCGCCTATATGTTGGAGTGACGTTGGTGAACGTCAAATACTGGGTCCAAAATTGGTAACGCAGACAGTGGAGAAGGTGAAACAGATTCAGAATCATCTTCGAGCAGCGCAGGATAGACAGAAGCATTGGGCAGATACACACAGACGTCCCCTAGAGTTCAATGAAGGAGAGCACGTGTTCTTGAGAATTTTGTCCACTCGTGGTACTATCAGATTTGGGAGCAGAGGCAAGTTGAGCCCAAGGTATATTGGGCCATTTGACATTCTAGAGCGCGTTGGAGAGGTGGCTTATCGTCTTGCATTACCACCATCCTTAGAGGGAGTGCATGACGTATTCCACGTCTCACAGCTGCGAAGGTACGTGACCGACCCAAGTCACGTAGTCGATCACTCAGAGATCGCAGTAGGCCCAAGATTGAGATATGAAGAACAACCAGTAGGCATCCTCGACGTCAGCGAGAAGACATTACGGGGACAGACAATCAGACTGGTTCGTGTAGCTTGGAAACATCATTCTCCTGGCGAATCGACTTGGGAACGAGAAGATAGTATGCGCCAGCGTTACCCCCACTTGTTTGAGGAGGCAGTTGTAAACTAAGCAATCTTGTATTTCCATAACTCTTTCTTTAGTAGCTTATTCTTTGATTGCAAGGACGCAATCCTTTTAAGGAAGGAAGATTGTAAACACCCGAATTTTTCAGAATAAATTTTAATATAATTTTCCCCGGAATTTTCGATATTTTCTGGACGAAGAAGCAAGGTAATTATGAGTTAAGGATTTTTAAATACAGTTTATTGGTGTTAAAATATTATGGAAATAATATTTTATGGTGTAAAATGAAAAACCGGACATGTGGTATTTTTCGGTGAATTTATTGGACTCCGGAAATGCGTTTTAAGCCTTAAAAACTTTTGGATTGTGTGAACCTAGCCAAACCCAAATTAAACCAACTTAAACCCAAACCCAAACCTGAACCAAACCAAACCGCTGATTGAACCAAGCCAATCAGTATATTGGATCCGGTCGGGTCGGATCCGAGCCAAACCCGACCCAGATCCGCAAACCAATTAAAAACCCTAACTGACCGATTTTACTGTAGCCTATAAAGCCTCAGCCTCGACATCCAGGCCGCCGCCCCCTCTTTCCTTCACCACCGCCGACAGAACCCAGCCTCTCTGCTCGACCACGTCGCCGGCTCCCGAACTCTCCGTCCAAACCACACCTCTGACTCCCCTTTCTCCGCTGCTCCGCCCCAGCAGCCGACCCGCGGAGGCCTGAACGACGCCGCCGCTTCCCCATCGTCCAGCGACCTCGTCTAAGCCCCTCCACCACGCCGCTGCCGCCACGCCGTGCGAACCCTCGTCCCCGACTCTACCACGCCGCTGCCCCCACGCCGCGCGAACCCTCGTCCCCGACTCCACCACCCGCAGCCCCGATCTTCTCTCCCCAGAACCGATAACTTCTCCAACCTAACCCCGACCTCGCCGGAGTAGAACTCTCGACGGCTCCGCCGTGCCGACGGAGCAGCTCTCCCTCCGTCTCCCCCGCGGCGAGCAACGTCCTCCTCCCGAGCGCCACCCCCGCTGTCTCCAGATCAGGACCCTAGCCGGGACTCACGGCAGACACGCAGACACAGGAACTTTCGACCAGGACACGAAAAGTACCTCAGACACGTGAGATTCAGACTTCTCGGAGCCCTGTTCAGGTAGCATTTTCCCTCACCTCGTAACTCCATTTTCAATTCCGTCAGTTGCTACGCGTAGACTGTATAACCCTCTCGGTGCCCGTGAAACCCGCTCGGTGCATCGCGTCCTGTGGTGATCGCACACCGCGATCTAAAAACGGGAAAAACAATGCCCCGTTTTACCCCGGAACTGAGCGCGCCCCGCCAAACGGGACGACTTGGTCGCACGCGATCTTTACCGAACCGTGCGCGACGTTGATACGGTCGTGTGGGATTTCGCAGAAGTCGATTCGGATGTGCGTGCACACCGGAATCAACGCGTATCCGCTGACGACACCCCGTATCCCTCCTTTTTGGAATACGCTGTAACTTTGTGTATACACGTCAGATCGAGATGAAACTTGCGCCATCGGACTCGTAGCAATACGCTGGTCCTGTGACCCAAGTTTGGTCCGATTCTGAGAACGTTGATAAAATCGCGTATCGTGGGCCCCACAGCCTCCACTTGACTGACGATTTTGTGATCGGCTCATCGGGTTCTGAAAGTTCCGTTGGGTTCATATCATCGTTTCTGACTTGTAGACACTGAGTTTGAGGAATTTGGAGACCTTTGACCCTGACACGCTTTTCGGTGCAAAGTGGGCCACATGTGGATCCCGCTTTGGCCCGAAAATGACCTTTTTGCCCCTGTGTCCAAATTGGACGTAAGGACAGGCGTTTCTAGCTATTTGACATCTTCTGAGACGATTGGTGATGTTTATTACAGCTTTTGGAGTAGTACCTAGCGGATCCACTGATACAGGGACAGTTGTTGGTATTCGCACATCAGGCAAGTGTACCTTGCCAAACTCTGCAGTATTGTTATATATTCTCCTTGCTTCATTTATATTGCTGTGCATGCTTAACCTAGGACCGTGAGACGTACTTAGCGTCCGATTATTAGTCGGGTGCCAACACCGTACGCGGTGTTGTGTATTGTCATCTAGAGATGGATATACGTGACACTTTATCTTCTCGTACTTGTCTTACCAAGTACACTTTGACCCAGGACACTTGACACTGTTCATGAGATAGGATCTTCCCGAGATATTCGTAGTGATTCTGTATAGGATACATGACTTGACAGAGATACTATATTCTTAGATACATTATGACTTGTGCATTAGTTATGATCCCGCTGATATGGACATGAGACGTTATGGTCATGATATGCGTGATTACATTGGGTGGGGAGAGACACACAGACTACAGGCTGATCATATATATATACACCCCTACTATTGTGAGGCACAAGACTCTGAAGCCCGAGCTTGGCCTATTACTCATTATTACTGCTGCTACCCGGCTCCCCGACACAGAGCTTGTAGTGGCTTCAGCCTGAGTTCTAGTGCTGCTCTCATCTTGCATATCACTTAGCTGGTTATTTAGTATTCTCTTATTGTTCCATCTACTGCTGGAGAGACCCATAGGCTACAGGTTGATTATGTTATGCCGGCTACTCAGTCTCCGGCTGAGCTAGACCACCTCATGATATCACTGCCACCGGCTCCCCTACACAGAGCTTGTAGTTGTTTCAGCCTGAGCACTATTAATGTTCTCTCTTGTATTTCACACAGATGTTTACATACTTGCCCTATTTATTCTATTTATTTTCTGTACTGCATTTATTTTGGCTTGAGCTTTCTTGTACCTTGCTATGTCCCCTGAGGATCTGGATCCGGATTATGTCCCCAGGATTTGAGGACGAGATCTATCCCGAGGTATACGGGACCGCAGCAGGAGCTGATCCAGGAGCTGTATCGTCATCCGAGGACGAGGTATTAGCTGAAGACTTTTCCTGAGCATCCATGTTCATGCTCAGTATTTATTATTTATTTCAGTCATTTATATTCTGGTCTGTTGAACCATTGTATCAGATATTTATCGGGTTGTTCCCCGAAGCACTTTGTGAAACTAGCTGATGATTTACATTCCTTATTTATTCTGTGGATCATATTTTATATCTTGTGTGGATGAGATTAGTTGTGCCATGATTGTCGTAGACTTGATTTTATAGCTTAAGTATGCCCTGATGGATCCATTAAATTGGGTTTGTCCATCGGTGCGTGCTGTTGGCCATTGCCACGTATCTGGTCCCTCGATATTATGGGACTGGAGTGTGACAGTCTTCGAGATACTTTAAGGATTACGAAGGATTCGGTACGTCGAGGCAAAGAGATGAATAGTGATGAGCCAAAGATTGAGGGTCAGTCCGTCGGTCCCATAACAACTGGTCGGTCTCCAAGTGGGGGTTGTTCCAAGGATCTAGTTTTGATGACGAATGGTTTGCCAAAACTTCAAGGAGCGACATCGATTTCAACAGTTCGAAGCCAAGTAGGAGATCAATGTGTGCAGCAAACTCAATCTGAGGCAGGTGCATCTCCATTCACACAGTTTCGGGGGAGCTGTGGGTCATCGACAGCGTGCACAGTACATAATGTTCTGCTCGATGATGCATGTGTATAGGGAAGCTCAAGTTCTAACACAAAGGTGAGCAGGTTCTGGAGTTCGAATATCAAAAGAACATCACCGTCTGCTTGGTTGGGCCAACCAAGGGTGAAGAAGCTTGTTAGAATGGTAGTACGTTGCGGTGGAAGACGGAAGTCTGGGACTTGCAGCCAAGACTCACGGTGAGGCTAATCGTAAGGGACTTTGGTCTTGCTCGTGTCATCGATATCTATTGGATCCTTGTGGTACATGAGGTGCTACGTATGGCAGCTAGCGTCGACGTGACGGTCGAGGAGCTGGAGACGAAGGAAGATACAAAATAGCTCAGGGTATCGGAGATCGGTGACATGGGGGAGCAGAAACTCTGTTACGGTGCGCACCGTACATGGATTCCAGTTGAGGAGCCATGAGATCAACACCCTCTCATCAGACTGGTGGGGGAGATTGTTTGAGTTCAGTCAGGATTTGGTAAAATTTGGAGGCCAAATATGGCCAAAGATTTGATTTGATATAATTTGAAAATCTATATTAATTGTAAGATTTAATTAGATTTCAAATTTTTATCAAATATTTAATGTGACCATATTTGGATGTCCATAATTGATGTTTCCTATTTTAGATAATGGATTTTCTATTTAGGAATTCCTTTGACCTAAAATTATGGTTTATCATCCTATTTATATGAGTGAGGGTGGATGCACAAAGCATAGCACAAGTTGGAGATTTGGGGTGCTCGTACACAGAAAATTTAAGAGAAAGTCCGTGCTTTGCTCTTAAGGTTCTTCTTCATCCAAGACAGAAGGAAGAAGAGCTCTAATCGAGGAGTCGTCAACTTCGGTTAGGAAAAATGCTACGGGTTGGTGAGTGATTTCATTATAATCTTTTTCTTTTCTTCTTGAATATGGTAAGGGAGTTAAATCTATTAGGACAAAGTATTCAACATTGGTTTTGTCGATCTTGTAATTTCTCTTGAGTTATATAGGTTAAAATTTGTCCAGGTGACGTAGTCACCGTCATATACGTTGTTTTTATCTGTGCTTGGTGTTCGTTAGACATGGGTTGGTTATCTTAGGTAGGTTGACCTAAACTTTCGCTGCGGTCAGTCTCAAACACGGTATCGAAATGCTTGCAAGACGTATCCGATCCCAACAACCAACCCTCTCTCTATCTATATTTATATATATAATACATATGATTGGCCTATAAATTTGGGAAGGATAGTATGGTCGCACCGTTGCACTCTCTCAAAACCAGCGTGCGTGACTCGAGGAGTGGAGGAAGATGAATCTATCTAATTTTGACACGGATTGATAGGGCTGGATTTGCATGTGTCTGTTGGTCCTACCTGGACTAAGGAGCAAAATGTGTTCTCAAGTTTCGCCCACCTCCCTTCTTTAGTCCCTTCTGATATTAACACGAAATAATGAGTAGGTGGATCGATAGGAGGTTAATTAAGTTGAAGAGGAAGTCGTGGTAGCTAAGGCCATCACCAAATAAAAAAATTCAAATTTTAGTTTCTACCCTAATTGTCATTATATTTTAAGAAAATTTATATCCTAGATGGTAGAGTTTTTACATATAAACATCATTTAGGATAGAAAGTGTCATTGTGTCTATCATAAAAATAGGAAAAATAGAAACTCTTCTATTGGAGATGGCCTAAGATCAAAGTTGTGCTTAATTAATCAGCCGAAGTCTTCAAAAAGGCCATGCGAGCATGGTTAATCTATTCCAAGTATCCAGGGCCGGCCAGAAAGGTTGAATTGTCCGAGACGAAGTTTTGTTTGATTGTCCTTTGATTTTTGTTGTTGACACTGGTCTCTTGAAGGTCATGCTCAACTTAAATAATTGTCCTACGCAAAAAAATGTTGTCAAAGTCCGAAATTTTATTATACTTACTCATGGAACCACCCTACAAGTATCATCGGTGTTAAGTGTGATAGACCATTCTACCAACCAGCTGAGAGAGGACCACAAAGCTGTACACTGGAGTTTGGCCAACAGAACTGGTCGCCCATGATACTCCTCACCCTCTTTAATGGGTTAGTCGGCTGGGCTTTATCATGCCATTAAACCATCCATTATTCCCACCTCCCTTACTTAAATGATCTCTATCCCTGTCACTTCCACAAATTAATTTGCACTAGTCATTATACTGTTGGCTGTTGTTCAACTTGTATTCCTTGATAACTTGCAACTAGGAGAGAGATTGGCAGAAATTTTTTATCTTGATCGATAAGGGAATACGTACAAGTTGTCGCCATCACCATCCAAATCTTCTATCATCCGAATGAGTTCGACCATGGAGCATAAAAAAAGCTCTTCTACGTGATGTCAATTCTTACAATAATGGTATCAAATTTCTAGTCAAAGGAGCAAGAATTTATGCAAAATTTGACCTATAATTAGATTACTGGTAAATTCAAATTGTTGTAAAGAACAGATATAAAATTATTTTTACTGTTCCTTTGAATACAATGAATGAAATGTAATACCATTTGGTCTGAAAAATGCTCCTTCAGAATTCCAAAATATTATGAATGAAATATGTATTCAGCATTCAAATTTTATATTATCTTATATTGATGATATACTTATCTCCTCGAATACAATAAAAGATCATTTTAAACAACTGAATGTGTTTAAACATTTGGCAATCAAAAATGGTTTGGTTATCTCTGTCCAAAAAAAGAAATTGTTTCAACAAAAGATTAGATTTTTGGGACATAATATTTTGAATAACACAATAATTTCAATTAATAGAAGTATATAATTTTTTTCTAAATTTTCTAATGAAATAACTGATAATAAACACTTACAGCGATTCTTATGTGCATTAAATTATGTATCTGAGTTTAATAAGAATATTGCAAATGATAAAAAAAAATTGTATCAAAGATTAAGATAAATTTCTGCTCCGTTGAGTAATGCTCACACTGAAGCAGTAAAATAATAATAAATAAGGTAAATAATTTACCTTGCTTACACTTAGCCAATAATGAGTGGTTTAAAATTGTAGAAACTAATACCAGTAATATTGTCTATGGTAGAATATTAAAACAACTTAATCCGACACTAAAAAAGAAGTGTTAGTGAGATATCATTCGGGTAAATGAAATGGTACCCAAATAAATTATTCCACTATTAGTAAAAATTTTTTTTCAAACATACAATGTATTCATAAATTTCAAGATGATTTGCTTAATAAAGTTTTTTTATTATGCATAGATTATAGTTCTACTAAGACTGTATTAGAAAAAGATGTAAAAAAATTTAGCATCTAAGCAAATATTTGCTAGATGACAAGCTAAATTAGCCATATTTGATTTTGAGATTGAATATATTAAATGAACTGACAATTCACTTCCTGACTTCTTACTCGTGAATTTTTACAGGAACATTAATAAGAAGGACAAATAAAAACAACTATGGGTTCCTAGACACATGACTTCCCGTTCCAATGAGTCAAGACGATTCAAGAAAACTATTCTTGGAAAGACGGCTAAATCCTTTAATAGGAGAATCTAGATACAAGAATCTGAGAAAACCAATGTCTCCTCTTACAAGCAGGCCATTGAGGTTGAAATAATATTTACCCAGAACAATTATTCTGAAAAAAAATTACAATTGAAAAAATCAGATATTTCAGTGATGAATGATCCGTGAAAATTAAAAGACAAATATTTGGAAGCTAATATGTTTCCTGTGCAGGATAAAGATCGTAATATCTATGAAGGTATCATGTTGACAACTAAATCATTTTAGATAGAACATTTCTATCAGAAGACCAGTGATCTTCGCAGTGATGTTAATTATAGCAAATTTATTATTCGTCACTTAATTACTCCTCAATCATGGGAACTTTATCTCAATCGAACTAAACAATTAGTTCATCATGATAGGGAAATTAATGTTCCCGTTAATTACTGGGACTATATTGAAGCTTTTACTAAGGTCTTCTACTTCGACAACAGTAAACATAAGCACTATTGGTTTATTAGAATTTATCCAGAAATTCTGAAACAGAAAATTCCTGCTTGGTTCATAAAATGATGGCTATAATTTGGTGCTACCTTGAAAATTC
The DNA here is from genome assembly GCA_036927795.1 of Iris macrosiphon. Lineage (NCBI taxonomy): Eukaryota > Viridiplantae > Streptophyta > Magnoliopsida > Asparagales > Iridaceae > Iris > Iris macrosiphon. The sequence goes on along the minus strand of JAYESA010000015.1, from coordinate 75,545,322 downwards.
TACTACCTTCTCTCCAGGAATTGTTTGCTACCTGGGCTCAATCTTACTCTCTGTGTCAGAATGCTGACAAACTTTTCGAGGGGGAAGTACAATGTACTATTTTATCCATTTTGAAATTCCATACATTTTCAAATAGGTAATTAAATGTGAATATAATTGCAATAACTTTCCTATTTTGGCCAGAAAATTCTGAACAAATGGTGGAATCGTATTGATGAGAAGGAGAAAGTACACATTATACAGAAAATTATCAAGAAAAATAAGGTCCTTGTAGAAGATAAGATACATAGGGAAATGATAAAGGACAACCCTCTTAAAATATTAACTGATTCAATGAAAAAGAGGAATCCTCGGATCACTGAGGAGGAGTTAAAGAAGAAATGCCTCCAATACATGATAAATCAATTTGAATCAATATTCGAGACAGATAATCAATCTGTCAGTTCTTCTGGATTCAGAATGGTCGAAGACATGATTGAATAGGACTCTAAGGTGTTCTTCAAAAGACTTCATGTAGCGCCCCGTTCCTCCTATTCGAGGAGCGCGGATAAGAAACACAAGACGGTATCGTTCGATCGGGATAGATTGAATTAAGAACTCGTCCTCGTTATAGATTTGTTTCTTCGGAATCGATTCCCATATTCAGTGGACCGCGCCCCAAGGATCGGCTTAACGGCAGAGTCAGGAGGGACCTCTCCGCTTGTCACGCCCTAGTCCCAAAATACGTAGGACCAGGATACGTAGTCATGCCAGCCGTATGAATATGACACTCCAATATATGAAAACCATAACACACGTACGCTGTAAAATGAATAACAATATCCACAAGTGGTAAACACATATGTCACAGGCATAACTAAATCTCATCCACATAAATCATAAATAGATAAATAACCAATACCTATACTAGATCTCAATGTAAAGTATCTAATGATGGAAGTCGGATGGAAACAAATCCACTACCGGACTAGAATGAAGAATAGACAAGATACATACAATATAAATACAACCTCTAACAATCACGAGGCTCGAAGAGAACTCCTCGGAACGTACGCAACCAGTCCGGATCCGCGCTCCTGCAATACTCATGAACAGATACACCTGGCAGAGAACCAGGACCTCAGAGGGACATAACAAGAATACTTAAACACATGCCATAAAGTAAATACTGTAAAAACTCAAGGGGTGACCTAACCATCTAAGTGAAATGCACTTTGAGGACAACTTTAGTATATGGGAAGGTGTAGGCTAGACATATGCTGACGTAATTCACCAGTCGTGGCAACCGGCTAGTATATGCCACATATGCCCCCATAGGAGGGCGCTCAGTAATAACGTCCATCTCCGAAGAGCATGGCATCTGTATAATATAACGTCCATATCGCTCCGTAGAACGTGGCATCAGTGTAGTATATATCGTCCATATCACTCCGTCGAGTGTGGCATCAGTGTAAAGGAAGTGGGGTGTCCCATATGCCTACTAGTCGTCCTCCCCGCCCAATGATCTAAGCATGTCGTATCCACAACACGCGTCATAGTCTATCACTAGAACAGTAGCCCATCCTTACGACCAAACAAGGACAAGGATCAGGCCATTGTATCATGACAGTCTATGCTCCGTCTACTAATAACTGCTAAGTCTTCTAACATGCATCACTATTAGCAGTTATACCCTATCCGTCGCACGCCTATACGTACAGGTGGCCAACCACATACGCAGGACCGTGCCCTACATGAGACTCACAACACGTGTACGAAAATGTGTCAAGGCCTGGGAGTCATACCAATAACTCCACAACTTTAGGTGGGTCTACTAGACACTAGGTCAGACACTATCCTAACGTCAACACCTCCGTTGACTGCACCCGAGTCTCTCTCGGATGCGCACAATTAAATAATAAATATGCAGCTAATAATACAGAATTTAAACAGTATAACAAAGGCAAGGTATACTTGCCTGGCAGGCGGCTGTGTAGTCTCAATAACCAGCTCCGGAAGTCGCGTAGAACCAATCCAATAGATCCTCGGGGTCAGCGTGCGCAGGTACAAAAATCAGGGGTGACTGCTGCGGTCGTCGGGCAAGGGTGACGGTCCCCTGCATAGTGCCCTTGATTGGCTGAGAACCAAGTTGAGTTGATGGTTGTTGGCTCTGAACCTGCATTTGTCTCCTAACTACATCCAATGGGTAGGAAAGAGTCTGTCCAAAAAGACCCGCTAAGGCCCCACAAGAGAGACGCAAGGTAACAGACTTTCAGTAATCTTCAGGAACACGGCTCTTCAGCTCTTCATATATGTAAAACTTAAGTCCAGCATAAGGAAGGATGCCAATAAGTGTCGGACCTACTCCACGGTACAGAGAACGAACTCCACCTTCCATATAAACATACTTAAAAACATCTCTAATTCCACTATAAGCAGGCTGTGCAGAGTAGCTCCTTAAACCATTCCCCAATCTACTCGTACTTGATACCTGATATGCAAGTTTTGTTCGAGCCAAATCTAAGGGATAAGTACACAAAACAGCAGTCCCACCAGCTGCAGAACCAGCTAAAGATCTATAAAAGGTCCTGTTCCTAAAAAGGAATAATTGTTTAATATCCAGCAACGATATTGCTCGTACGTCATGAAGTGTAATGCTGCATAAGGAACAATCCGAAGCACGCTAGCACCATTTCCTTTGTAAAATCCTAAGATGCCTTCATGTTGCTTCAACTTCACCAGAGATTGAAATATTCCAAGAGATTTAAACCCTTCAGTTCTTGTCTGCATCAGAATCTTGACCCGCTCGAGCGGAGCCACGGCCGTCTTCGAGAATGCCCCCGCCGCGCCGCCGGCGATCAGCTCCTTGACATAAACCGGCAGCAGGTCAACCAGGCTCACGTCAACATCAGCCGCAGAGGCCGCTGACGAAAGCGTCGTCGATCCCTGCGAAGAACCCATCCCAAAGCCCTCAGAACAAACCCCCGCCTGCAACTTGGCGAACTCCTTATCCCATCGATCTCTCGAGAGGCAGAATCTGAAGAAGTTGCGTCGGGTCCGGGTTCGTGATCGGCCTAAGCCAATGCCAAGAAACTGGCAGGGTTCCTTCGCATCCGAGTCGGAATCGGAGAGGAGATGATACATCAACAGAAAGGACCGACCGGGGGATTGAGAATCGACCGGGGATCGGAAACCCTAGGATCGACGAGAGGTGGTGGTGGACATCATTATTCCCATGGATCAAGGACGATCTCGCCGATTCCCGTTAGGGTTAGGGTTTGGGGAGAGAAGAAAGCGATGGGAATGATGGTGATGAAGAAGAAGAAGAAGACCAAAATCGAAATTTTGGAGATTTGTTCTTGGGGTCTTCTCCTTCGATCGGCTTCTTCTCTCGCTCTCTCCCTCTAAACTATTTGGGCGTCAGAATAAAGAGGGGGTGGTAAACAGTACATGGGAGATGGAAATCGGCTGAATTAGAATTTAGGTTTTTTTGGTAAAAAGTAAGGGGAAAGGGATTATATAATGTATGGACAATAGGGTTGGCTTGAGGTTGACCTAGAAAATTTGATTTTGGTCAATATCTTCTTGGGTTGGGCCTTGGGCTCACATGAGGGTGTTTGGGAGGCTAGGATTTGCATTAATTAAATGCAAGGGATAGAATTAATATACGGGACGATGTGCGCGCGTTGCACATGCTAAAAATTAGGGGAAAAATTCCAGTAAAGGGGAAAGTTGGGCTTCTTCACGTAATGTCCAATGATGGGGACACCTCGATGCGTTTTTGCATAAAAGTGCCCAACAATTAGGGAATTTGCACAAAGACGAAAATTAGATTTAATTTAATTGAATGCGCACGATGTTCTGGAATTAATTAGGAGTACCTAGGAATAGAATTAGGTCGGACACAAGTGTCTGGGCATAGGGGATACAGTGTAGAATATTAATAAAATTTGGATTGTACAAAATGGTCAAGATTATGTCTCCAATTCCGATTGGAACGCACAAGGGTACAGAGTTGGAATTTATTCTAGAATTTGGAAATAACGTCCGCGACGTTTATTGTGCGATTAAAATGTCGCACCGGAAAGCATGATTATAAATTATACAGAGGTCAGAATAGATGGTGGTCGAGTCTAGGACAGTGTTGTGAAATTTGCAGACAGACAATAGCCAGTGTACTACTCCAATTAACGAGGCAACGGTAAGGTGCGCTACGCGATAAAATAATGTACAGTTAAATCAGTGTCGTGTTCTAAATTCTAATTGGGTTTCAAACTAGCCATAATTCCACCATATAAGCCAAGTAAACCTAATTTTGGGAGAGGGGGTTTACAACCTACCCAACTTAAAATAATTTCGTCCTCGAAATTAAAATAAGACATAATTGGTTTAACTCCTTCACATACCTAAGGCAAGTTAATTGCGACATCTTTGTGATAATTAAAATTCTAATCCATCCTTCGTAATTATTTCAAAATTAAGATGGTCTCTGTTCAAATCAAAATTCAACCTATCGTACTTCCTCATCAACTTCCAAATTTATTTTCAATCCATATAACATCTTCGCATATCAAAATTTATATCGCGATCTCCGATTACAAAAAAAATCTTTTTTAGAAATGATTCTAATCAAATTTTTCCTCCTATTTTACAGCTTATGAACCTTTGTATTTTTCCAATTTAAATTCACTTTATATCCTCAATAGTTCAAATAGGTAATCCTGCAATCAAAAATTTCTTTTTAATTTAATCCTCAAATTTGAGATTTAATCCGTCCATGTCCATGTTTAGAGTTCTATTTATTTTTCCTCGAGGTTTAAATCGTTGATTCAACCTTCAATACTCTAAATTCAAATCATGTGCCAAAAATTGAAATTTATTGATCATCATCTTCTTACTTATTCGTCCAAAGTTCTTTAAAAATTAAAAATGACTTGAATCCTTTAATCGAGTTTTTGCTCGATCACAGTCTAAAGAAATTCCTCTCAAGCTGATAAATGCAACTGCTACCCAACTTAGAGTTTACCCATCTATCACATAAGGCTCTTACATTTTAAGAAATCTCATTCCTCAAAATTTTTTTTTTCTTTCTTAATCATGCTACTCAATCCTTAAAAGTTTTAACACCAAACATATTACATGTGCTATGCCCTTGGTTATAAAACAATCACCAAATAAGGTAATTGGCCTATAGGGTATATCTAATGCTATCTGTGTAACAACTTATGCTAGGCACGAGGTTTCGTCTTTCCGAAATAAGGGAAGACGGAAAACAATAATGATGAGTTCAAGGGGAGGTATTGGATTAGAAGTTTGGGGATCAAGGCGTTTAAAGAATTCAATGGGAATTGTCAAGGCAGTTGTGGATTGAAATCATATTTTGGTAGTTCCTATTCACATGCTCGCATCGGTACAGTTATGTAACGGATACGATATGCTCAGACATATCTAGAGGGCAAGTACATTAGTCTACTAACCATTATATATCTCAATCCACGTAAAGTTTTTTTTTTATGCGAAGGGAGAACCAAGCGCACTATGGTTGATCAGACCGTAGTACTCTGATTCTGAAATGTATTAGTGTACGCGTCCAATAATACATATGTCATGAACAAGCTTGATAAAAGACTGAGCTTGAAAAACTAGGCTTTAACAGCAGCATAAGTCGATGTAATACAAAAATATCAGTATGCTAGATTATGATGAGAGAAATTATAAAATAATTTAAGTTCACAAACCAAACAAGATACCAAATTAAGATTCTACAATCCCTACAGTTGTAGCACTAACACCTTATCTAAGCTGTTAGTCGACAAAAATAGGGGTATAGGCCTCTAAGTTCTACCATCAGAATAAATACTATTGTCTTATGCAAGCATATAGTTAATGTCATTCAATTGTACTACAATTACACTAGGTTGTGAGGCATACTACCCAACTTAAAATAATTAACTAAGACTGTGACAGTCTTAAGGGGATCCTACAAATTAATAAGGTTCTGGTAAATAATGTACGATTCTTATTGGGCCATACGGGAAACGGATCTTAGTACTTATTTGGGTCTCCTATTGCATTATGTAAGTAATGGCCATCTTAAGTCTTAATCATAGTGCTTATAGAACAAGTATCAATAGTATGAATGGAGAAGTTACTGGTCTTCAAGGGAAAGAGGATATAATCTATATTGAGGTGGGGTACATGTTACGTGATTTAAAACTAAGAATAATTATATCACACTCTAAAGGAACAACTCAACTATCAAGCTCTAACTACCCAGCATATCACTCAAAGTTCAAATTACCAAACTATAACCCTAGCAACTATATATCCTAACATAGAATAAGATCACTTGGCCTATAACCAGAGGAGTCAAGTGGCACAAGTTGAAGGATGAAGGAGGAAAAACACAATTTAAATTGTCGCACACTTGGCGAACGTTAAGGTTGCAGTGGAACAAGATAGGAAATTACCCTAGAGGGACTCTAGACAACATCATGGTTTCCTAAGGGAAGGTGGTGAGCAAATCTTCGTATTTGAGGTATGATCAAGGAGAATGTCATACTCGTTGCTTTGGGCTTCCCGAGGTACTGTCTGTTAATATCACGACAAGTGTCTACATCCTAACACTATCTCACTATGCACATTAGGTTCAGTCCCTACATTCGATCTCAGATTTCTATTGGTTCCTTAATACTAGGGTCAGACATTAGGGTCACATCTCTAACTAGCTCTAGTAATGCCTATACTACTCTTAAGTCATTTATAATATACCGAGGGGTAATGGTACATTAATCTATAGGCAAGGGTTCTAGGGTTTCATTAGATGTTCTAAACTTAGTGATGTGCCAACACTCTAGCTATATTCTAAAAAAGGGAGGTTACTCTACTTATTATCTAACAACAGGGACTTCTATATTCTAGGAGAAGTCTACACTCAAGGAACTAAGGGGAAAGCACATGAACCAAGCAAGATGCAATTTTTCAATCGGAATTGATTGAAAGGAGGATGAGTCATAGTCAGTTGTGGATGAGATCCTATACTCTAATCCTAGGTGCAGGCTTGCTCGGTACAGTAACGTAACCGAGACAATATGCTCTGACCTGCATGGGCCACCACAAAAACATGTCACGCCCCAGTCCCAAAATACGTAGGACTAGGATACGTAGTCATGCCAGCCGTATGAATATGGCACTCCAATATATGGAAACCATAACACACGTACGCTGTAAAATGAATAACAATATCCACAAGTGGTAAACACATATGTCACAGGCATAACTAAATCTCATCCACATAAATCATAAATAGATAAATAACCAATACCTATACTAGATCTCAATGTAAAGTATCTAATGATGGAAGTCGGATGGAAACAAATCCACTACCGGACTAGAATGAAGAATAGACAAGATACATACAATATAAATACAACCTCTAACAATCACGAGGCTCGAAGAGAACTCCTCGGAACGTACGCAACCAGTCCGAATCCGCGCTCCTGCAATACTCATGAACAGATACACCTGGCAGAGAACCAGGACCTCAGAGGGACATAACAAGAATACTTAAACACATGCCATAAAGTAAATACTGTAAAAACTCAAGGGGTGACCTAACCATCTAAGTGAAATGCACTTTGAGGACAACTTTAGTATATGGGAAGGTGTAGGCTAGACATATGCTGACGTAATTCACCAGTCGTGGCAACCGGCTAGTATATGCCACATATGCCCCCATAGGAGGGCGCTCAGTAATAACGTCCATCTCCGAAGAGCATGGCATCTGTATAATATAACGTCCATATCGCTCCGTAGAACGTGGCATCAGTGTAGTATATATCGTCCATATCACTCCGTCGAGTGTGGCATCAGTGTAAAGGAAGTGGGGTGTCCCATATGCCTACTAGTCGTCCTCCCCGCCCAATGATCTAAGCATGTCGTATCCACAACACGCGTCATAGTCTATCACTAGAACAGTAGCCCATCCTTACGACCAAACAAGGACAAGGATCAGGCCATTGTATCATGACAGTCTATGCTCCGTCTACTAATAACTGCTAAGTCTTCTAACATGCATCACTATTAGCAGTTATACCCTATCCGTCGCACGCCTATACGTACAGGTGGCCAACCACATACGCAGGACCGTGCCCTACATGAGACTCACAACACGTGTACGAAAATGTGTCAAGGCCTGGGAGTCATACCAATAACTCCACAACTTTAGGTGGGTCTACTAGACACTAGGTCAGACACTATCCTAACGTCAACACCTCCGTTGACTGCACCCGAGTCTCTCTCGGATGCGCACAATTAAATAATAAATATGCAGCTAATAATACAGAATTTAAACAGTATAACAAAGGCAAGATATACTTGCCTGGCAGGCGGCTGTGTAGTCTCAATAACCAGCTCCGGAAGTCGCGTAGAACCAATCCAATAGATCCTCGGGGTCAGCGTGCGCAGGTACAAAAATCAGGGGTGACTGCTGCGGTCGTCGGGCAAGGGTGACGGTCCCCTGCATAGTGCCCTTGATTGGCTGAGAACCAAGTTGAGTTGATGGTTGTTGGCTCTGAACCTGCATTTGTCTCCTAACTACATCCAATGGGTAGGAAAGAGTCTGTCCAAAAAGACCCGCTAAGGCCCCACAAGAGAGACGCAAGGTAACAGACTTTCGGTAATCTTCAGGAACACGGCTCTTCAGCTCTTCATATATGTAAAACTTAAGTCCAGCATAAGGAAGGATGCCAATAAGTGTCGGACCTACTCCACGGTACAGAGAACGAACTCCACCTTCCATATAAACACACTTAAAAACATCTCTAATTCCACTATAAGCAGGCTGTGCAGAGTAGCTCCTTAAACCATTCCCCAATCTACTCGTACTTGATACCTGATATGCAAGTTTTGTTCGAGCCAAATCTAAGGGATAAGTACACAAAACAGCAGTCCCACCAGCTGCAGAACCAGCTAAAGATCTATAAAAGGTCCTGTTCCTAAAAAGGAATAATTGTTTAATATCCAGCAACGATATTGCTCGTACGTCATGAAGTGTAATGCTGCATAAGGAACAATCCGAAGCACGCTAGCACCATTTCCTTTGTAAAATCCTAAGATGCCTTCATGTTGCTTCAACTTCACCAGAGATTGAAATATTCCAAGAGATTTAAACCCTTCAGTTCTTGTCTGCATCAGAATCTTGACCCGCTCGAGCGAAGCCACGGCCGTCTTCGAGAATGCCCCCGCCGCGCCGCCGGCGATCAGCTCCTTGACATAAACCGGCAGCAGGTCAACCAGGCTCACGTCAACATCAGCCGCAGAGGCCGCCGACGAAAGCGTCGTCGATCCCTGCGAAGAACCCATCCCAAAGCCCTCAGAACAAACCCCCGCCTGCAACTTGGCGAACTCCTTATCCCATCGATCTCTCGAGAGGCAGAATCTGAAGAAGTTGCGTCGGGTCCGGGTTCGTGATCGGCCTAAGCCAATGCCAAGAAACTGGCAGGGTTCCTTCGCATCCGAGTCGGAATCAGAAAGGAGATGATACATCAACAGAAAGGACCGACCGGGGGATTGAGAATCGACCAGGGATCGGAAACCCTAGGATCGACGAGAGGTGGTGGTGGACATCATTATTCCCATGGATCAAGGACGATCTCGCCGATTCCCGTTAGGGTTAGGGTTTGGGGAGAGAAGAAAGCGATGGGAATGATGGTGATGAAGAAGAAGAAGAAGACCAAAATCGAAATTTTAGAGATTTGTTCTTGGGGTCTTCTCCTTCGATCGGCTTCTTCTCTCGCTCTCTCCCTCTAAACTATTTGGGCGTCAGAATAAAGAGGGGGTGGTGAACAGTACATGGGAGATGGAAATCGGCTGAATTAGAATTTAGGTTTTTTTGGTAAAAAGTAAGGGGAAAGGGATTATATAATGTATGGACAATAGGGTTGGCTTGAGGTTGACCTAGAAAATTTGACTTTGGTCAATATCTTCTTGGGTTGGGCCTTGGGCTCACATGAGGGTGTTTGGGAGGCTAGGATTTGCATTAATTAAATGCAAGGGATAGAATTAATATACGGGACGATGTGCGCGCGTTGCACATGCTAAAAATTAGGGGAAAAATTCCAGTGAAGGGGAAAGTTGGGCTTCTTCATGTAATATCCAATGATGGGGACACCTCGATGCGTTTTTGCATAAAAGTGCCCAACAATTGGAGAATTTGCACAAAGACGAAAATTAGATTTAATTTAATTGAATGCGCACGATGTTCTGGAATTAATTAGGAGTACCTAGGAATAGAATTAGGTCGGACACAAGTGTCTGGGCATAGGGGATACAGTATAGAATATTAATAAAATTTGGGTTGTGCAAAATGGTCAAGATTATGTCTCCAATTCCGATTGGAACGCACAAGGGTACAGAGTTGGAATTTATTCTAGAATTTGGAAATAACGTCCGCGACGTTTATTGTGCGATTAAAATGTCGCACCGGAAAGCATGATTATAAATTATACAGAGGTCAGAATAGATGGTGGTCGAGTCTAGAACAGTGTTGTGAAATTTGCAGACAGACAATAGCCAGTGTACTACTCCAATTAACGAGGCAACGGTAAGGTGCACTACGCGATAAAATAATGTACAGTTAAATCAGTGTCGTGTTCTAAATTCTAATTGGGTTTCAAACTAGCCATAATTCCACCATATAAGCCAAGTAAACCTAATTTTGGGAGAGGGGGTTTACACCGCTGCTATCTTTTATTGCCTCAGTTTTCGATGTCGCTTGTTGATTTCGTGCTTTGAGTTGGTTTTGGGATTTGCTTGCTTTCCTTGAACGGTTTCGATAGTTTTCATTATTTTCGTTCATTGAACTGCACTTCAATTCCGAGATTGGAAAGAGAGAAAGAAGTATTAATCGAGCTGTTCGTGTGCAGGTGAACGAGCAGTAGGCGGCTTGCGAGCGGAGTCGTGAAGCGCCTCTTTCCTTCTCGCTTCCAACCATCTAAGTGAGTGGTTACCAACCCGATTAGCTAGCCCTGCTTCCAAGCTTCACACCCTAAAATCTGCATTCTTCTTTGCCCCGATCAAACGATACCAAGTAATAATAAAATATACCAAGATAAAACGAAAATAGACTTGGTTTGTATTGCTTGTCATTCAACTTGGGAACGATTACTTACACTGCATGCTTATTCATTTGGAATGTTCAACATATGTTTCAATTTAGTTAGAATACATGTTTCTTCTATAAATTTTGCTATGCATATGGAACACACTTTAATTTGGCATAGATTGATCAGTAAGACTATGCAAAACCGTTTGGCTATGGAGCTTGCTCCTATTCGTTCAAAATTCGTTTGTAATTCGTGTGAAATAATTTGAACTAAATGTGCTTGATCACGGACAACTTGTGCACAAGGTATTTTGGTTTCCGCGGACGGTCGCCAGGGCACTGGGGCCGATCCGATCCGGGCAGAAGAGTTCGTATAGTCGTTTATCATGGACGGGATGCTATGTAGCGGGGCTCGCCACCTGCGTTGCATATCATTCTTGTCCGGAGACTATAACCCGTCCCTTTGTGGCATTATGCCAGTGATCCCTGTGTATATTTAAAACTGTTGCATACTAACTTGTGTCTTCGTGGCAGGGAAGGCAAGGTAAGTATTGTGCAGGTTATTCAGATGGCCAGATAAAATCCACCGAACGGTGGCACGTTCATTTTAGTAAATTCTATATGCTGCTTACTTGTAAATGAACTAAGGCAAGATAGAAATCCACAAAATATGCATGCTTCATTAAAACAACGTGTTGATTGGTATAGTCAGGTAAGCTCGCCTTCACCAGTATGTTTCGACATGCTGACCCTCGTTGAAACAGGTTCTCCGTACCAAGGCGAACCGAGCGAGGAGCCAATGTATTGATTGGTATAGTCAGGTTAGCTCGCCTTCACCAGTATGTTTCGATATGCTGACCCTCGTTGAAACAGGTTCTCCGCACCAAGGCGAACCGAGCGAGGAGCCGAAGTCGTCTTCCCGATCCAGTCCAGCTGTTGGCGCATCTTCATCGTGCCCCTTGAAAGTATTTTGAACCAGGAGCTTGCACTCTTCATACATAATGCAGCTCCGTAGCAAAGCTGTCCTCCAGCCCGGAGGTCTTTATCATTTTGAGTTTATAAAGGGATGTAATGTACATGACTGCTATCTCATTTTGAGTCAACACTTTTGTAAGCCGTTCGGCATATTAGCTGACTCGTTCAGGAGTTTGTAATAGATGTTCATTATCAATAAAGAGAACTTTTCCAAGTTTCAAATCTGTGTTTCAATTTATCTGCGTACTCTGAATATGTGCTTGTTATGCAAATCATTAAAGCCTTGTGCGGGCGCAACCCCAGGCCTGCACGGCGGTCACGATTCGGGGGACGCCTCAACGATTCTACGAAATCGGGTCGTGATATAGTGGTATCAGAGCATAGATTCAAGTTTCTTAGACTTCGTGCTGGAAAAGTTCCTTTAACGATCAAATTCCTATGCGAACTCTTGAACTCGCTAGGCCAAAATAAGATACGTTCATGCAATAAGTCCATAATACATTATGATTCTAATATAATTTACCTTCTTTTGAAGAAATGGTACCAGCGCAATCTGCAGCACAAGCACCGAACGAAACACAAGAAAGCAGTTCGGGCACTTCGAGAAGCTCTCGGAGCCAGCGAGGCATATCTCAAGTCGACCCGCTAGAGCGGGTGATGCAAATGTTAGAATCGCAACGACAAAGAGATGATGCTCGCCAAGCCATGTTCGAAAGCAATTTAGAGACCCGATTCTCAGTCCAACAGAAGCAGGTAGATATCCTGCAACAAATCGTTCAGACTTTGGCTGCCAACCATTTCGCCGCAACAACAACGACTCCGGTGGAACAGCCCGTGCTTGAAGTAGAGACGCCGCAAATCCCAAGGCCGAAGGATGTGACTGCCTTCAACTTGGGCCACTTCTAGAAAGTCTGCAATATCCCATTCAACGGGACTGAGGACCCAGTGGTAGCTCTAGATTGGCTAGCCGAACATGAAGATCACTTCGCTCTGCTAGAGGTCCCCGAAGAGAAGCGCGTCGCCTGCGCGCAACTTAACTCCGCCTCAACGCGCACGATTGGTGGAACGTGCATCGACGATCTCTCCAATTCGATCACGGAGAGGAGGCGATCTCGTGGACGACTTTTCGTGCCGCGTTTGAAGAGGAGTTTATACTCCCTCCAGTACAACGTAAAATGGAAAACGAGTTCGTGCAGCTACGGCAGGGCAGTATGACAGTTAAGCAATATTCCGTCGAATTCAACCGACTCTCCAAATTCGCTAGGGCCTATTTACCTGATACAGCGAGTCGAGCTAGAAGGTTTGAAGGTGGATTGTGCCCTGCCATCCATGCGCACGTGGTCAATAATCAGTACGGGATAATGTGTGAAGTCATGAATCACGCTCTATCCCTTGAACCGCAGTATCCTCACGTTTCCACCGGCGCTGTGCATACCTACAATCACAAAAGCCAAGGCAACGAGAGAGAAAACAACGCTGCAAAGTGACAAAACAACGGTGGTCGGAACAAGACAAATACAGGAGTGCGTTGTGAGCACTGCCACAGGCCGGGGCACACCATCGTTAATTGTTACTTGAAGAATGGGTCTTGTTATAACTGTAGCAAAAACGGACACTTGATTCGAAACTGTCCGCTCCCAGATCGCCGCCAGCAACAAAATAATCCCTAATGGTTGGTTCTATTCCTAAGTTTCAGGACGAAACTTCCAATTGGTTGGGTAGGATGTAGCGCCCCGTTCCTCCTATTCGAGGAGCGCGGCTAAGAAACACAAGACGGTATCGTTCAATCGGGATAGATTAAATTAAGAACTCGTCCTCGTTATGGATTTGTTTCTTCGGAATCGATTTCCATATTCAGTGGACCGCGCCCCAAGGATCGGCTTAGCGGCAGAGTCAGGAGGGACCTCTCCGCTGCTATCTTTTATTGCCTCAGTTTTCGATGTCGCTTGTTGCTTTCGTGCTTTGAGTTGGTTTTGGGATTTGCTTGCTTTCCTTGAACGGTTTTGATGGTTTTTATTATTTTCGTTCATTGAACTGCACTTCAATTCCGAGATTGGAAAGAGAGGAAGAAGTATTAATCGAGCTGTTCGTGTGCAGGTGAACGAGCAGTAGGCGACTTGCAAGCGGAGTCGTGAAGCGCCTCTTTCCTTCTCGCTTCCAACCATCTAAGTGAGTGGCTACCAACCCGATTAGCTAGCCTTGCTTCCAAGCTTCACACCCTAAAATCTGTATTCTTCTTTGCCCCGATCAAACGATACCAAGTAATAATAAAACATACCAAGATAAAACGGGAATAGACTTGGTTTGTATTGCTTGTCATTCAACTTGGGAATGATTACTTATACTGCATGCTTATTCATTTGGAAAGTTCAACATATGTTTCAATTTTAGTTAGAATACATGTTTCTTCTATAAATTTTGCTATGCATATGGAACACACTTTAATTTGGCATAGATTGATCAGTAAGACTATGCAAAACCGTTTGGCTATGGAGCTTGCTCCTATTCGTTCAAAATTCGTTTGTAATTCGTGTGAAATAATTTGAACTAAATGTGCTTGATCACGGACAACTTGTGCACAAGGTATTTTGGTTTCCGCGGACGGTCGCCAGGGCACTGGGGCCGATCCGATCCGGGCAGAAGAGTTCGTATAGTCGTTTATCATGGACGGGATGCTATGTAGCGGGGCTCGCCACCTGCGTTGCATATCATTCTTGTCCGGAGACTATAACCCGTCCCTTTGTGGCATCATGCCAGTGATCCCTGTGTATATTTAAAACTGTTGCATACTAACTTGTGTCTTCGTGGCAGGGAAGGCAAGGTAAGTATTGTGCAGGTTATTCAGATGGCCAGATAAAATCCACCGAACGGTGGCACGTTCATTTTAGTAAATTCTATATGCTGCTTACTTGTAAATGAACTAAGGCAAGATAGAAATCCACAAAATATGCATGCTTCATTAAAACAACGTGTTGATTGGTATAGTCAGGTTAGCTCGCCTTCACCAGTATGTTTTGACATGCTGACCCTCATTGAAATAGGTTCTCCGTACCAAGGCGAACCGAGCGAGGAGCCAATGTGTTGATTGGTATAGTCAGGTTAGCTCGCCTTCACCAGTATGTTTTGACATGCTGACCCTCGTTGAAACAGGTTCTCCGCACCAAGGCGAACCGAGCGAGGAGCCGAAGTCGTCTTCCCGATCCAGTCCAGCTGTTGGCGCATCTTCATCGTGCCCCTTGAAAGTATTTTGAACCAGGAGCTTGCACTCTTCATACATAATGCAGCTCCATGGCAAAGCTGTCCTCCAGCCCAGAGGTCTTTATCATTTTGAGTTTATAAAGGGATGTAATGTACAGGACTGCTATCTCATTTTGAGTCAACACTTTTGTAAGCAGTTCGGCATATTAGCTGACTCATTCAGGAGTTTATAATAGATGTTCATTATCAATAAAGAGAACTTTTCCACGTTTCAAATCTGTGTTTCAATTTATCTGCGTACTCTGAATATGTGCTTGTTATGCAAATCATTAAAGCCTTGTGCGGGCGCAACCCCAGGCCTGCACGGCGGTCACGATTCGGGGGACGCCTCAACGATTCTACGAAATCGGGTCGTGACATAGTGGTATCAGAGCATAGATTCAAGTTTCTTAGACTTCGTGCTGGAAAAGTTCCTTTAACGATCAAATTCCTATGCGAACTCTTGAACTCGCTAGGCCAAAATAAGATACGTTCATGCAATAAGTCCATAATACATTATGATTCTAATGTAATTTACCTTCTTTTGAAGAAATGGTACCAGCACAATCTGCAGCACAAGCACCGAACGAAATACAAGAAAGCAGTTCGGGCACTTCGGGAAGCTCTCGGAGCCAGCGAGGCATATCTCAAGTCGACCCGCTAGAGCGGGTGATGCAAATGTTAGAATCGCAACGACAAAGAGATGATGCTCGCCAAGCCATGTTCGAAAGCAATTTAGAGACCCGATTCTCAGTCCAACAGAAGCAGGTAGATACCCTACAACAAATCGTTCAGACTTTGGCTGCCAACCATTTTGCTGCAACAACAACGACTCCGGTGGAACAGCCCGTGCTTGAAGTAGAAACGTCGCAAATCCCAAGGCCGAAGGATGTGACTGCCTTCAACTTGGGCCACTTCAAGAAAGTCTGCAACACCCCATTCAATGGGACTGAGGACCCAGTGGTAGCTCTAGATTTGCTAGCCGAACTTGAAGATCACTTCGCTCTGCTAGAGGTCCCCGAAGAGAAGTACGTCGCTTGCGCGCAACTTCAGCTCCGCCTCAACGCGCACGATTGGTAGAACGTGCATCGACGATCTCTCCAATTTGATCACGGAGAGGAGGCAATCTCGTGGACGAGTTTTCGTACCGCGTTTGAAGAGGAGTTTATTCCCCCTCCAGTACAACGTAAAATGGAAAACGAGTTCGTGCAGCTACGGCACGGCAGTATGACAGTTAAGCAATATTCCGTCGAATTCAACCGACTCTCCAAATTCGCTAGGGCCTATTTACCTGATGCAGCAAGTCGAGCTAGAAGGTTTGAAGGTGGATTGTGCCCTGCCATCCATGCGCCCGTGGTCAATAATCAGTACGGGATAATGCGTGAAGTCATGAATCACGCTTTATCCCTTGAACTGCAGTATCCTCACGTTTCCACCGGCGCTGTGCATACCTACAATCACAAACGCCAAGGCAACGAGAGAGGAAACAACGCTGCAAAGTGACAAAACAACGGTGGTCGGAACAAGACAAATGCAGGAGTGCATTGTGAGCACTGCCACAGGCCGGGGCACACCATAGTTAATTGTTACTTGAAGAATGGGTCTTGTAATAACTGTGGCAGAATCGGACACTTGATTCGAAATTGTCCGCTCCCAGATCGCCGCCAGCAACAAAATAATCCCTAATGGTTGGTTCTATTCCTAAGTTTTAGGACAAAACTTCCAATTGGTTGGGTAGGATGTAGCGCCCCGTTCCTCCTATTCGAGGAATGCGGCTAAGAAACACAAGACGGTATCGTTCGATCGGGATAGATTAAATTAAGAACTCGTCCTCGTTATGTATTTGTTTCTTCAGAATCGATTCCCATATTCAGTGGACCGCTCCCCAAGGATCGGCTTAGCGGCAGAGTCAGGAGGGACCTCTCCGCTGCTATCTTTTATTGCCTCGGTTTTCGATGTCGCTTGTTGCTTTCGTGCTTTGAGTTGGTTTTGAGATTTACTTGCTTTCCTTGAACGGTTTCGATGGTTTTCATTGTTTTCGTTCATTGAACTGTACTTCAATTCCGAGATTGGAAAGAGAGAAAGAAGTATTAATCGAGCTGTTCGTATGCAGGTGAACGAGCAGTAGGCGGCTTGCGAGCGGAGTCGTGAAGTGCCTCTTTCCTTCTCGCTTCCAACCGTCTAAGTGAGTGGCTACCAACCCGATTAGCTAGCCCTGCTTCCAAGCTTCACACCCTAAAATCTGTATTCTTCTTTGCCCCGATCAAACGATACCAAGTAATAATAAAATATACCAAGATAAAACGGGAATAGACTTGGTTTGTATTGCTTGTCATTCAACTTGGGAACGATTACTTATACTGCATGCTTATTCATTTGGAATGTTCAACATATGTTTCAATTTTAGTTAGAATACATGTTTCTTCTATAAATTTTGCTATGCATATGGAACACACTTTAATTTGGCATAGATTGATCAGTAAGACTATGCAAAACCGTTTGGCTATGGAGCTTGCTCCTATTCGTTCGAAATTCGTTTGTAATTCGTGTAAAATAATTTGAACTAAATGTGCTTGGTCACGGACAACTTGTGCACAAGGTATTTTGGCTTTCACGGATGGTCGCCAGGGCACTGGGGCCGATCCGATCCGGGCGAAAGAGTTCGTATAGTCGTTTTTCATGGATGGGATGCTATGTAGCGGGGCTCGCCACCTGCGTTGCATATCATTCTTGTCCCGAAACTATAACCCGTCCCTTTGTGGCATCATATCAGTGATCCCTGTGTATATTTAAACCTGTTGCATACTAACTTGTGTCTTCGTGGCAGGGAAGGCAAGGTAAGTATTGTGCAGATTATTCAGACGGGCAGGTAAAATCCACCGAACGGTGGCACGTTCATTTCAGTAAATTCTATATGCTGCTTACTTGTAAATGAACTAAGGCAAGATAGAAACCCACAAAATATGCATGCTTCATTAAAATAACGTGTTGATTGGTATAGTCAGGTTAGCTCGCCTTCACCAGTATGTTTCGACATGCTGACCCTCATTGAAACAGGTTCTCCGCACCAAGGCGAACCGAGCGAGTAGCCGAAGTCGTCTTCCCGATCCAGTCCAGCTGTTGGCGCATCTTCATCGCGCTCCTTGAAAGTATTTTGAACCAGGAGCTTGCACTCTTCATACATAATGCAGCTCCGTGGCAAAGCTGTCCTCTAGCCCGGAGGTCTTTATCATTTTGAGTTTATAAAGGGATGTAATATACAGGACAGCTATCTTATTTTGAGTCAACACTTTTGTAAGCCGTTCGGCATATTAGCTGACTCGTTCAGGAGTTTGTCATAGATGTTCATTATCAATAAAGAGAACTTTTCCATGTTTCAAATCTGTATTTTAATTTATCTGCGTACTCTGAATATGTGCTTGTTATGCAAATCATTAAAGCCTTGTGCGGGCGCAACCCCAGGCCCGCACGGCGGTCACGATTCGGGGGACGCCTCAACGATTCTACGGAATCGGGTCGTGACACTTCATAATATAGTCACTACTCAAGACTCTGAAGAAGAGAATGATGATGATTTATAGTAAAAGCTACTGTCTGTCCAAGAATACGTGGCAGAGAATCTTTACTTTAAAAAAAGCAAATGCTTACTTTTGGAAAATAGGAATCTCTTTAATAATACGGCCAATAATGGTGGACCCCAAGGAGACAACTTTTGATGCTGATGCTCCACTACTTCCAAAAGGATGCATAAAGTAAAGATGATGTTGACAGACACTCACCACTGTTAGTGACCTAAGGATAAGGAAGAATATTGGTGACCGACTTGTGCTAGTCACCCAGTCAGCCAATGCCGACGAAGATGTAAATAGAGACTCAGTCTCTTTTTTAGGTGGTGTATTTTTTTACTACTTATATTATTGTGTGCTTCCTTTCCTGTATTCTGGAAACTTTTAATTATCAATAAAAGTTTAAAGTTATTCTGTTTAAGCGAACTGCTTCTCATTCTCGATTGTAGTGCCCCGCTCCGCATAGGCACTATGTACAAGTGATATCGCTTTGCTTTCTCGAGCGAAAGTCTTCTTGGAGAGTTCCCGATCGAACTACAAGACGATTGATCTATGTGAGTGGGCAAAAACTTCATTCTCTAATTCTTGCACGCCTTAATAATGAATATGAGTTTTTGAATATTTGTTCTAAGAAGATAGTTTCATAAGAAGAATGATAGAACCTGACTCTGCATTCTTAATAAGTGAACTAGTATAGCTTGTCATTGAAATGAACCTGCTTGCTTAACTAGAGAACTTGTATGCTTGTCTGAAAAGATATAGAACCTTGCCATGCTAAGTCAAGAGTATAAAAAATATTGTATGCTTAGATACACGGACACCGCTATCGATCGAACCATTGTCATGCTAAAAAGATAAGTAAAGGAATTGCTTGAACAAGTCCCTTTGTTATATGCTAAGAAAGAGATAGATATTGCATGCTAGTTGCTATGAAATCAATATCGTGCTTGCTATTATATGTTTTGTTTGCCTGTTTTGCTATATCGAACTGCTATAAGTCTTTGATTCGTATAAGAAGAGACTAATAGTACGCCCTGAGGTTCCGGTCCTATGGAATCTAGGGGGGTGTGTTATTATATATGTGAAAGATGTGTTTTGATTGAAAGAATGAAAGAGAAGAGTCTAGTAGCCCACCCCGATGTTCCGGTCCTACGGAATCTAGGGGGTGTGGCTATTAGATTGTGATATGCTTGTTCATGTTTAGTGCATCCTGATAGTTTTATCTGATAGATGTTGCTTGTCATGCATTGGTCTCGGATAACTTGTGCACAAGGAAATAGTCTCTTGAACGATTCCTGGAGCACTGAAAATCGGTCAGTCCCGAGGAGATTGTTATAGCACCCCGATATTTCGGTCCCACGGGATCTAGGGGGTGTTGTTTGTTCATCAGTGGGGTAACTCATGGGCCATCATATAGTTAGGGTGCATGCTAGGCTAGCATTCTTGCATAACTAACTGTTTGATGCAGAGACGGACAAAAAAATAGAGAACCTTATATATATATGTTTATGCAAATCGTTGCTAACTTGTATGTCTATATATATATATATATATATAGCTTGCTTGATCATTTTGTTTGCATCATAGAGTTTATCTGATAGTGCTTCATGCATTCGTATCGGTTGGACAATGACTATTAGTGAAGAGCTGAATCTTGGTTACGGCTGCTACTATATTAGTGAAAAGCAACCATATATCACAGATGCTAATAACATCAGATAAAAGAGTCATTAGTTAGCTGGATTACCGCTACTGATCCTGAGTTTCCCGGGGACCGAAATCATATAGATATGTTATCTTGTTTGCTTGAAAAGAATAAAAGTCCATTTGATACACTTGTTTTGATTTGAGATGATCAGACCACTAGAGATAACTTTTTTTCTTAAGCTACATTTATTTTATGCTATATACAAAATCAAGAGTCATATTACTTCTTTTAAAAACATCTTTGAAAGCCATATTTCATATTTCATGCAAGAACACCGCAGAGACAAGTTCATGCACTATATCGATCCTTTATTATCTTTTTATGTACAGCATGTTTCAAGAGACGTATTCATTTCCTTAGGGACAAGTTAGCGGAGCTTTGAGTGGACACCATTCTTCTTATGAGCAGTATAGAAGTATTTCATGTAAAATAGACTATTCATAGGATCAATTCATAAATAAAACCATATTCGATAGAGAGCATCACCTATTCAGTGATTCTTACCCACAGTCAAGAATTCGTCCCTGCAACAGAGAAGTATTAGAACAATTTATAATTTTACGAGTTTCATGTTCATCTCTACATCAAATTTTAGGCTTGCAAGAAGGATTGTCCTAGCATGCGTCCTAACTACATGATGATCCATGAGCTTTACTTCTTATTATTAGTAGTTAGGACGTACAATCTCATCTCACTAATAGACAAACACACCCCTGATCGTGAGGACTTCTAGCCTCAGGGTATCATGTTCCCTCCTAAGTCGAGCGATTTCCAGTGCCCCAGGAACCGTCGAGGGATTACAGCCTGGTGCACAAGTTTTCCAGACCAATGCATGAATGCAACTTCTACTAGATAAAACTTTATAAGGCAACAGTTGAACAATAAGCACACATTCCATCTTTTTTTTTCTTTTCGATTAGACAATAAAGCTAATAGCTCTTCCATTCTCTTTTCTTTTTCTTTATACAATCAAGCTGTATCATCTCTTTTATATAATCTCTTTGTAATAATACAAGTTCATTCATACAATTCTATCTATGTAGCAACGATAAAGGAAACATGTATCAATCTTTACTTATATAAAAGCATGGCAACGGTCCTTTTATCCCTTTTAACTAAGCATGTAGTTCTACTCTTGATAGCATACGGTGGAGGGACATATTCAAGCACTCTTTTACTCTTCTTTATTAGCATGGCAATGGTTCTTTTAATTAAAATGACATTCTAACTGTAGCATGCAATCTTCTTATCTTGATTTTAGCATAACAAGGGTTCTTCTTTCTATTAAGCAAGTATGCAAGTTCTCTTAAAGCATACACAGTCAAGTGCTATCATTCTTTGTGATTATGAGCTTACTTTTTAGCAACAAGCATGCATTCATTCTTATAGATTCTTTATTAGTCGTAAAAGAATCAGAAAGTGAAGTATTGTCCACTCACCCAAATCAGTCATCTTCTGTCCCAACAAGGGAGCTCTCCATGAAAGCTTTCTCTCGAGCCAGCAAACATATATCTCTTGACTATGCAGTGACATCACAAAGCGGGGCACTACATAGTATGTGCTTTCATGGTCATGAGCATAGGTTCTCGTCGTATAGTGCCACGTGGTGGTGCTCTGCCACATATAGACAAAACATAATTATTACGCTAACGTAACCGTCCTCGTTTTATATAACCGTCGTCTGAACAAATTGTGGAGCAGCATAGCTTTTAATGTATCTTCAGACTGACCTATGCGGCTAGGCAGCATACACCTAAGGCCCTTGCCGTATAGACTTCTAAAGAATCACTGTCTTCGGCGCATAACTTCCATCTCATAGCCATCTTTACAAAATATTTCTCTATTTTTTGTATCCAGTACGCATAAACATGGGCGCATAATACTGAATTCACTGGTGTAGTGTCACTACCACATTTTAGGAAAAAGGGTATTTTAGTAATTTTCTATTTAAATAAATATTGTGCATGGTAAATAATTTTTGTTGTATTATTTAATTGTTGTTGGATGTTATTTAATTATTTTGGACTTATTTTAGTGGACCCAACTAGTGTAGTTTGGACCCATGGACCAACATGAATTAAATAGTTAGATTTGGCCCATTTAGAAAGCCCATAGTTAAGGAGATGGATTAAATTAATTAAGTGATTAGACTAGAAGCTTCCTTCCTTAATTATTTCTTCATGAGAGGCCCCAAGGGGTACATTGGACATTTTACAATTGCTTGGGAGAGGGGCAAGGCCGGCCTATTAAAAGAGGGGGGAAATTTCTCTCTCCTCTCATTCTCATTCCAAATCTAGATCTAGAATTTCCCACTCCCAAATTCCCTCCATTCCCATTCCAATTCCCTACCAAATTCATTCCAAATTCTTTCCAATTCACCATTAGAGAAGGAGGAAGCAAGGATCTAGAAGAAGGAAGCAAGGATCTACAAAGAGGAGCAAGGATCTACAATTTGGAAGCAAGTTCTTCTCAATTGGAGGTTTCATTGGGAATCCATCTCCCAATAGGTATAATTCAGATTTTTCCATTTAAATAGCTTCTAAATCTGAGATTTAATCATGTAAAATCAACCTATATGTATGTACTACCCATAGGACTTTGTTTTGTGTTCATAGGAGACCCATGGAGAAAGTTATGGTGCTTTTTGTGTTAATTTTGTTGGAATTCTGAATTTATATTTTGTTGTGTGTATCAATTGATCCTATAGATCAATTGGACATGAGCTTATGTGTTTGGGGCTAGTGTCGTGTCCATAATTTGGTACATGTGGTTCGTATCCCAACTATTTGGTGATACGTATCATTTTGGGGGTTTTTCCTCCGACACGGGGCTTTGAACATGTCGTATTTTGACACGGACACATAGATCTACTTTTGACACTTTGATTTATTCATAAATATTATTTGTGATTTGTTTGTATCCTTCGGGGTGCAATTGGTTGTGTGTTGGACTCGTGTCACATGCGTATCCTAGATCTAGTGGGATACGGTGTGATACTCTCCAATTGTGTGAATTTTTGAATAGATCTAATTATGTATGGTTTAAATTCTTTAATTATAATTAGTAAATATATATAGATATTATATATTTATTTTGTGTATTTATTATAGTAATTATTGTAGCATAGATCTATATATTTTTGTGTGTGCTAATATGTTGTACAAATATAATATGTAGCTTTCTTGTATGTAATTATATATGTACTTATGTTAATAGTATAAATTATACATAAATGTTTTATAAAATATATTTATGTGTTTAATTGTGTAATTATATTATTTATAATTATTATGTAATTATTTGTATATTAATGTATATATTTTAGGTGTGCTTCTAGCCATGTAAAATATGAACATTAATATGTGCATGTGTTGTAACTATTAGTATTTAATTATAAGTTTATATGTGCATATATATATAAGTATATAATTATTTATTTATATATATGTATTATGATTATTATTGCATATATATATTTATATATATATATATTTTTATATTTTTATTTGTTTTGGTGACAGTGGTTTCTATGACAGTGAAACTGTCAATATTTGGTCTGAACAGCAGCCGCTGTACAGTGGTCAGCATTAATAACAGATCTGTCATTAATGCTGCGTCAGTTTTGAGCGGCAACCTTTCAGCGACGTTTTTTTGTGACAGTTTGAAACTGTCAGCAAACTGTGACAGCAGCGGTTTTGTATATGGAGTTTCTGCGACGAATTTTCAGTGACAGTCAAGACTGTCACTATTAAACCTGTTTTTATTTTATCTTGTTTTGTTCACTGTTTTCAGTGACGCTTTGACAGTTTTAAATTATATTTTATATATTATTATTGTATATATATATATGTGTATGTATATGTGTTTTGTATAATATTTGTAATAATATATTATGTTATTTGTATACATATTGGTTTGTATATATATTATTTTACGGTATATATTATTTGTATTAGTAGTATACTTTGTGTGAGTATGATTTGGGATCTAATTTTTATTCCTAAATTATTGTATTTTATTTCTATATTATTTTATATAGATTTCTTGTGAGGTTGACCTTGGTTTGACTTTAGTTGACTTTAGAGTTGACCATAGTTGACTTTTGACTTAGAATTTATTTATTGACCTAGGAGTTGACTAGTTTGACTTGTTCTCTTTCCGGGACCTTGTTTTAATGTGGTATTCCATATCTAGGTCTTCGAGGCACCGAGTCAGACATCTGTGAGACTGTTCTTTGGATTTCAGGCGAGTACATTCTCTGATAGTTTCTCATTTATGATATCCTCTATGTTCGTTGTATCTAGTGTAGATTTACATATTTCTCTCGACACTATGGTTACACGGATTGGTATATCCGGATCTCGTCATGAGATGTTATTCCTTGGTATATGGTGTATATGGTGCAAGTATTGTTTCATTGGTTATCTTGTACATGTACAGACACCGATTCTCGGGGAGACTAGCTATCTTCTTGGGGAATCTAGTGCCATAGCATACCGTGGTTGGATCTATTATACCAGTTGGGGGTGGGGAGTATTAGTATAGATATGTGATCAAATTCCTATTGAATAAAGTATTGGTAAGCGAATAGTGTTGATCATGCACCGCACGTATGATTAGCCAGGCCGCATTGTATCTTGCCCAAGCCGATCACATGTTAAGCTAGTACTCACACACTTAGTCATTAGTATTATTGTTTCATTGGCATATTATTCATTATTGTATTTCTTTCCAGTATTTTCTTATTGTCTATATATCTCTTGTATCTATTTTGTGCATCTTGTTTATCCACAGCTATTTACTGTTACATAGTTTTTATCATGGATTAGAACTGCTGTTAGAGATGTACTCTGCTCCTTTCCTGACTGGATATATTTTTCCAGATGACACTGAGGAGTACCCTACCTATTATGGACCCCAGGATGTTGTGGGTTTAGATTCGGAGACCCTGGCTCAAGAGGGACTTATCCCAACTGAGACAGTTGACCCTGGAGTGTAGCTTGTAGTATGATAGTATTCTTTTATACTGGATTTGTCTCCAGCTTATTTTTGTTACTCTTCAGACTCATTGATATATTATTTTAAACTCATGAGTTGATGACTATTCTATTTTTATCTGATCCGTGTTCATTCTATCTTAGTTCTGTGATTGAGTACACTATCTTTTGGTGGTTCATTATATTAGATAGACTTTCTAGACAGCGTTCTACCGCCGATTCTGCGGCGTAGGCTGGGCGTTGTTTCCGACTAGTACCCTTACCCCGGGTGCGGGTCGTGACACGTTTTTGGTGGTGGCCCATGCAGGTCTCGCTTCACAAGTATTTGATGTCGTGGTAGTGCGACAACTTAGTTGTACTACTGCGAGCCTGCAATAGGATATAAGATATAGGCTGAGATACTCAATCACATCTAGGAAAATTCTTTTGATTCAACTATTCTCCTTTGACATTGATACTTGATCCCTTAAACTGTCCTTTCCTTGATGTCTTACATCTTGTGCCATATTGATTCTTTCTTTCGCTTTGTCTCAGGATGCCGCATAAGACTAGATCACAGTAGGGGAGAGCAGCTTCTGAGAGGTCTGCAACATCCCGAGGGCCTGCACCAGTCACTTCTCCGGTGATTGGAGTGTCAGCTGCTTTCGGAGGTCCACCACCTACTCAGAGGACTGTGCCAGCTGTATCTGAGGGGCTTCCACCTCCACCTCCTGTGCCAGCAGAGGCGTCACAGATATTTACTCTGTTTCGTGAGATGCTCGAGGTACAGAGGGCTCAGTCAGAGGCACATCAGAGGCAGACCGACGTTCTACGATAGGGCATCGAGAGTGCTCATCAACTTGCTCGTGCTGTAGTTGAGAGAGGAGTTCCGATCCAGCAGCAGGTTGTTCCTCAAGTTGCTCAGCTTCGGCCAGGCTACATTCAGGACTTCAAGAAACTGGAGCCTAGGGTTTTCAAAGGGATGGAGGGCATCGTCTATGCTGATGATTGGCTCGAGGACATTGAGCGTCTTATGAGGGTGTCCCGTCTTTCTGAAGATCTGAAGGTTGAGGCGGTAGGACTTCAACTGTTCGACGTCGCTCGCACTTGGTTCAGGAATGAGCCGGTTCTAGTTGACGTAGGACAATCTTGGGAGGTATTCAAGGACCTTTTCAAGAAGAAGTTTCTCGCCCGGATAGACAGGCTTGACTTGGGGAGACAATTTTTGAGTCTCATTCAGGGGAGCATGTCTGTGGAGGAATACGCTGCAGAGTTCGGTAGGTTGAGCCGATTTGCAGAGTACTTGGTGAGGGAACCGGAGGTTCGAGCTATTCGTTTCCGAGAGGGTCTAGACTGGGAGGTGAAGATTCTCATTCCGTCTTTTTATGAGACATACTCGGAGATACTTGCGGAGACATGCAAGGTTGAGCAGGATCTGGGTTTGAAGACCAAGAGAGACCGTGATTCTTTTCTGGGGGCCAACGGCAGTGCAGTATCTGCCAAACGTCCTCATTTCCAGTCCAGATCTTTCCAGCAGCCACAGCAGAACCAGACTCCAGCTAGAGCGCCTTTTCACCAGGCACCTCAGCAGCAGAGGCAGTTACAGCAGGCCCCATGCAATTTCTGCAAGAAGCCAGGCCACATCTAGGAAGTTTGCAGGAGGAGGCTAGGAGTTTTTTTGTATTTTGGTACTGAAGGGCATCAATCAAGGGAGTGTCCTCGTCGTACAGTTCAGGGAGCAGCTCCAGCTCCGAGGACACAGACGAGACCACCTGCAGCACAGTCGAGGGGACCGCTTCCGATACAGCAGCAGCATTTTGTCCAGCATCAACAGCAGGAAGGTGCTCGGCAGGGACGAGCGTTTGCTATGACCGTCGAATAGGAGGAACCCACCGGAGATGTCATCGCAGGTTCTATTCTTCTTGATTCCATTCCAGCTTTAGCTTTGTTTGATAGTGGTGCTTCCCATAGTTTTGTATCTGTTTCTTTTGCTCTGAAGCATGGTTTGGTAGCTGAGTCTTTGCTTAGGACTTGCAAGATCATGACCGGGGGAGGCATTATCCTGGTTAATGATATTTGCAAGGATCGGAGAGTTACTCTGGGAGGCCGGGAGTTGAGTGCGTGTCTACTTGTAATGCCACTTCCGAGCTATGACATTGTACTTGGGATGGATTGGTTGAGTAGGCACCGTGCTAGCATAGACTGTAGAGGAGGTAGAGTTTTGTTTGGTCCGCCAGGAGAGCCAGAGTTCGAGTTTACTAGAGGAGCTGCGGAGCAGGAAGAAGGCATTATTTGTGGAGCTATGGTAGAAGACAAAGAGTTGCCACATCCGTTGATAGCAGAATTCTTGGATGTGTTTCCTGAGGAATTGCCAGGATTGCCACCAGATCGAGATGTTGAATTTTCTATAGACTTGGTGCCAGGTGCAGAACCAATTTCGCAACATGTCTATAGAGTAAACAACAGCGAGCTGGTCGAGTTGAAGAAGCAGGTGGACGAATTGCAGGATAAGGGGTTTATCAGATCGAGTTCTTCACCACGGGGAGCCCCGGTATTGTTTGTACCGAAGAAGGATGGATCGGTGCGCATGTGCATTGATTACAGGGCTTTGAATAATCTCACTATCAAGAATAAGTA
Source organism: Iris macrosiphon (assembly GCA_036927795.1). Classification (NCBI taxonomy): domain Eukaryota; kingdom Viridiplantae; phylum Streptophyta; class Magnoliopsida; order Asparagales; family Iridaceae; genus Iris; species Iris macrosiphon. Next base: position 75,517,140 of record JAYESA010000015.1, on the reverse strand, counting down.
TCCTTTGCCACGGATTGATGATCTGTTTGATCAGTTGAGTGGTGCGAAGGTGTTTTCTAAGATAGATTTGAGATCAGGCTACCATCAAGTGAAGTGAAGCAGGAGGACATACCGAAGACTGCTTTTAGAACTCGGTATGGTCAGTACGAGTTTATGGTGATGCCGTTTGGTTTGACTAATGCACCGGCAGTATTTATGAACTTGATGAACAAGGTGTTCCACCAGTACCTTGACAAGTTCGTGGTGGTGTTCATCGACGACATACTCATATACTCGAGGACACCGGAGGAGCATGAGGAGCATTTGAGGATTGTGTTGGATGTGCTGAGGAAAGAGAAGCTGTATGGGAAGTTGTCCAAATGTGAGTTTTTCTTGGACAAAGTAGAATTCTTGGGGCATGTTGTGACTGGTGATGGTATTTTAGTGGATCCGAAGAAGATTTCAGCAGTGGAATCTTGGAAGACTCCGAGTTCAGTAGCAGAGATCAGGAGTTTCTTGGGATTGGCATGCTATTACAGGAAGTTTGTGCAAGATTTTTCGAGTATTGTCGAGCCGATGACCAGACTCACAAGGAAGGATGTGGAGTTTGTTTGGACGGAGGATTGTCAGGTTGCTTTTGAGGAGTTGAAGAAGAGGTTGACGTCTGCTCCTATTTTGACGTTGCCATCAGGGTCCGGAGGTTTCACTATTTATAGTGATGCATCGGGGAAGGGTTTAGGTTGTGTTCTTCAGCAGCATAGAAAAGTGATTGCCTATGCATCCAGGCAATTGCGTCCTCATGAAAAGAACTATCCTACCCATGATTTGGAGTTGGCAGCTGTCATATTCGCCCTGAAGTTGTGGAAACATTATTTGTACGGAGAGCGTGTGGAGATCTTCACAGACCACAAAAGCTTGAAGTACGTTTTCACGCAGAAGGAGTTGAACATGAGGCAGCGTCGGTGGTTGGAATTGATGAAGGATTTTGATATCTCTTTGCAATATCATCCTGGGAAAGCCAATATAGTTGCCGATGCTTTGAGCAGGTATCCGGTAGCTATATTCTTGACACAGGATCGATATCTGTTGGAGGACTTGGAGAGCTTCGGCATTGAGGTGATTATTCCTGGGTGTGCTATGCAGATGTGGGGATTGCAGATACACTCAGATTTGATGGACAGGATCAAGGCAGCACAGTATGATGATGTATCTTTGAGGAGTATCAGAGCTCAGGTGAGAGCAGGATCCATTGGATGATTTCACTATTGCAGAGGATGGATCCTTGAGGCATGGAGTTAGATTGTGTGTGCCTAGTGGGGAGTTGCGCGAGGAGGTGTTGCAGGAAGCGCATCGCTCTCAGTATTCCATACATCCAGGTGCTAACAAGATGTATCGGGATATACGAGAGAGTGTGTGGTGGTATGGCATGAAGAGGGAAGTGGCACAGTTTGTATCCAGATGCTTAGTGTGCCAGCAGGTGAAAGCCGAGAGGCAGAGGCCAGGAAGGTTACTTTAGCCATTACCCATTCCAGAGTGGAAGTGGGAACACATTACTATAGATTTTGTGTCCGAACTTCCACGATCTCCAGGAGGGAAAGACGCGATTTGGGTCATTGTTGATAGATTGACCAAGTCGGCCCACTTTTTGCCTTTCAAAGTGGGTTTGTCTACGGAGAAGCTGGCAGAGATGTATGTGAGACAGATCGTTAGGATACACGGAGTTCCCGTCAGCATAGTCTCAGATCGAGATAGTCGTTTCACTTCTCATTTCTGGAGGAGTTTGCAGGAGAGTTTGGGCACTCAGCTCAAGTTCAGTACTGCATATCATCCCCAGACAGATGGGCAGTCAGAGAGGACTATCTAGACTCTCGAGGATATGTTGCGCACTTGTGTACTAGATTTCAGGGGTTCTTGGGAGGACCATCTCCATTTGGTAGAGTTTGCTTACAACAACAGTTACCAGGCCAGTATAGAGATGTCACCTTTTGAAGCTCTATATGGTCGGAGGTGTCGTACTCCTTTGTCTTGGGACGATGTTGGAGAGAGAGTTTTGCTTGGGCCAGAGATGGTTGTGGATGTAGCGGAGAAGGTTCAGTTGATCAGAGACAGACTTCGAGTGGCGCAGGACAGACAGCGGCATTGGGCCGATTGACATCGGAGACCTTTGGAGTTCGAGGTGGGTGGTTTGGTGTTTCTGAGGATTTCTCCAACACGAGGCACGATTCGCTTCGGTGGAGGCAGAAAGCTTAGTCCGCGATTCATCGGACCTTTCACTATTCTAGAGAGGGTCGGTGCAGTTGCTTATAGACTAGACTTGCCACCTGCATTGGAGGGAGTGCACAACGTATTTCATGTGTCGCAGTTGAGACGATACGTGGCAGATCCTAGTCATGTATTAGATCACTCAGAGATAGAGGTGGGCCCTACTCTTAGCTATCCAGAGCAGCCAGTTGAGATTCTGGATCGGAGAGAGATGGTGCTGAGGAACCAGACTATTCCTTTGGTACGCGTCGCATGGAGGCATCACTCTCCGGGGGAGTCTACCTGGGAGAGAGAGGATGACATGCGAGAGCGTTATCCATATTTGTTTGTACCTTGAGGTATGTTAATTCTCTAGCTATGTTCTGTTCATTGTTATGTTTTGTTCATTAGTTAGTTGTGATTCTTTAGTTCTGTTCTGTGATTTTCTGGGGGTAGTTTTCATCTTTAAATTTTGAGGACAAAATTATTTTAAGGAGGGTAGACTTGTCACTACCACATTTTAGGAAAAAGGGTATTTTAGTATTCTCCTATTTAAATAAATATTGTGCATGGTAAAAAAATTTTGTTGTATTATTTAATTATTATTGGATGTTATTTAATTATTTTGGACTTATTTTAGTGGACCCAACTAGTGTAGTTTGGACCCATGGACCAACATGAATTAAATAGTTAGACTTGGCCCATTTAGAAAGCCCATGGTTAAGGAGATGGATTAAATTAATTAAATGATTAGACTAGAAGCTTCCTTCCTTAATTATTTCTTCATGAGAGGCCCCAAGGGGTACATTGGACATTTTACAATTGCTTGGAGAAGGGGGCATGGCCGGCCTATATTAGGAGGGGGGAATTTCTCTCTCCTCTCATTCTCATTCCAAATCTAGATCTAGAATTCCCCACTTCCAAATTCTTTCCATTCCCATTCCAATTCTCCACCAAATTTATCTCAAATTCTTCCCAATTCACCATTAGAAAGTTGAGAAGCAAGGATCTAGAAGGAGGAAGCAAGGATCTACAAAGAGGAGCAAGGATCTACAATTTGGAAGCAAGTTTATCTCAATTGGAGGTTTCATTGGGAATCCATCTCCCAATAGGTATAATTCAGTTTTACCTATTAAAATAGCTTCTAAATCTGAGATTTAATCATGTAAAATCAACCCATAAGTATGTACTACCCATAGGAATTTGTTTTGTGTTCATAGGAGACCCATGGAGAAAGTTATGGTGCTTTTTGTGTCAATTTTGCTGGAATTCCGAATTTACATTTTGTTGTGTGTGTCAATTGATCCTATAGATCAATTGGACATGTGCTTATATGTTTGAGGCTTGTGTCGTGTCCATATTTGGGTACATGTGGTTCGTATCCCAACTATTTGGTGATACGTGTCATTTTGGGGGTTTTCCTCCGACACGGGGCTTTGTACATGTCGTATTTTGACACGGACACATAGATCTACTTTTGTGTCACTACCACATTCCGAAAACAGGGGTATTTTTGACTTTTTGCAATATTTAATATTATGGTATTTACAATTAAATTAATTGCATGAATAGTATATATTTAAATTAAATAACTGTGTGATGTGTACTTTAATATATTATATTATAGACAGTGTTCATTAGTGTTGTGATGGTAGACTAGACCTAGAAGCCCAGTAGATGACCACTTGTCCGAATTATAGAATTCTGGATTTTATTATTTTATCTAGAATTTATTTATTGGAGGTGTAATTAATTACTGTATTTTATTTAATATTTGCGCATTGCCTTTGCTTCGATATTTGAAGCGCTACCCTGACTTTTGTCTTCCAACAAATTTCACAATCTTGCCCTAGACGTGCCCGCCTTCCATTCTACTATTTTTGCAACTCATAATTTTGCTCCCTGTGCATTATTTCTGGCCGCACAAAAATCGTCGCGGACGTTTATTTTAAAATCCCTATTTTGTATCGTTGTGCGTTCCAATTTAAATTGGAGACAATCTTGACCTATTTTTCGTGTGGCCCAAATTAGGGTAATATTCTGTTCTGAGTCTTCTTCAATATTGGTATTGATGACCTGACCTGATTTTGGCTCCATGTACTCATAATTAATTGTTGAACACAACTTGCATTTATTTCTATTTAAATTAAGGATACCATTTTATCTGATTCTAAAATCCCAATTTAATTCCAGTGCCCTGCTAATTGAGCCCGTACCAAACTTACAGCGCCCCCTGACCCTATAAAATACCGGACACCGAATCGCCCGCCAAATTTTCGTCATTTTATGTGTTTGTGCAATTTTCAAATTTAAGGGGGTTAAATTGCAAATTGGCATTTTGTGCCAACACCCAATTATTTTAACCAATGAGGAATCCTTAATATTTTAATTAAACCTCACCCTAAATCTCCCATGAATTATTTCCCTCATGTTCAATCTAGAACACTCATTTAGAGGGTCAATCACAACCCTCCATCAAAATTCCCTCATCCCTATTTAATGTCTTGTCCCATCATAAGCCCTAATCCCTAGACAACCTAGGTTTTCCCCCACCTCCACAAGCCTCCTCCCTCTCTCATACGTATGTATATTTTTCTTCTTCTCTTTTCTCCTTCTTCTTCTCCTTCTTCCTTTCTCCTCCTCTTTCCTTCCTTTTTCTTCTTCTTTCCTTTTGTTTTTGATTTTTGAATTCAAATGATAGTTTAAGGGGGGAAACTTGAAGTTACTGTGCATCTCCACCCCTGACTGTGCATCCCCCGGCCCCTTACTGTGCTTCCGGCGGCCGCTCCTGTCCTCCCATTGCTCAGCCCGGCCCGGCGGCTCCCACCTCTGCCGACTGCCCCCACTCCCCATCGCTCAGCCGATCCTCCGGCGACCCGCAGTTGACTCCGGCGGCCTTGCTCCTCCCTGCGGTGTTCATCCGACCACCTCCATCATCCTCCAAACACCATTCTCCTCCTTCCACTTTATACTCCGGCGCCCCCTCGATCATCACCACCGGCCTCCATCCCCTTCGTTCCCGTGGTCCGGCCACCCTGTCCGCTGCTCCCCCTTCCCTCTCGCGGTCCACCTATCCCGACCACCACCATCAACCATTCCTCCAGACCTCCCCGACGGCGCTGCCTCAACACCCCGGCGGTCCAGCGGCCCCTCCGACCCGCCGTTCACCCGCTGCTCCCCCTCTGCTGCACTCCGGTCCGGCGGCCCCTATGCTCCGGCCGGCAACCAACAGTGAGTCCCTCTCCCCCTCTTTCCTTCTTCACATATATATATATATATATATATATATATATATATATATATATATATATATATATATATATACATATATATATATGTAGCTAATATATGCAATATGTACATGTATTTGTATATATTATGTATGTGTATTTGTAGATATTAATGTATAGGTATATATGATTAATGTATGTGCATGTATTTAATTTATTTTGGTAAATATATATATATATATATATATATATATATATATATATATATATATATATATATGTATGTATATATTTATATACATACGTATATACGTATATGTATATAAATATTATTATCTAATTAATGTTGTAAATACATAAATATGTATAGTATTTATTAATTAATATTTAAACACCTAATGTAATGTATATAATTAGTGTATATATATGTATAAGTATATATTTATTTTGTATATGTATATTTATGCATTTTATATATATACTTTGTATATTATAATATAGTTAGTATATCTATATGTATGTATTTTGGTATAAATGCATAAATAGGTAATTATGTAATTTGGTATATGTATATAAAAATATATATATACTTAGTGTATTTTCAATATATCTAATTGGAATATATATGTGTATATATTGGTTATTTTCATATAGTAATATATATGTAAATGTATATTCTTTATTTATTAATTATAGTATGTATGATAAATGAATAAATAAGTAAAAACGTATTTTTGGTATAAATGAACAAATATGTAAATAACCGTATTCTGGTATCAATGTATATATGTAGAGTTATATTTTCATATTGGTATATATATTTTGTATAAAACCTTAGCATATTTTTAATAGATATATATACATATATTTTGTATATGTATTTAATTTGATGTATATATTGTAAGTACATATGTTAATTAAGATGTGTATAATTATGTATCTAGCTATTAGGTGACCAGTATCCTACCTAGAGTAGTCCCAAATTCTGTATTTCTTCTGTGTGTTAGGGTAGCATCTGATGCAAGTGTTATAATTGTGATATGTTATTAGGACTGTTGGTTTACCCAGGGGATACTCTGGAACAGGACATCCATAAATACCAGCTAAGGACCCAAGGCAAGTACATTCTCTGATAATTTCCAATTCTTTATAATTTCTATAAGTTCAATGATCTTGAAATGTTACAACTGAATCTTTGACACTGTGCTACACGGACTAGTATATAGCTTGGATCTGCAGTCATGAGATGTTACCTTGATTATCGTATTGACATTATACACGACATGTATATTAGACCTCGTACATGATAGACTTGACTTGCTCGTGTATCGTGACGTGTCATGGTTGGATCCACAGTACTAGTTGGGGCGGGGAAGTAGATAGTAAGAAATGTGATCATAATCTCTTATTGTAGTATAGAAAATTGTAAGTGTTAATCATGCTCTCCACCCATGATTAGCCAGGCCCTGTAGCTACCGTACATGTTCCCAAGCCGATCACATTTTGAAACTACTATTTCAAACACTTAGAATAGATTACAGTTCCCTATTTCAAATCATATACTACATCACCCGTATATGATACTGTTCCTTGTTCTTTCATTTTTATACATGCACTGACTGTATCATATTGCCTATTGCCTGTCTCTTTATATTACCTGTCTCTCTTAAATTGCCATTGCATTTATTTCACTGTCTTCTCAGTAGCTAGCATGACATGTTTTATTGTATTATAGACATTATCAATTAATGGAACTGTTATTTGAGAGTGTTGCTTTGCTCCTTCCTGACTGGAAATATTTTACCAGACTATGCCTTAGAGGACCGCTGTCCGACACTTTATGGACCATATGGTGAGTAGCTGCAGACTTGGTAGTTAGTTGTGATTCTGGAAGGTCTAGCCGGGATTATTATTTATTGTTAGTTCTTTAAGTAGACTATTTGGTACCGGATTTGTCTCCGGCCTTTTGATGAGACTTGGATATTGTTAAGTTAGAATATTACTTGTGGACTTGTGTTGTATTTAATTAAATTTCTGTTCGTTATCTTATCGTGCTGTAATCCTGTGATTGAGTATGTGCTCGTTTATTTGTGTCATCCATGCCTCTTTATGGAGATTGGATGTTGTGTGACATTAGCTAGATAGTATCAAGACCTTGACAGCGTTCTACCGCCGATGCTGCGGCGTAGGCTGGACGTACCCACGCACTCGTGCCCCTAAACCGGGTGCGGGTCGTGACACGTTTTTAGTGGTGGCCCATGCAGGTCAGACTTCGCGAGTTGTGCGATGTCGTAGTAGTGTGACATCCTTGTTATACTACTGCGTGCCTGCTATAGAATCTAGGACATAGGATACTAGGACGAGAACAAATACTCAATCACAATTTCTTGAGAGATTCCTGGGATGACCCCTGAGAATCTTGTTAAAACTTCCAATTTAAATCATTCCCTTGTTCCGTCCATTCTCACTTGTTGATATTGATTTGATTATTGTTGATTAGTTATTAAATTAGGATTTTGGTTTCATTGTAGGGTTTTGATTTCATATCAAGATATATTTGCAGACTAATTTATGGTATTATTTGAGGACGCATGTCACTGAGGATAGTGAAAAGGATTAACATTAGAGCTATTGAACTACAGAAGGTGGATGTAAAATTTTAATTGAAGATTGGAAATGAATTTCAAATTTTTAAAAGGTTGAGATATTGTTATTAAAAATTTTGAGGAATTCAGATTCAATTTGTTGAACCTAGACAAGTCTGTAAGGATTTTGTGTGATTAAGTTTTATTTCAGTATTTAAATAATTAACCTTGAGGAAAGTATATGCAATTTACCTTAAAATTTTATTCGAGGAGTTATTTTGAGGAAAATTTAATTGAGGATAAGATTTTATAGTGGGAGAGATATATTAGTATACAATAGATGAGATGCATGTGTAAGGATCTGTTAGCTTGAGTATAATTGAGATCTCACTGCCCACTGACTTGGGTGTCCATTTAAGATTGTATTAGAGAGAGCAGTATTTAGTAAAGAGTGTTGCATTTGATATGCACTTGGGTGATAAGAATAACTAGCATCAACTGTTGCAGTAGGTAAGGAAGCTAGCAGTGAGAGTGTTTGTGATAGAACTGTGATACCTAGGGGATAGAGATATCAGACCATGGATGCATCTTTGACCTGTGCAATCACAACTAGGATTGTTATTCCCAATCTTTATCTTGAATGTTGCTTCTTTAGAACTGTACTGTCCTTCCTTGATGATATCGTATTTTTGCCTAAATTGATTCTTTGGGATCTGTCTTCAGGATGTCGCCACAGACACGGTCTATGAGAGCGGGAACATCAGCTTTAGAGGGGTCTGCCACCTCTTCACCTGATGGACAGACAGCCGTAGTTCCTCCTACATCTCCGATGCACGTAGGTGTGTCTGCACTTTTCGGGGATCCTCCTCCCCCACCCGTTCAAAAGATTGCCGCAACTGTGACGGACAACCTTCCTCCTCCACCGACTCTGATTCCCGGAGGTTTTCCCATTGACGGGACGCAGATGTTTACCTTGATCCAGGGCATGGTAGATGCCCAGAGAGTGACGGCAGACGCTCAGCGAGTTCAAGCTGAGGCTCAGAGGGTGCAAGCAGAAGCACACCAGGCACAAACCGAGCTGATGAGAGAAAACATGAAGAATGCTCATCAAGTGACTCTCCAAGCTTTGGAGAAAGTAGCACAGTACCAGCAGTTTCCTGGCCAGCAACAACAGAGATCAGGCACTATAGTGGATTTCAAACGGATGATGCCTCGAGAGTTTAAAGGTACCGAAGGGATACTCTACGCTGACGACTGGTTAGAGGATATAGAGAGAAGCCTGCGATTGACCCAAATTCCGGAGAACTTGCAGATAGAAGCCGCTGGCAGTCAGATGTTCGATATCGCACTCATATGGTATCGCACAGAGCCGAAAATTACTGCACAAGGACTTACTTGGGAGACCTTCAAGGAACTCTTCAAGGAGAAGTTCTTTTCCGACGTGGCATTGGGAACCTTGGAAAGTCAGTTTCATGACTTAGTTCAAGGAAACATGTCGGTCGACGAGTACGCAGCAAAATTCTGTAGATTGAGTCGTTTTGCATCGTCTATGATTCGAGACCCAGGAGATCGAGCCCGGAAATTTAGAAAGGGACTGACAAGAGAGATTAAGTCGCGCACTTCTGGTCGTCGTACCGCTACCTATGAGGCTATCTTGATGGATGCTCAGATCGCAGAAGAGGATCTGGATCTCAGGCCTAAGAGGAGCCACAATACTTTTGGAGATACAAATGATAGCGCAGGACCGGCCAAGCATCCCCGTATTCAGCACCAACAGCAGTACCAAGTACCATTTCATATTCAGCAACAACCATGGACATTTCAGCATCCACCGCAGTACCTAGCACCAGTTCCTATCCAGCGACAACCCTGGGCATTTCAGTATCAACAGCAGTACCCGGTACCAGTTCCTGTACAGCAGGATCAACGAACTTGTCACTTCTGTAAGAAGCCAGGTCACCTTTGGGAGAGCTGTAGAACGAGGCTGGGACTTTGTTTGCACTGTGGCGCTGCGGGACATCGAGTAAGGGATTGTCTTCGAGTTCCTTATCTTCCCGGCCCACGTACAGTTTCAGATTATAGAGATCCAGTTAGGCTACCTGTGGAACCGTATATTGCTCAGCACCCGCAAAGGGAACCACCCCAGCAGGGCGGGCATTTGCGATGACGGTCGAGGAGACCGATACTGCAGGTAATGTGTTAGCAGTTTCTGCCCTTTCCTTCATTCTGTTCCTATCTATTTGATTGATTGATTGATCTCTTAGTACCGTAGCTTGCATGTATGATCTTCTTGTTATAATGTAGTTAGTAGCACACCCTGATATAGAGACTGCAATACCATGACAAGACACCATGACCGTACATATTCCCTTAGGTTGCATGTTGTATGATTATAGGAAGACTTCTTAGACCATGATTATTGGGGTTGACCATGATGAAGATTCACGAAGGGGTTATGACGTGACAAGATAGGCAAGGTGATTAAATTCGAGGATGACCATTGATTTAAATAGAGGGTTAAGAAATTAACATTTCATAATTGGTGGTTTAATTAATTCCAGGAAAGATTTTGACATGTATAAATTGGTTATTTTGGGAGATTTATCAATATATTTATCTGATTGCAAGTTATGAATTTTGGAATGTTATATTTGGATGTTGCATTTGGAAAATCCTTAAGTATCATATTGTTGAGTATTTTGAGGAGTGGATATTAAATTCCGGGTATTGAATTATTAAACTAAAACTTTCAAGGAAATTTTGATAAAAAAAAAATGGACTTTGATTTTATTTGGAGGATTTTTCGGAATGCAACAATTTTAGAAGTTTGAAATTGCGAAAGGACCTTGTGGATTATTAAAAGATTTCATGGATGATAAATTTAAATTTGAAGGAAATAATAATGTGTATGAATAAACGCTACTTTGAGGATTTTAATTTCGAGGACGAAATTCTTTTAAGGTGGGTAGACTTGTCACTACCACATTCCGAAAACAGGGGTATTTTTGACTTTTTGCAATATTTAATATTATGGTATTTACAATTAAATTAATTGCATGAATAGTATATATTTAAATTAAATAACTGTGTGATGTGTACTTTAATATATTATATTATAGACAGTGTTCATTAGTGTTGTGATGGTAGACTAGACCTAGAAGCCCAGTAGATGACCACCTGTCCGAATTATAGAATTCTGGATTTTATTATTTTATCTAGAATTTATTTATTGGAGGTGTAATTAATTACTGTATTTTATTTAATATTTGCGCATTGCCTTTGCTTCGATATTTGAAGCGCTACCCTGACTTTTGTCTTCCAACAAATTTCACAATCTTGCCCTAGACGTGCCCGCCTTCCATTCTACTATTTTTGCAACTCATAATTTTGCTCCCTGTGCATTATTTCTGGCCGCACAAAAATCGTCGCGGACGTTTATTTTAAAATCCCTATTTTGTATCGTTGTGCGTTCCAATTTAAATTGGAGACAATCTTGACCTATTTTTCGTGCGGCCCAAATTAGGGTAATATTCTGTTCTGAGTCTTCTTCAATATTGGTATTGATGACCTGACCTGATTTTGGCTCCATGTACTCATAATTAATTGTTGAACACAACTTACATTTATTTCTATTTAAATTGAGGATACCATTTTATCTGATTCTAAAATCCCAATTTAATTCCAGTGCCCTGCTAATTGAGCCCGTACCAAACTTACAGCGCCCCCTGACCCTACAAAATACCGGACACCGAATCGCCCGCCAAATTTTCGTCATTTTATGGGTTTGTGCAATTTCCAAATTTAAGGGGGTTAAATTGCAAATTGGCATTTTGTGCCAACACCCAATTATTTTAACCAATGAGGAATCCTTAATATTTTAATTAAACCTCACCCTAAATCCCCCATGAATTATTTTCCTCATGTTCAATCTAGACCACTCATTTAGAGGGTCAATCACAACCCTCCATCAAAATCCCCTCATCCCTATTTAATGTCTTGTCCCATCATAAGCCCTAATCCCTAGACAACCTAGGTTTTCCCCCACCTCCACAAGCCTCCTCCCTCTCTCATACGTATGTATATTTTTCTTCTTCTCTTTTCTCCTTCTTCTTCTCCTTCTTCCTTTCTCCTCCTCTTTCCTTCCTTTTTCTTCTTCTTCCTTTTGTTTTTGATTTTTGAATTCAAATGATAGTTTAAGGGGGGAAAACTTGAAGTTACTGTGCATCTCCACCCCTGACTGTGCATCCCCCGGCCCCTTACTGTGCTTCCGGCGGCCGCTCCTGTCCTCCCATTGCTCAGCCCGGCCCGGCGGCTCCCACCTCTGCCGACTGCCCCCACTCCCCATCGCTCAGCCGATCCCCCGACGACCCGCAGTTGACTCCGGCGGCCTTGCTCCTCCCTGCGGTGTTCATCCGACCACCTCCATCATCCTCCAAACACCATTCTCCTCCTCCCGCTTTATACTCCGGCGCCCCCTCGATCATCACCACCGGCCTCCATCCCCTTCGTTCCCGTGGTCCGGCCACCCTGTCCGCTGCTCCCCCTTCCCTCTCGCGGTCCACCTATCCCGACCACCACCATCAACCATTCCTCCAGACCTCCCCGACGGCGCTGCCTCAACACCCCGGCGGTCCAGCGGCCCCTCCGACCCGCCGTTCACCCGCTGCTCCCCCTCTGCTGCACTCCGGTCCGGCGGCCCCTGTGCTCCGGCCGGCAACCAACACTGAGTCCCTCTCCCCCTCTTTCCTTCTTCACATATATATATATATATATATATATATATATATATATATATATATATATATATATACATATATATATATGTAGCTAATATATGCAATATGTACATGTATTTGTATATATTATGTATGTGTATTTGTAGATATTAATGTATAGGTATATATGATTAATGTATGTGCATGTATTTAATTTATTTTGGTAAATATATATATATGTATGTATATATTTATATACATACGTATATACGTATATGTATATAAATATTATTATCTAATTAATGTTGTAAATACATAAATATGTATAGTATTTATTAATTAATATTTAAACACCTAATGTAATGTATATAATTAGTGTATATATATGTATAAGTATATATTTATTTTGTATATGTATATTTATGCATTTTATATATATACTTTGTATATTATAATATAATTAGTATATCTATATGTATGTATTTTGGTATAAATGCATAAATAGGTAATTATGTAATTTGGTATATGTATATAAAAATATATATATACTTAGTATATTTTCAATATATCTAATTGGAATATATATGTGTATATATTGGTTATTTTCATATAGTAATATATATGTAAATGTATATTCTTTATTTATTAATTATAGTATGTATGATAAATGAATAAATAAGTAAAAACATATTTTTGGTATAAATGAACAAATATATAAATAACCGTATTCTGGTATCAATGTATATATGTAGAGTTATATTTTCATATTGGTATATATATTTTGTATAAAACCTTAGCATATTTTTAATAGATATATATACATATATTTTGTATATGTATTTAATTTGATGTATATATTGTAAGTACATATGTTAATTAAGATGTGTATAATTATGTATCTAGCTATTAGGTGACCAGTATCCTACCTAGAGTAGTCCCAAATTCTGTATTTCTTCTGTGTGTTAGGGTAGCATCTGATGCAAGTGTTATAATTGTGATATGTTATTAGGACTGTTGGTTTTCCCAGGGGATACTCTGGAACAGGACATCCATAAATACCAGCTAAGGACCCAAGGCAAGTACATTCTCTGATAATTTCCAATTCTTGATAATTTCTATAAGTTCAATGATCTTGAAATGTTACAACTGAATCTTTGACACTGTGCTACACGGACTAGTATATAGCTTGGATCTGCAGTCATGAGATGTTACCTTGATTATCGTATCGACATTGTACACGACATGTATATTAGACCTCGTACATGATAGACTTGACTTGCTCGTGTATCGTGACGTGTCATGGTTGGATCCACAGTACTAGTTGGGGGCGGGGAAGTAGATAGTAAGAAATGTGATCATAACCTCTTATTGTAGTATAGAAAATTGTAAGTGTTAATCATGCTCTCCACCCATGATTAGCCAGGCCCTGTAGCTACCGTACATGTTCCCAAGCCGATCACATTTTGAAACTACTATTTCAAACACTTAGAATAGATTACAGTTCCCTATTTCAAATCATATACTACATCACCCGTATATGATACTGTTCCTTGTTCTTTCATTTTCATACATGCACTGACTGTATCATATTGCCTATTGCCTGTCTCTTTATATTACCTGTCTCTCTTAAATTGCCATTGCATTTATTTCACTGTCTTCTCAGTAGCTAGCATGACATGTTTTATTGTATTATAGACATTATCAATTAATGGAACTGTTATTTGAGAGTGTTGCTTTGCTCCTTCCTGACTGGAAATATTTTTCCAGACTATGCCTTAGAGGACCGCTGTCCGACACTTTATGGACCATATGGTGAGTAGCTGCAGACTTGGTAGTTAGTTGTGATTCTGGAAGGTCTAGCCGGGATTATTATTTATTGTTAGTTCTTTAAGTAGACTATTTGGTACCGGATTTGTCTCCGGCCTTTTGATGAGACTTGGATATTGTTAAGTTAGAATATTACTTGTGGACTTGTGTTGTATTTAATTAAATTTCTGTTCGTTATCTTATCGTGCTGTAATCCTGTGATTGAGTATGTGCTCGTTTATTTGTGTCATCCGTGCCTCTTTATGGAGATTGGATGTTGTGTGACATTAGCTAGATAGTATCAAGACCTTGACAGCGTTCTACCGCCGATGCTGCGGCGTAGGCTGGACGTACCGACGCACTCGTGTCCCTAAACCGGGTGCGGGTCGTGACATTTTGACACTTTGATTTATTCATAAATATTATTTGTGACATGTTTGTGTCCTTCGGGGTGCAATTGGTTCTGTGTTGGACTCGTGTCACATGCGTATCCTAGATCTAGTGGGATACGGTGTGATACTCTCCAATTTGGTATGTTTATGTGTAGATCTAATTATTTATGCTTTAAATTCTTCATTTATATTTAGTAAATATATATAGATATTATATATTATTTTAGTGTATTTATTATGGTATTTATTATGGTATAGATCTAGATATTTCTATGTGTTCTAAAGTGGTGTATAAATATATGTATGTAGCTTTCTTGCATACAATTATATATGTTACTACTTGTTAATAAAATAAATTATACATAAATATTTTATAAAATATATTTATGTGTTTAAATGTGTAATTACATTAAATATAATTATTATGTAATTATTTGGATTTAATGAATGTATTTTTATGTGTGCTTCTAGCCATGTAAAATATGTACATTAATATGTGCAATGTGTTTTGTAACTATTAGTATTTGATTGTGTAAGTTATGTGTATATGTATATATAAGTATTTATATTATTAATTGTTTTATATATGTATATATATATATTGATTTATATTGATTTATATATATATATAGTTATATATTATATATTTCTTTTGGCGACAGCAGCTTTTAATGACAGTTTCTGTCATTAATATACCGTGGGCAGCAGCAGCCGCTGTAGCTATTAATGACAATTCTGTCATTAATAGCAGCGGGCGGGATTTAGACAGCGGTATTTGCGACAGATTTTCTGTGACAGTTGAGACTGTCACTATAAGCTGTTTTATTTAAATTGTATTTTCAGCTCACTGTTTTCAGTGACGATTTGGCAGATTTAATTTATATATTATATATTATATTTGTATAAATATATATGTATATATATAGGTGTTTTTGTGAGGTATAATACTAATAATAATATATTATTTTATTTGTATAAATATTGGTTTGTATATATATTATTTAGAGTGTATTATATTGTATTATTAGCATACTTTGTGTGGGTACCAATTGGGATCAAGACCTTGATTCCTAATTGTGTATTTTATTCTATATTATTTATATAGTTGTCTTGTGAGGTTGACCTTCGTTTGACCATGTTTGACTTTAGTTGACTTTAGAGTTGACCATAGTTGACTTTTAACTTAGAATTGATTTATTGACCTAGAAGTTGACTAGTTTGACTTGTTCTCTTTCCGGGACCTTGTATTAATGTGGTATTCTATATCTAGGTCTTCGAGGTACCGAGTCAGACATCTGTGAGACTGTTCTTTGGACTTCAGGCGAGTACATTCTCTGATAGTTTCTCATTTATGATATCCTCTATGTTCGTTGTATCTAGTGTAGATATACATGTTTCTCTTGACACTATGGTTACACGGATTGGTATATCCGAATCTCGTCATGAGATGTTATTCCTTGGTATATGGTATATATGGTGCAAGTATTGTTTCATTGGTTATCTTGTACATGTACAGACACCGATTTTCGGGAGGAGTCGCTCTCTTCTTGGGGAATCTAGTGCCATAGCATACCGTGGTTGGATCTATTATACCAGTCGGGGGTGGGGAGTATTAGTATAGATATGTGATCAAATTCCTATTGAATAAAGTATTGGTAAGCGAATAGTGTTGATCATGCACCGCACGTATGATTAGCCAGGCCGCATTGTATCTTGCCCAAGCCGATCACATGTTAAGCTAGTACTCACACACTTAGACATTAGTATTATTGTTTCATTGGCATATTGTTCATTATTGTATTTCTTTCCAGTATTTCCTTATTGTCTATATATCTCTTGTATCTATTTTGTGCATCTTGTTTATCCACAGCTATTTACTGTTACATAGTTTTTATCATTGAGGTAATTATTCCTGGGTGTGCTATGCAGATGTGGGGATTGCAGATACACTCAGATTTGATGGACAGGATCAAGGCAGCACAGTATGATGATGTATCTTTGAGGAGTATCAGAGCTCAGGTGAGAGCAGGATTGGAGGATGATTTCACTATTGCAGAGGATGGATCCTTGAGGCATGGAGTTAGATTGTGTGTGCCTAGTGGGGAGTTGCGCGAGGAGGTGTTGCAGGAAGCGCATCGCTCTCAGTATTCCATACATCCAGGTGCTAACAAGATGTATCGGGATATGCGAGAGAGTATGTGGTGGTATGGCATGAAGAGGGAAGTGGCACAGTTTGTATCCAGATGCTTAGTGTGCCAGCAGGTGAAAGCCGAGAGGCAGAGGCCAGGAGGGTTACTTCAGCCATTAACCATTCCAGAGTGGAAGTGGGAACACATTACTATAGATTTTGTGTCCGGACTTCCACGATCTCCACCAGGGAAAGACGCGATTTGGGTCATTGTTGATAGATTGACCAAGTCGGCCCACTTTTTGCCTTTCAAAGTGGGTTTGTCTACGGAGAAGCTGGCAGAGATGTATGTGAGGCAGATCGTTAGGATATACGGAGTTCCCGTCAGCATAGTCTCAGATCGAGATAGTCGTTTCACTTCTCATTTCTGGAGGAGTTTGCAGGAGAGTTTAGGCACTCAGCTCAAGTTCAGTACTGCATATCATCCCCAGACAGATGGGCAGTCAGAGAGGACTATTCAGACTCTCGAGGATATGTTGTGCACTTGTGTAATAGATTTCGGGGGTTCTTGGGAGGACCATCTCTATTTGGTAGAGTTTGCTTACAACAACAGTTACCAGGCCAGTATAGAGATGTCACGTTTTGAAGCTCTATATGGTCGGAGGTGTCGTACTCTTTTGTCTTGGGACAATGTTGGAGAGAGAATTTTGCTTGGGCCAGAGATGGTTGTGGATGCAGAGGAGAAGGTTCATTTGATCAGAGACAGACTTCGAGTGGCGCAGGACAGACAGCGGCATTGGGCCGATAGCCATCGGAGACCTTTGGAGTTTGAGGTATAGTTTAGATTTTGTTTGTGCTTGTTCTTGTTTGTTATAGATTAAGTTCTTAAGATGGTGTTTTGTTCTAGGTGGGTGGTTTGGTGTTTCTGAGGATTTCTCCGACACGAGGCACGATTCGCTTCGGTGGAGGCGGAAAGCTTAGTCCGCGATTCATCGGACCTTTCACTATTCTAGAGAGGGTCGGTGCAGTTGCTTATAGACTAGACTTGCCACCTGCATTGGAGGGAGTGCACAACGTGTTTCATGTGTCGCAGTTGAGACGATACGTGGCAGATCCTAGTCATGTATTGGATCACTCGGAGATAGAGGTGGGCCCTACTCTTAGCTATCCAGAGCAGCCAGTTAAGATTCTGGATCGGAGAGAGAAGGTGCTGAGGAACCAGACTATTCCTTTAGTGCGTGTCGCATGGAGGCATCACTCTCCGGGGGAGTCTACCTGGGAGAGAGAGGATGACATGCGAGAGCGTTATCCATATTTGTTTGTACCTTGAGGTATGTTATTTCTAGTTATGTTCTGTTCATTGTTATGTTCTGTTCATTAGTTAGTTGTGATTCTTTAGTTCTGTTCTGTGTTTTTCTGGGGGTAGTTTTCGTCTTTGAATTTCGAGGACGAAATTATTTTAAGGAGGGTAGACTTGTCACTACCACATTTTAGGAAAAAGGGTATTTTAGTAATTTCCTATTTAAATAAATATTGTGCATGGTAAATAATTTTTGTTGTATTATTTAATTGTTGTTGGATGTTATTTAATTATTTTGGACTTATTTTAGTGGACCCAACTAGTGTAGTTTGGACCCATGGACCAACATGAATTAAATAGTTAGATTTGGCCCATTTAGAAAGCCCATAGTTAAGGAGATGGATTAAATTAATTAAGTGATTAGACTAGAAGCTTCCTTCCTTAATTATTTCTTCATGAGAGGCCCCAAGGGGTACATTGGACATTTTACAATTGCTTGGGAGAGGGGCAAGGCCGGCCTATTAAAAGAGGGGGGAAATTTCTCTCTCCTCTCATTCTCATTCCAAATCTAGATCTAGAATTTCCCACTCCCAAATTCCCTCCATTCTCATTCCAATTCCCTACCAAATTCATTCCAAATTCTTCCCAATTCACCATTAGAGAAGGAGGAAGCAAGGATCTAGAAGAAGGAAGCAAGGATCTACAAAGAGGAGCAAGGATCTACAATTTGGAAGCAAGTTCTTCTCAATTGGAGGTTTCATTGGGAATCCATCTCCCAATAGGTATAATTCAGATTTTCCCATTTAAATAGCTTCTAAATCTGAGATTTAATCATGTAAAATTAACCTATATGTATGTACTACCCATAGGACTTTGTTTTGTGTTCATAGGAGACCCATGGAGAAAGTTATGGTGCTTTTTGTGTTAATTTTGTTGGAATTCCGAATTTACATTTTGTTGTGTGTATCAATTGATCCTATAGATCAATTGGACATGAGCTTATGTGTTTGGGGCTAGTGTCATGTCCATAATTTGGTACATGTGGTTCGTATCCCAACTATTTGGTGATACGTGTCATTTTGGGGGTTTTCCCTCCGACACGGGGCTTTGAACATGTCGTATTTTGACACGGACACATAGATCTACTTTTGACACTTTGATTTATTCATAAATATTATTTGTGATTTATTTGTATCCTTCGGGGTGCAATTGGTTGTGTGTTGGACTCGTGTCACATGCGTATCCTAGATCTAGTGGGATACGGTGTGATACTCTCCAATTGTGTGGATATTTGAATAGATCTAATTATGTATGGTTTAAATTCTTCAATTATAATTAGTAAATATATATAGATATTATATATTTATTTTGTGTATTTATTATAGTAATTATTGTAGCATAGATCTATATATTTTTGTGTGTGCTAATATGATGTACAAATATAATATGTAGCTTTCTTGCATGTAATTATATATGTACTTATGTTAATAGTATAAATTATACATAAATGTTTTATAAAATATATTTATGTGTTTAATTGTGTAATTATATTATTTATAATTATTATGTTAATTATATTATTTATAATTATTATGTAATTATTTGTATATTAATGTATATATTTTAGGTGTGCTTCTAGCCATGTAAAATATGAACATTAATATGTGTATGTGTTGTAACTATTAGTATTTAATTATAAGTTTATATGTGCATATATATATAAGTATATAATTATTTATTTATATATATGTATTATGATTATTATTGCATATATATATATATATATATATATATATATATATTTTTATATTTTTATTTTTATTGGTGACAGTGGTTTCTATGACAGTGAAACTGTCATTATTTGGTCTGAACAGCAGCCGCTGTACAGTGGTCAGCATTAATGACAGATCTGTCATTAATGCTGCGGCAGTTTTGAGCGGCAACCTTTCAGCGACGTTTTTTTGTGACAGTTTGAAACTGTCAGCAAACTGTGACAGCAGCGGTTTTGTATATGGAGTTTCTGCGACGAATTTTCAGTGACAGTCAAGACTGTCACTATTAAACCTGTTTTTATTTTATCTTGTTTTGTTCACTGTTTTCAGTGACGCTTTGACAGTTTTAAATTATATTTTATATATTATTATTGTATATATATATATGTGTATATATATGTGTTTTGTATACTATTTGTAATAATATATTATGTTATTTGTATACATATTGGTTTGTATATATATTATTTTAGGGTATATATTATTTGTATTAGTAGTATACTTTGTGTGAGTATGATTTGGGATCTAATTTTTATTCCTAAATTGTTGTATTTTATTTCTATATTATTTTATATAGATTTCTTGTGAGGTTGACCTTGGTTTGACTTTAGTTGACTTTAGAGTTGACCATAGTTGACTTTTGACTTAGAATTTTTTTATTGACCTAGGAGTTGACTAGTTTGACTTGTTCTCTTTCCGGAACCTTGTTTTAATGTGGTATTCTATATCTAGGTCTTCGAGGCACCGAGTCAGACATCTGTGAGACTGTTCTTTGGATTTCAGGCGAGTACATTCTCTGATAGTTTCTCATTTATGATATCCTCTATGTTCGTTGTATCTAGTGTAGATTTACATATTTCTCTCGATACTATGGTTACACGGATTGGTATATCCGGATCTCGTCATGAGATATTATTCCTTGGTATATGGTGTATATGGTGCAAGTATTGTTTCATTGGTTATCTTGTACATGTACAGACACCGATTCTCGGGGAGACTAGCTATCTTCTTGGGGAATCTAGTGTCATAGCATACCGTGGTTGGATCTATTATACCAGTTGGGGGTGGGGAGTATTAGTATAGATATGTGATCAAATCCCTATTGAATAAAGTATTGGTAAGCGAATAGTGTTGATCATGCACCGCACGTATGATTAGCCAGGCCGCATTGTATCTTGCCCAAGCCGATCACATGTTAAGCTAGTACTCACACACTTAGTCATTAGTATTATTGTTTCATTGGCATATTGTTCATTATTGTATTTCTTTCCAGTATTTCCTTATTGTCTATATATCTCTTGTATCTATTTTGTGCATCTTGTTTATCCACAGCTATTTACTGTTACATAGTTTTTATCATGGATTAGAACTGCTGTTAGAGATGTACTCTGCTCCTTTCCTGACTGGATATATTTTTCCAAATGACACTGAGGAGTACCCTACCTATTATCGACCCCAGGATGTTGTGGGTTTAGATTCGAAGACCCTGGCTCAAGAGGGACTTATCCCAACTGAGACAGTTGACCCTGGAGTGTAGCTTGTAGTATGATAGTATTCTTTTGTACTGGATTTGTCTCCAGCTTATTTTTGTTACTCTTCAGACTCATTGATGTATTATTTTAAACTCATGAGTTGATGACTATTCTATTCTTATCTGATCCGTGTTCATTCTATCTTAGTTCTGTGATTGAGTACACTATCTTTTGGTGGTTCATTATATTAGATAAACTTTTTAGACAGCGTTCTACCGCCGATTCTGCGGCGTAGGCTGGGGGTTGTTTCCGACTAGTACCCTTACCCCGGGTGCGGGTCGTGATACGTAGAGTATCCTGTTTGAGTAGCTTGGATCATAGCCATTATGCTCGTGGACTCAAATTTTCTATTCTTCTATACATGGTAATTATTTGAAGCAAATATTATTATGGTGATCTTTTTATCTTTTCTTAGTTAAATTTATATAATCAAAAGATATGAAATATATGATATAAAAAGCATCACCTAACGATGATTCTTACCCACGACCGATTTTTGTTTACTGTAATAGAACTTACCTTATTCTTCCCTGTAGAGAAGACATTGTTAGCTAAACATCTAAAATATGTTAAGGTCACTGGAACCACAAGCTATCTTGGACTTCTAGTGAGATGACAATCCTTCTAGTCTGGATAGCTAGCCCTACTGAAAGCCCTGAATCATCCCATGTTAGGAATGCAGCTAGAACTGTCCCCTCGATTGAGTCGGCTCCGGTGCTCCAGTAAGCGTTCAAGGAACAAGATCTTGTGCATAAGTTGTCCATGATCACGCTTGTCTAATAACTAAGTCAATAAACAAGCATGCAAGACAACAAAATTTGAATGTAACTATGCAGCATATTCTCATTGTATAATCTATCTGCCTCGAGTCATCACTCGTAAATATTATACTACTTGTTGCAATATTTTCATGAGTCCATTACTACTTAGCACAGTAATAAAACACACATTTTTTATGACATAATACAAAAATCAGGTTAGTCTCTTTATCTAAATTATTTTATTAATGGTATCATTATCGAAGAATACAATAAGAGAGTCATTTTGTTAGGGTTTGAAGATTAGAAAAGAAGGATCAAAGCCACACATTATTGGAAAATTGTCGAGAGAGAGAGAGAGAGAGAGAGAGAGAGTGAGATCTCCAATGCTTCGCCTAGGCCACACATATACAGTCACATTCATTGCACCAACAGAGGATCAATACATTTTCTTCTCTTTCTCTCAGAATTCGATATGAATGTGTAAGTAGAAGAACGCAAGCAATGAAAACAGTTAAAAGTATTAAAAAAAGTATTCATTAAACCAACAGCGAAAGCAACAGCAAAAAGGCTCAAAACGAACAAAAAAGAAGTATGAGGGAGTGACTCCTATATAGAGCTCTTCCTCAATACACAATCGACTACATATGGGATCTGATTTCGAAGAAGCCAACCCAAAGAGAAGAATGGCTTAATTCAATCTGTCATGATCAACCGATACCGATATGCTAAGATAATGCCCCCGAATGAGGAGTAGGCATTACATAATAACCAACTAAGAAAAATTTTCATCCTCGAAACTTAGGAATAGAACCTGCCACTAAGAAATAATGAAGAAAACTTCTCCTTCATCTCGGTTTCAAGCTCCCAAGTTGACTCCTCAATAGAATAATTTTTCCAAAGTACGCAGATGAGAGGAACAACATGATTTAGGAACAACTTTTCCTTTTTGTCCAAGATTTGAACAAATACTTCCACATATGACGAGTCTACTTGCAGATCTAGCTGACCAAAATATACCACGTGACTCGGATCGTGCACGTACTTTTGAAGCTGAAAAACATAAAAAATATCGTGTACATCAGCTAATGTCAGTAGTAACGCGATCATATGGGCAACTAGGGTGACTCACTTAAGGATTTCAAAAGCGCTAACAAATCTTGGACTCAACTTTCTTTTAGCTCAAAATATCGTGACTCCTAGTATAGGCGTTACCTTTAGATATACGTGATCCACATTCGTAAACTCGAGAGGTCGTCGATGGGTGTCTACATAGCTTATATGCCGACTCTGTGCAACTTTCAGTCTCTCCTGAATCAAGCAAATTTTTTGTACCATTCGTTTCACCAATTCCAGGCCAAGAATTTATCGTTCTCCAACTTTATCCCAGCATATGGGTGACCTAAATCTTCGTCTGTACAATGCTTCGTACATCGTTATCTGTATACTGGATTGATAACTATTGTTGTATACAAATTCTATTAACAATAGATGAATATCCGAATTTAACTTCAAATCTACAATATAAAAGTTGTAGCATGTCTTCGATAATCTGATTCACCCATTCTGTTTGGCCATTGACTTGAGGATGGTAGGTTGAACTGAATTTCCTAATTGGTCCCCATTGTCCATTGAAGACTACTCCAAAAATGTGACAAAAATTGCTCATCCTAATATGAGATAATAGATACCAGCACTCCATGCAAACGAACTACCTCGTCAAAATAAATTTGAGCCAGCCGATCAACGCTTTAAAAAACTTTGATGGAAATAAAATGAGCTAACTCGGTTAATCGAACAACAATAACCCAGATAACATCGTTCTCCTATTAATTCTTCGAAAAACCAACAACAAAGTCCATGCTGATGTGTTTCCATTTCCATTCCGGGATGGTAAGGTTCTACATTTCTCCACTGGGCCTATGATGCTCCACTTTTACTCTCTGACTTGAAGAGTGCTACATCCTTCTCCATACCGTGCCACTAAAAAGTTGTGCACATATCCTTATATATTTTTGTAATATCAGGATGCAATGCATACTTCGTATAGTGAGCCTCCGTATGTATCTCCTTACGGAGTGCCTCATCCTTCGGAACACGTAATTTGTCTTTCAGTCTCAAAGCACCATCTTCAGATTCTAAAAAATCAGTTGCCCTTCCCTATGACATCTGCCCGCTAATTTTTCGTAGAAAGGCATCCCATATTTGCATTATTTTAGTTCTTTCAAGTAGACTCGTTTCAAGTTGAAGCTAGCCTAACTGAACGTTCTGGCTATGAACCTGAAGCTCAATACCCATACTATCAAAGTCTCTCAACATTTTTAGTGCTATCGACAGTGACCCAATAAATCTGTGACTCAATGCATCCGCCAAAATATTTGACTTGCTCATTGTGTATGTAATGGTTAAGTCATAATCCTTAATAAGTTTCAGCCATCATCTTTTCCTAAAGTTTAAATTCTTTTCAGTAAATATATACTTGAGACTCTTGTGGTCGATAAAAATCTCATATGACACGCCGTATAAATAGTGTCGCCATAACGTCAATGCAAAGATGATCACTAACAGTTCCAAGTCATGTGTCGGATAATTTATCTCATAAAGTTTTAGTTGTCTCGAGGCATATATGATCACTTTTCCATTCTGTATGAATACACATCCTAAACCCATTCCTGGTACATCACTATAAATTTAGAATCCCTCAGTCCCGTTTGGAAGTAAAATGATTGGTGCTGAAATAAGATGCTACTTTAACTCTTAGAAGCAAACCTTGCAGTCGTCCTTCAACTCAAATAAGACTTCTTTCTGGGTGAGGCGAGTCAGAGGCGATGCAATCTTCGCAAAATTCTTCACAAATCTTCGGTAATACCCCACCAAGCCAAAAAAAATTACAAATCTCACTAGCTGACACATGTCGCTTTCTACGACTGCCTCAATAATTTTTGGATCTACAATAATGCCTTTTATAGAAAAATATGTCTTAGAAATGATACGTTGCTCATCTAAAATTTTATATTTACTTAGCTTCACATACAAATAATTTTCTCATAAAGACTAAAGCACGGTCCTATATGCTCCTTGGGATCATCCTTGCACTTTGAGTAGACTAGGATATCATCAATGAATACAACCACAAACTTGTCCAGGAAGGATCATAATACTCTATTCATCAAATCCATGAAGGCAACCGTCATACCCCGATCTTCCGCAGAATCGGCAATCCCCGCTAAGCTCGAATCACCATGCCAGCGCACCCGTAGGACGATCGTTCCCATCAGGACGTGATATCGTGCGAGCACAAGCTGCGCTCTTGCAAGGCCATGATCCGAACAGACGAAGAAATAGTTAAGCCACAGAGTCGCATAGACAGTCCGAATGCAATAAAAAAAGTACCGAACATGCGATTGATAACAAGTTCACAGAGTCATCATAGCAGAGGCATATAATGAACACAAGTATGAAACAAAATAAGTACTTTATTGATATTGAATCAGTATTATAAGCGGCGCTAGGCCAAGATTATAAGTCGCTCAAGCCCTCTCTCTCGAAACAATAAAAGCGTGCCATATGGCTTACAACATAAAATGATACATAGGAGATATTCCAACATTATGTCTTGTATATGTACTCCATCTCCGGATACAACACTTCAAGGCTCCAGAGCGAACTCCATGCCTTAGCGCATACGAGGGATTTCCGCACCGAACGAGGTTCTCCCATACCCTGTAAGCAAACTGGTGGGTTATCAGTACATGAATGCACTGGTGGGAAGGCTTCTCACCCGCTCCATAAATCCAAACACGTTATATAGGTTTCGTGCACCATCTATTAAGTTGTCTTTCTAGTCTTGTCTTAGAATCAATTTTATGGCATAATGTACAAGCCTAACTCGTGTGGCAGTGCACCATGGGATATAAAAGAAATACGGTGATACTTACAAACTTACCATTTGTCCTTCCCTGTCTAAAGATAAAATCAAGTTAAACTAAGCACGAATATATATAATGAAATCCAAGTACTTGCATAAGCAAACACAAGGTTCATGAGAGGGTTTCTAATTCAGGTGCACGAGTTACATAGATTACTCAAATGTGTTATAATAGATTGCTCATGTGTTCAAATTACTGATTTGATGCAATGAATCGCACGAGAATTACCGCTAAGCGAGGATGACTTAATCTATATGAATAAGATGTCACTGGCATAGCCATAAATGATGAGTTATAGTCTCTGGATGGTTAGTTGTATGAGGTACAAGAATTGCTATATGCCACCTCCGCCCGGGACAGGAATGAGGTACAACACAAGGAACAAGGAATATAAGGAATTCTACGCCATTTCGTCCACTCACAAATGACTATCAAAAGGGTTGACGGCTAGTCCAAAGTAGTATGCTCTACCAAGGCCCGAATACCGTGTATTGCCCTGCCCTAAAAATGACGTCGCATACCATAACCGTAGTTGACACGCAATACACCAATAATTCTTCCTAGGCCGGTACGATCCCGGTGCCCCGATGATCGTCAGAGGAATCCAAGCTTATTCCTCGTGCATGAGTTATCCATGACCATGCAAGTCTCTAGTCTTAGGTCTCTTGTTAGGTACATATTCGGGTCAAATTTAGGTTCAAGTTCAAGATCGTTCACAAACATATTGACTCCTCGACCTATCAAATTCTGTACAGAACGAGTATTATTTAACTTGTCATGATGCAGTCCCCTCATTTGGGAACTACCTTGGCGATCTAACGGTCCTGAATACTTTTAGGTTCATACTTGCACGAAATGACTATTAGATAGTCTTCCGGCGAACTAGTTGAATGCAAGACACAAATTGTTTTACCTGATTGTGGCAAGAAAACTATATGACATGCATTAAAATAAGACGAGTGAGTGCTAGTTAGCACGTAAAGCAGACAAGCATTGCATTGTATAAAATATAAGAATAAGGAAACATGCGATATAGTCTACTTTAGAACATAAGCCTTTACGCTAGCACGGGTCTAAGGGATAGTGCGAGTAATAAAACCGTACATAGGCATATAGGGCGGCATAATCTATAAGCGAGCAGTAAAAACAAGTGAAACAGTATACTACGAAGAGTATATATTGATCTTACTTGGAGCAATAGCGGATTCTACTTGCACAAAGCTAAGGTTGTAACACCCCATTCCGCTTAAGCGGACTGCCGATTTAAACGGCAAAAGTGCAACTGTCCTGACCCGCTTTGCCTCAAACGAGAGCAAAGGATATCCAGACTTGTCCCTGCAGGAAATTTAGCTTAGGCTTTCAGAGGCTCGCTTGACGTATCGCTCTACCGAGGCGAATCATCGCTAAGGTGGGTGGCTACGGTGAACTTATCTTTGCTTAGCCAGCACACATAAAATGTGGAATGATACATGCTAGTCGCTAGGTGAATCACCCCCTGCATGCTAATAAGAATCTAACACACCTAGCTAAGGGAATAATCCCGACTTGTATTGCTTATGCTAGAACATGGAATTGAAACATTGCTTATATATATGTTCAGACCCTCGCATGCTACCCTAGAACGTGTTGCTCGGGAAGTCCCCTAACGATCTCACTCCTCGGCTTACCTTCGGGCCCGAGCTAACGTGAATACTTTTGTTTAATACAAATGAATGCTTGTCTGCTTGTATGTTGCCTTGTTTTCATCCAAACCCCGGGAGACTACTAAGTAGTCGTTCCGTGCATGGAAGAACCTGAAAGTGTCCGGGACCGTTAGGTCACCAAGGCAATTCCTGAACCAGGGAATTTGCTCCCTGAATGAATAAATCACTGAATCACAGCTCGTGGAGCAAACTACTGAATCAACTGGCCTGGCAATCGATACACTACTGTGAATGAATCCTGCCTCAACAAGTTCTGTATATATACTGCCTCGAACTCGTTCCATACCGGACTTGTTCAATATATACACATACTGCCTCGAACTTGTTCCTGTACTAGACCAGAGACCTGAAGTATAGAGACTTGCATGTCGCAGACAACTTGGAAACAAGGTCACTGGTTCTACCGACGATTTCTGGGGCACCGGGGCCGATCCGGATGGAACGTTACGTTAGTCTACTACATCTGGATAGGATGGTCTGCAACCAATACTGAATCTTTGTTGCTTTCCATCCTTATTCAAGACTAAACTGGTCCTTTATGGCTATGCCAGTGACAACTGTTCATATAGATAATTTATTCTCGCTTAGCGGCTATCCGCGTGCGAGTCACTGCATCGCATCGAAAGCAACTGAACACCTGAACGATCTTGATATAACATATCTCGTGTTGCATATGCTATAACTTGGTTTTCATTATAAATGCCTCTGAATGATTATACTTGCCCGTGCTTGAATTAATAATGTTTGCCTTGGACAGGGAAGGACAAATGGTAAGTTGGTAAGTCTCGCTGTGTTTCCTCTCACGTCGCACGGCGCACTGCCACACTAGTTAGGCTATTCAAATCTTGCATAAAACTGATCCTAAGGAAACTAGAAAGACAACTTAATAGTTGGTGCACGGAACCTGTATTACGTGTTTGGATTTGTCGAGCGGGCGAATAGCCTCCCCACCAGTGCATTCAATGTACTGATAACCCACCAGATCGTTTGCAGGGTGCGGGAGAACCTCGTTCGGTACAGATGCCTCCCTCGTGCGTGCTAAGGTGTGAAGATCACTCTGAAGCAGCATTGCATCCGGAATAGAAGCACATATACAAGACATAATGTTGTGAACATCGCCTGTACAATCATTCCACAATTGTAGCCACTTGGCACACTTTTACTGTTTCAGAGAGAGGCTTGAGCGACTTGTAATCTCGGCTATACGTCGCCTGTAACACTTGTTATTATCAATAAAAGAGTTGCTTTACTTCAACTTGTGTTACTCAATGCTTCTGCTATATTGTCGACTCAGTGAACTTATTACTAATTTGCCATGCGTTTATGACTCCGCTGTACTCGGACAATCTGTGCGACTCTGTGGCTTAGAACTCTTACCGTCAGCCAATGAACCATAGCCTTGCACGGGCGTGGCTCACGCTCGTGCGACATCATGCCCGGATGGGTCAAAGCGATCGTTCCGCGGGAGTGCTGGCGCGGTGATTCTCGCCTAGCGGGAATGGCCGATTTGCCTGCGGGAGATCGGGGCATGACAGGTTGGTATCAGAGCCTAGCTTCTATGCCCTTGGACTTTATTTCGATATCTCTGTTTCGAAAGCTCGTTCATGGGTTATGTGCACGCTCTCTCTCTATGCCTCAACGGAATGTTCCAATAATAAGTCTAAATACTTTTAAAATGCATTTTGAATGATATGAATGCTTGTATGAATCATGATGCGAGTGGCCTTTGTGCCAACCTGTACGAGACCCTTGAGATTTATCGCAGTAGCTTGTCTGATTTCACTAACTCTAAGTTTGGTTGAATACATATGTTTGAGTGACGCTTTGAACTTGTGCACGATCCAAGACTTAAGAAAAGGTGAGACTCGAGTGCTAAGACTTCGCTATTGCTAAGTTGGTTGACGTGCTCACGCTAGAGGTGCACTTCGAATGTGCGCACGATCCAGACTAAGCGATATGCCGGTCTCGATGCTGGTGCAAGTGAATATCCAAATAAATAAGTACAACGACTTGTATAGATTTGCCTCAACCTTGTATCGTTAGATCAAAATTGATTGAAACGTACTGCTTGTCCTCAGTAAGTCTCGAGGATGAGACTTTTTCTAAGTTGGGTAGGATATAACACCCCGTTCCACTCAAGCGGACTGCCGATTTAAACGAAAAAAGTGCAACTGTCCTGACCCGCTTTGCCTCAAACGAGAAGCAAAGGATATCCAGACTTGTCCCTGTAGGAAATTCAGCTTAGGCTTTCAGAGGCTCGCTTGACGTATCGCTCTACCGAGGTGAATCATCGCTAAGGTGGGTGGCTACGGTAAACTTGTCTTTGCTTAGCCAGCACACATAAAATATGGAATGATACATGCTAGTCGCTAGGTGAATCACCCCCTGCATGCTAATAAGAATCCAACGTACCTAGCTAAGGGAATAATCCCAACTTGTATTGCTTATGCTAGAACATGGAATTGAAATATTGCTTATATATATGTTCAGACCCTCGCATGCTACCCTAGAACGTGTTGCTCGGGAAGTCCCCTAACAATCTCACTCCTCGGCTTACCTTCGGGCCCGAGCTAACGTGAATACTTTTGTTTAATACAAATGAATGCTTGTTTGCTTGTATGTTGCCTTGTTTTCATCCAAATCCCGGGAGACTACTAAGTAGTCGTTCCGTGCATGGAAGAACCTGAAAGTGTCCGAGACCGTTAGGTCACCAAGACAATTTCCGAACCAGGGAATTTGTACCCTGAATGAATAAATCACTGAATCACAGCTCGTGGAGCAAACTACTGAATCAACTGGCCTTTCAATCGATACACTACTGTGAATGAATCATGCCTCAACAAGTTCTGTATATATACTGCCACGAACTCGTTCCATACCGAACTTGTTCAATATATATACATACTGCCTCAAACTTGTTCCTGTACCAGACCAGAGACCTGAAGTATAGAGACTTGCATGTCACGGACAACTTGGAAACAAGGTCACTGGTTCCACGGATGGTTTTCGGGGCACCGGGGCCGATCCGATCCGGATGGAACATCATGTTAGTCTACTGCATCTGGACAGGATGGTCTATAACCACTACTAAATATTTGTTGCTTTCCATCCTTGTTCAAGACTAAACTGGTCCTTTATGGCTATGCCAGCGACAACTGTTCATATAGATAAGTCATCCTCGCTTAGCGGCTTTCCGCGTGCGAGTCACTGTATCGCATCGAAAGCAACTGAACACCTGAACGATCTTGATATAACGACTCTCATATTGCATATGCTATAACTTGGTTTTCATTATGAATGCCCCTGAATGATTATACTTGCCCGTGCTTGAATTAATAATGTTTGCCTTGGACAGGGAATGACAAATGGTAAGTTGGTAAGTCTCACCGTGTTTCCTCTCATGTCGCATAGTGCACTGTCACACGAGTTAGGCTATTCAAATCTTGCATGAAACTGATCCTAAGGCAACTAGAAAGACAACTTAATAGTTGGTGCACGGAACCTTTATTACGTGTTTGGATTTATAGAGCGGGCGAGTAGCCTCCCAACCAGTGCATTCAATGTACTGATAACCCACCAGATCGTTTGCAGGGTGCGGGAGAACCTTGTTCGGTGCGGATGCCTCCCTCGTGCGTGCTAAGGCGTGAAGATCACTCCGAAGCAGCGTTGTGTCCAGAACAGAAGCACATATACAAGACATAATGTTGTGAACATCGCCTGTACAATCATTCCACAATTGTAGTCACTTGGCACACTTTTACTGTTTCAGAGAGAGGCTTGAGCGACTTGTAATCTCGGCTATACGCCACCTATAACACTTGTTATTATCAATAAAAGAGTTGCTTTACTTCAACTTGTGTTACTCAATGCTTCCGCTATATTGTCGACTCAGTAAACTTGTTACCAATTCGCCATACGTTTATGACTCTGCTGCACTCGGACAATCTGTGTGACTCTGTGGCTTAGAACTCTTACCACCAGCCAATGAACCACGACCTTGCACGGGCGTGACTCACGCTCGTACGGCATCACGTCTGGATGGGTCAAAGCGATCGTTCCGCGGGAGTGCTGGCACGGTGATTCTCGCCTAGCGGGAACGGCCGATTTGCCTGCGGGAGATCGGGGCATGGCAAAGGTTGCATGGGAGGGTCCAACTATAAGCCAAGTTTTATTTCTATGTTCTAACACAAGCAATACAATATGGGATTATTCTCTTATCTAGGTGCATTTTATTCTTTATTAGCATACAAAGGGTGATTCGCCTAGCGACTAGCATGTATCATCCGTATTTTTAAGTATGTAGGCTAAGCAAAGACAGGTTCATCATAGCCACCCACTTTAGCGATGATTAGTCTCGGTCGAGCGATACTCCGAGCGCGCCTTTCGTCACACCCCGATCTTCCACAGGCTAATCGGCCATCCCCGCTGGGCACGAATCACCGCACCAGCACTCCCGCGGGATGATCGTTTGACCCATCTGGGCGTGATGCCACACGAGCGTAAATCGCGCCCGTGCAAGGCCATGATATGAACAGGCGGTAAGAGGTCTATGCCATAGAGTAGCACAGATTATCCGAGTGCAATAGAATAATAAACGCATAGGTGATTGGTAACAAGTTAACAGAGTCATTAATAGCAGAAGCATTGAATAACACAAGTATAGAAGTAAAGTAAACTCTTTATTGATATTAAACAAGTGTTACAAGCGGCACATGGCCGAGATTACAAGTTGCTCAAGCCTCTGTCTCTGAAACAGTAAAAGCATGCCAAGTGGCTATATTTGTGGAATGATACATAGGCGATGTTCCAACATTATGTCCTGTATATGTGCTTCAGTTCCGGACGCAATGCTCCAAGACTCCAGAGTGAACTCCACGCCTTAGCATGTACGAAGGAGGCATCCACACTGAACGAGGTTCTCTCGCACCCTGCAAGCAATTTTGTGGGTTATCAGTACATAAATGCACTAGTGGGGAGGATTCTCGCCCGCTCAATAAATCCAAATACGTTATATAAGTTCCGTGCACCATCTATTTAGTTATCTTTCTATTCTTGCCTTAGAATCAGTTTTATGGCATTTATGAAAAGACTAACTCGTGTGGCAGTACGCCGTGCGATATAAAGTGACATGGCGAAACTTACTAACTTAGCATCCGTCCTTCCCTGATCAAGGAAAACCAAGTAAAATCAAGCACATATATATAATAAAAATCAGGGACAATAACATAAGCATACACGAGTGTCGTGGCGAGGTTATGTCTTGGGTGCACGAGTTACACAGATTATCCAAAAGTGTTGCTTTGGATGTTCAAATGTTTATATTACTCACAAGTGTCTCATACTCATATCTTTTAGCTGTTTCAGATTATTGGATGCGATGCAATGACTCGCATGCGGATTGCCGCTAAGCGGGGATGACTTATCTATATGAACAGAAGGTCACTAGCTTAGCCATAAAGGGCCAGATTTATAGTCTCATGACGGAATGGGATGCAACGCTTGATACAAACAAGCAAATCACATGCAAACAACTAATACAGAAGAGCCATTGCACGCTATCCTACCGATACAAATGACTATCATGGGTAGACGGCTAGTCCAAGGTAGTATGCCCTACCAAGGCCCGAATACCGTGTATTGCCCGGCCCAAAGATGGCGTCGCATACCATAACCGACTTTGGCACGCAATACACCAGACATTCCTCCTAGGCCGGTACGATCTCGGTGCCCCGCTGATCGTCTTAGGAAAGAGATACCTCGTGCACGAGTTGTCCGTGTCCATGAATGTCTTGGGTCATTCTAGATTCATAACATGACATGATAATTCTTGATTGTTTTTCGCTCCATGAGCTCTGATTCATTGCTTTACTTGACACGATTCCCATTCAGTGTTCAACCTGACTTGATGCATTCCCCTGGTTCGGGGACTGCCTTGGCGACCTAACGGTCCTGGATACTTGCAGGTTCACATTGCATAAAAGGACTACTTAATAGTCTTCTAGCTATCTAGATGCATGCACGACACGAATGATGTTACTTGATTATAGCATAATTCCGTGAAGCAAACATTAAAATAAGGCAACGAGCACTAACTAACATTTAAGCAGGCAAGTATTGCATTTGTGTAAACATAAGCATTTACGTTGGCACGGGTCTAAAGGTACAACGAGGATTAAAACCGTAAAGGGACATATCGAACAACATAACTTATGGGCGTGTAGTGTAATCAAGTGTAGCAGTACACTTCAGAGAGTACAAACATATTGTTCTACTCGAGGCATAGCGGGGTCTAGTTGTACAAGGCAAATGTAGCATGTGAGGGTCTAATTATAAGCAAAGTTTTATTTTCATGTTCTAATGCAAGCAATACAAGTTAGGATTACTCCCTTAGCTAGGTGTTTTGTATTCTTTATTAGCATGCAGGGGGTGATTCATCTAGCGACTATCATGTCTTGTCCAAATTTTAAGTGTGTTGGCTAAGCAGAGACAAGTTCATCGTAGCCACCCACCTTAGCGATATTTTGCCTCGGTCGAGCGATACTCCGAGCGAGCCTTTGAAAGCCTAAGCCGGAACTCCTGAAAGGCCAAGTCTACGAATCCTTTTGCCTCAAACGAGTATTATCGCTGAGGAAAGCGGGTCGGGTCATCAAATTATACACCACTCAGAAAAAGTCTCGTCCTCGAGACTTCCTGAGCGCATGCGGTTCTATCGCACTATCAAATCTATCCCAAGCGTAGCAATCAGTACCACTAGATCCGTTTGAACCCAATCTCCTATTCGTTCCTTATACCGTATCGCGTGTATGCTGGGTCGGTCTTATTGAATGACTCTATCATCCAATCCAAATTTTGACTCGGTCTTAATTGCGTCTTGGCGCGAAACATGTTACTTAACGCGGGGTACGTTTTAATCCATCGTGAATGATAATCTAGGGCTGAGACAAACTTATACAAGTAGTTGAACTTGTCCATTTAGATATTCACTTGTACTAGCATTCGAGATCAGCATATCGCAAGTCTAGATCGAGCACATATTCAAAGCATCCTTCAAACATATGCATGTCAACCAACTTAGCGATATCGAAGTCTTGGCACTCGAGTTTCATATATCATTGAGTCTTGGATCGTGCACACGTTCAAGGCGTCCCTCAAACATATGCATTCAACAAAACTTAGCGATAGTGAAATTGGACAAGCTACTTAAAAATATCAAGGGTCTCATTTTATGAATCACGATGATGCTTCCAACAGGGTCAATAAAATCTAAGTTATTTCTATTCCAACTCAATTCAAGATTTACACTGCCGTTAAGCATGATCTATCTGATCAACCGACTAGCATCCACCCGTTTGGGTGAAATATTGCACACGTTACCGTTCTAAGTCTAACACTAAGTCTCGCTGCCCTAGTTTTATAGCTTTGTTCAAACAATATGCTAAAGTCATCCACACAGGTTCTTTTACTCGGCACAAGGTCGTCTGTCTAATTACTAGGTCAGCTCACAAGGTCATAGGTACAAGTTGAAGCATACGATTCATCGTGCAAATTCTGTCGCACGATGGTCACCCCAATTCCTAGGGTCAAACTATTATTTATTTGTACGGGGTATTCTACCCAAGCTCATTTTACTCAGATTTCTAAACATCGAGCACGGATCATCCTACACATAATAACATGTTCGTTTGTACAGGGGTCGAGTCCGTTCAGTAAAATCTATAATATATCCAAGTTGCAGGACAAGCCTAGTGATTTGCATAGTCTATCTCTCCAAATATGTTTTGATAGAATCCCTATCCATACCAAGTCTAGGCCACCAAGCCAAGATTCAATTCTAAGCCTTTGTTTATAACTCCAAGTCGTCCAACAAGATTTATGTACCCATTCACGAAACCATCAATCATGATTTACTCCAAGTTCTAGGCTAACTTATCCCTGAAACATTTCTGATTCACTTACATTTCCAAATTCGTCTTATCGTGTCGAATCACAAGTCAAGACGATCCATCAGTTGTCACGCTCCGGTCTCCCGTAAGTTCGATCACCCTCGTTGGACGTGAGATCACCATGTCAACGCTCTCGCTGGATAATCGTCCTAATCCGGGCGTGACATATGCACGAGCATAGAGTTATGCTCGCATAAGACAAGAACGTCGAATAATATGGTCATCTTCGAAACGATCGAGAGACCTTATCATTTCTCATTTGCTCCATCCAATTTATATATAAAATCCACCAAGTCATGTATGTTCATGCAGTGATTATAATTCGTCTAGTAAAATCATCCAACTTCAATCTTACCGTTCGGTAAATCCATAGTCTAATTCTAGCATTCCTCAAACAACTAGGTTTCAAATATTCAAACCCAAGCTTATCCATTTTTGATACGTTCTATTAATCGAGTTCATTTTGGAATAATCACCGAACATGTTCCCGTGAGTTCGATCATCCCTGTCGTACGTGAAATTACCACGCCGGCGCTCCCGCAGGATAATCGTTCTCGTTGAGAATGATTTTGAATGTTATCTTTTTGAACTAGATTTCAAGATCGTTCTTCCAAACTCTAAGTCAAATCCGTTATCGCTTATCTCTTTTTATTCGAGCGATATTGTATTCAAGTTTACTCCGTTTGTTTCAATCCAAAATCGCTCGCACGATACTCCAAGTTTCTAACAAGTTTCTTTAACCAAGATATCGATTTCCATTTCTATAAATTCCTATTTGATATAAGTCTTATCATTTATTCAAGACATTCTCAAAATTTGTTTAATCCGACTATCGCACGAGACTTATGAATCCATTTGAACTTTTCTAAATGATCCATACACCACTCGGAATTGAGTTACCCAATAAAATTCTCAATCGAGTTTGCATCAATCGCTAGCATATTCACCAAGTTTTCCTTAGAATTCCTGCACGATACTTAGGTATCGCCTGATAAATCTTAGTCTTGTATATATATTCCTATTAATAGTCATCCAAGTAACCCATATTCGATTTGTATCTTCCAACATGGAATACCGTTTAAGTTATTTCCTAAAAATCCAAGCATGATTCTCTATCTCTCATAAGCGATAAATCCGATAATATTTCTATTAGTTGCCATTCTAAGTCTGACTTATCTTATTCATGAACGATATCCCTATATCGTTTGTAACTAGCTTGCACCAAAGGGTCTTGGCGCGCGATACTCAACACAACTTAGCCGAAAGGCTGTGTGCATAGCTAACCATTCGGGAGATATTCTATTTCGTACACTAGCCAGTTGGTAAGCACGTATAGGCATTCGGGTTCGAACATATCTTGCAAATTCTAGTATGAGTCTAATCCCACAAGTCTAGCACAGGTCGGCACAAAGGCCTTCGCAGCACAATTTTGTACAAGCAATCATATCATTCATATACACTTTTTGAAAGTATTTAGACTTATTGTTTGGAAAATCCTGATGGGACATTGAGAGAGAGCGTATGAACATAACCCACGAATGAGCTTTCGAAACTAAAAAAATTAAAACGAATTCCAAAGACGTATAGCCATGCTCTGATACCAATATGTCACGTCCCAATCTCCCGCAAGCTAATCGACCGTCCCTGCTGGGCACGAATCACCGCGCCAGTGCTCCCACGGGACGATCGCTTGACCCATCTGAGCGTGATACCGCACGAGCATAAACCGCGCCCGTGCAAGGCCGTGATATGAACCGGCGGTAAGAGGTCTAAGCCACAGAGTCACACAGATTATCCGAGTACAACGGAATAATAAACACACAGGCGATTGGTAAAAGTTCACAGAGTCGCCAATAGTGGAAGCATTGAATAACACAAGTATAGAAGTAAAGCAAACTCTTTATTGATATTGAACAAGTGTTACAAGCGGCGTTAGGCCGAGATTACAAGTCGCTCAAGCCTCTCTCTCTAAAACAGTAAAAGCATGTCAAGTATTGTGGAATGATACATAGACGATGTTCCAACATTATGTCCTGTATATATGCTTCAGTTCCGGACGTAATGCTCCAAGGCTCTAGAGTGAACTCCACGCCTTAGCACGCACGAAGGAGACATCCACACCGAACGAGGTTCTCCCGGACCCTGCAAGCAATCTGGTGGGTTATCAGTACATGAATGCACTGGTGGGGAGGCTTCTCGCCCGCTTGACAAATCCAAACATGTTATATAGGTTCCGTGCACCATCTATTTAGTTATCTTTCTATTCTTGCCTTAGGATCAGTTTTATGGCATTTATGAAAAGCCTAACTCGTGTGGCAGTGTGTTGTGCGATATAAAGTGACACGGCAAGACTTACCAATTTACCATTCGTCCTTCCCTGTCTAAGGCAAACCAAGTAAAATCAAGCACGGACATATATAATGAAAACCAAGGACAATAACATAAGCATACACGAGTGTCGTGGCGAGGTTATGTCTTGGGTGCACAAGTTACGCAGATTATCCAAAAGTGTTGCTTTGGATGTTCAAATGTTTATATTACTCACAAGTGTCTCATATTCATATCGTTTAGCTATTTCAGATTATTGGATGCGATGTAATGACTCGCATGCGGATTGCCGCAAAGCAAGGATGACTTATCTATATGAACAGAAGGTCACTGGCTTAGCCATAAAAGACCAGATTTATAGTCTCATGACGGAATAGGGTGCAACGCTTGATAAAAACGAGCAACTCATAGGCGAACAACTAATAGAGAAGAGCCATTGTACGCTATCCCGCCGATACAAACGACTATCATGGGTAGACGGCTAGTCCAAGGTAGTATGTCCTACCAAGGCCCGAATACCGTGTATTGTCCGGCCCAAAGACAGCGTCGCATATCATAACCGACTTTGGCACGCAATACACCAGACATTCCTCCTAGGCCGGTACGATCTCGGTGCCCCGCTGATCGTCTGAGGAAAGAGATACCTCGTGTACAAGTTGTCCGTGACCATGCAAGTCTTGCGTCATTCCAGATTCATAATATGACATGATAATTCTTGATTCTTTTTCTGAACGAGTTTTGCTCCACGAGATGTGATTCATTGCTTTATTTGACACGATTCTCATTTAGTGTTCAACCTGACTTGATGGATTTTCCTGGTTCGGGGACTGCCTTGGCGACCTAACGGTCCCGAATACTTGTAGGTT
The DNA here is from genome assembly GCA_036927795.1 of Iris macrosiphon. Lineage (NCBI taxonomy): Eukaryota > Viridiplantae > Streptophyta > Magnoliopsida > Asparagales > Iridaceae > Iris > Iris macrosiphon. The sequence continues at coordinate 75,477,933 of JAYESA010000015.1, read as the reverse complement.
CATATTGCACAAAAGAAATACTTGATAGTCTTTTGGCTAACTAGATGCATGTACGACACGAATGATGTTACTTGATTGTGGCATAAATTCGTGAGGCAAATATTGAAATGAGGCAACGAGTACTAACTAACATATAAGCAGGCAAGCATTGCATTTGTGTAAACATAAGCATTAATGTTGGCACGGGTCTAAAGGTACAGCGAGAAGTGAAACCTTAAAGGAACATACCGAGCGACATAACTTATGGGCGTGCAGTGTAATCAAGTGTAGCAGTGAACTTCAGAGAGTACAAACATATCGTTCTACTCGAGGCATAGCGGGGTCTAGTTGCACAAGGCAAAGGTAGCATGCGAGGGTCTAATTATAAGCAAAGTTTTATTTCCATGTTCTAACACAAGCAATACAAGTTGGGATTACTCCGTTAGCTAGGTGCATTGTATTCTTTATTAGTATGCAAGGGGGTGATTCACTGTCATGCCCCAGTCCCAAAATACGTAGGACTAGGAATACGTAAGCATGCCAGCCGTATGTATATGACAACTCCAATATATGGAAACCATAACACATACGTACGATGTATTATGAACAATAATTCACAAGTGGTATATATTTATCACAAGTCACAGGGATAACTAAATCTCATCCACAAAATCAAATAGAAATAAATAACCAATCAACTATATAACTGAATCAAGTCTAAGATGCTTGATAAGAATAAGTAGTTGGGTGGAGACAAATCCTCTACCAAACTAGAATATGAGAGAAACAAAATAAGTACATCTAATGAACAATGAGACTCGAAGAGAAGACCTCCTCGAAAGAGAACGAGTAGCAAGTCCTGATCCGTGCTCCTACAATAGTCATGATCGTCTATACCTGAAAAGGGACCAGGTCCTCAGAGGGACATAACAAGATACATAGAAGCATGCCAATAAAGTACTGTAAAATAAACATCCAATGGGTCGTCTAACCATCTATGTGAATACACTTTGAGAACAACTTTCCAACAAGTGGGCTATCTGGCTAAAATGGGATTGGCATGATTCTCTCGGAGATTCAGGGGCCTAAAAAGTATGACATCTTTTGAACCTCAGAGGCCGCCAGGTAATGATAATATATATAGTGGTCATCATGACCACGCATCTCCGGCAGAGCGTACGGGTTACACAAGGAAAGTACAAAGGAGCCCAAACGCCTTACTCGTTGTCCTCCCCACCCCATGCTCTAAGCATGTCATATCCATGACACAATGATACCTCTAATAACTGCCAAGTCTTCTAGCATGCAAATTCTATCAGCAGATATTCCTTATCGCACGTCCCACACGCACTGATGATCAATCAATACGTAAGTCCGTGATCTATATGGGACTCACAACTCGTGTAAGAAATGTGTCACAGCCAAATGAAATATAAGAATGTCTCATGATCATGTGGTGGTCTCGTAAAACTCGGTCAACATGCATAACATATAATAAAGACAAAATACGATGCTACCGTCGTTGCACCCAAGTTATTCTTGGACGCACAATTTATATAGCAGTTAAAATATATGAACTAAATGATAAAAATAAAATACATGCACCATATGGAATGCAAATCACAGTATAATGGCAATGTATACTTGCCTGGCAATAAAGCTGCGTAGTGTAAACGTCTAGGTGTCAAGTATAGAGGATCAGAAACTATGGCCTCCGAATGAACGTCTCCGGATGCTGAAATAAACATCACCAACGTTCCCTAAATAAGCGAGATATCTATAAAACACTACCCTTTCGTCCAATTTGGACACCGGGGCAAAACGATAATTTTGGGTCAAAGCGGGTCCACATGTGGACCACTTTGCACCGAAAAATGTGCCTGAGGTAAAGACCTCTAAATAGGACAAATTATAGGTCAAACCAATTCTAAACGTTGATACAAACTCAACGGTATGTCCAATTTTGGATTTCGGTTAGTCGATCACAAATTCGTCCTTAAAGTCAACCGTGGGGCCCGCAAATATGCGGCTTGGTCAACTGCCTCAGAATTACGTGAAACTTGGGTCAAAGGACCAACGTGATACCACAAATCCAATGGCGCAAGTTTTGTCGTATTCCGACAAGCGTCACAAAATAGGGTGGTATTTTACAAAAGTTGCGATACGGGAACTTTTTACGGATACGGGTTTATTCCGACGCGCACACACGTCCGAATCAGCTTCCGCGAAAGCCCACACGTCAGGACATATCATATGCGCCTTTCGGTGCAATTGGTACACGACGAGGGGGTCTCGTTTGGTGGGGCGCACTCCGTATCACAAAATTTTAATTTTAAAAAATCAAGTTTTTGGTCGTTTTGGAGGCCGAATAATTTAACACATGAAACGAATTAACAAAACCTAAAAGATCAAAAAAATTCTTGCTTATATTGGGAAGAGAACCCTTCAATTAGATTTTGAAAATATTAAATAGGTTGATTGCAAATTGGGCATGAACATGGGGGTGTGGGTTGAAGTTTCTAGACTGTTTTTAGTCAGTTTTTTGATCTTTTTTTGGTCAATTTTTTGACCAATCCGGGACACGAATACTCGTCCTGCTTGAATGAAAATCCTAGAGGGTTAGGTTGTGAACGTACACGAAGAAACCACACACAAAAATAATCACAAATGAAGGAGATACATCACCTTGAAGTTGGGTGATCGGGCGGTGTTTCGGCACGAGCGCGGCGCGCGCGGAGACGGACGGCGGCGGTCAACCGGGCTGCGGCGGCGGTCAACCGGGCTGCGGCGGCGGTGAGCGCTGGCGTGGGGCTGAAGTCGCCGGGGGTCGGGCGTGGCCGCTAGAGTTAGGGTTTAGGGTTTGAGTTAGGGTTTATGATTAGTTGTAATATATATATATATATATATATATATATATATATATATATATATATATATATATATATATATATATATATATATATGGGGAGAGAGGGATCGGGTCTGGGGCTTCTGTGGTGAGGGAGGTTTATTTAGAATTTAGTTAGGATTAGTTATAATTAATTAGTTTAGGTTTTTGTATAGGATTATGTTTTAGGGTTATTATTATTATTATTATTATTATTATTATTATTATTATTATTATTATTATTATTATTATTATTATTATTATTATTATTATTATTTTGTTTTTTTATTATTCATTTTATTTCTTTTCTTATTATTATTATTATTATTATTATTATTATTATTATTATTATTATTATTATTATCATATATTTATTTATATACTCACATATATAAATGAGATAAAATCCAAAAATAATATTTGCACACAAAATAAATTCTAGAAAATTTACTTTGTAAGGTTTTAATAAAATACTGCACTCAAAATATTTTATAAAATATTTTGTAATTAATAATTAGATATTTATCTAGTTATAATAAACTAAATAATTATATTATCTAATTAACTAAGTAAATAACTAAATGGTTATCCACAAAATAAGTAATAGTAAATAATATGCACATCTATAAAAGGAAAAATGTCTAACTTGGCACGGGGAATTATGGGCTACTAATTGTAGAAAACTTAGAATTTAGAAAATAACCACAATTAAATTATATATATAATATCTAAATATTCAATAATTAATCTATTGTCGTTACGCTAATGTCATACTAACACCAAGGGATCGAATTTCTGTGCCACGAAAAGATTCTACAGGTAGTGTCTCCTGTGTAGGCTATTTCCTATGATGGACAATACAAGTTTTGGGGCCATCATATATTATTAATGTCCAAACCATGGTGAAGTATCATAAAGAAAGTATTAGATTTTAGTTGATTAAAAAAATCTAAAACAAATACAAGAAATTCAAAATACACACAAAATACCTATTTTTGGGTGAAGGGGTTTATAATCTACCAAACTTAAAAGAATTTTGTCCTAGAAATTAAAAATAAGGCATGATTTGCTAAATCCTTCACATTCGTATGTAAGGCAAGTCAATCGCAATCTCTTCAAAAAATTTAAATAACAAAATCTATTCAAATCCATCGTAATCACTTCAAAATTAAAAATAACCACTGTTTAAATCAGAATCCAACCTATCGTAATCTCTTCTCGATTTTCAAATCATCAACATCCAAATCTAATTCAAATCTATATGACATTCCACATCAAAATTTATATCACAATTTTCAACTATCATAATCTCCTCTAACAAATAATTCTAATCAAATCTTATTTCTATTTTTAACTTATAAATTTTGTACTCTTCAAATTTTAAACTCAATTTCCATCCTCATCATTTTAAATAGATGATCCAACAATCAAATTTCAACTTTTAATTCAAATTATCAAGTTATAAAATTTTAAATCTAATTCATCAATTGTTCAAGTCTAGAATTCTATATTTATCCTCAAAATTTAAATCGATGATTCAACCTTCAATATTCAAAAATTAAATCATGTGCTCAAAGTATAAATATTTGGTTCGCAATATCGAGATATCAAAATTCATTAAATCCTCATCGTCTTAATCATTCTTCTAAATTTTTTTAAAATTAAAATAAATTAAATCTCTCAATCTAATCTTACTTGATCACAATAAAAAAAAAAATTTCAAGTTGACAATGCAACTTCTACCCAACTTATAATTTACCCATCTATCACACAAGACTATACTTTTAAGAAAGACTTCCTCAAACTATTTAATCATGATATTCAATCCTCAAAAATTTTAACACCAAATATATCACATGTGATATGCCATTAATTACAAAAGATAGTCACAAAGTAATGTGATTGGCCTATGGGGTATATCTAGTACTCTCTGTGTATCAACTTATACCAAGCACGAGCGTTCGTCTTTCTAAAATAGGGAAAGACAGAAAACAACAATAAAGAATTCAAGGAGGAGGTGATAGAATACAAGTACGGGGTTCAAGGCAATTTTAAGAATTCAAAAGAGAGTTGTCAAGGCAGTTGTGGATTAAAATCTTATTTTGGTAAATTATTATTAGCATGTTCATATCAGAATAGTTATGTACCTGATATGATATGCTCTGACTTGTCTAGAGGGCAAGTATATTCGTCTAATAGGCTGAGTCCACTATATCTCAATCCACGTAAAGTAGTCATGCAAAGAGCGAACCAAGCACACTAAGGCTAGCTAGACCATAATACACTGGTTCTGATTAGACAATGTATTAGTGTGTCGACCCAATAATACATATGTCGTGAACAAGCTCGATAAAAGAATAAGCTTGCAAAACTAGGCTATAATAGAAGCATAAGTCGAGGTAGTCCAAAAAATATAAGTACGCTGGATTATGATAAGGGAAGGTACAAAATAATTTAAGTTCACAAAGAAGATAAGACTCATCCGGTGTTGTGCCTCTACAGTTGCCATACTAACTCCTTGTCTAAGTCTCTAGTCGACCAAATGGGGTATGAACCTCTAAGTTCTACAGTCTGGATAAACACTATTGTCTTATGCTAGCATATATTTAATGTCATTCATTTACACTTTATTAATCGGTCAAAAGGACTATGTGATACTAGGTTGTGAGGCATACTACCCAACTTACAAGAATAAACTAATACTGTAACTGCCTTGTGGGGATAAAGTAGAAACTCTTGTTAGGGTATACGAGAAAAAAATCTTGGTACTTATTAGAGTATCCTATTGCATTATAAAACTCCATAGGTAATGGTCATCTTAAGTCTTAATCATAATGCTTATAGAACAAAGTATTAATATTAAGAATAGAGAAGTTACTGGCTCTCAAGTGAAGGAGGATATAACATGTATGGAGATATGTGAAACAAATTACTTGATTTAAAACTAAAGGATAATCATAAAATTATAATCTAAATAAATAACTCAAACTATCTAGTTCTAACTACTAAGCGCATAATTTTAAATTCAAGATTAACAACTATAATCCTAGCAAACTATATATCCTTAACATAAAAGAAAATTACTTGGCCTACAATTAGAAGGGTTAGGTGGCACGAATTGAAAGATAAAGGAAAATTTTAGTCGTCGCACAATTAGCGAGGTTAAGGTTTCGGAGGAATAAGATACAAAATTAAATAGAGAGACTCTTGATAATATCATGGTTTTCTAATGAAAAAGGTAGTATGCTAATCTCTGTGTTCGAGGTATGATCAAGAAAAATGTTCAATTCATTCCTCTAGGCTTCCTAAGGTACTGTTCTGCTAATATCAAGACAAAAATCTAAACTTAAAGTACTCTAACACTATCTCACTATGAAAGTTAGGTTTAGTCATAATATTCAACCTTGGATTTCTGTTGGTTCCTCAAAAGTAGGGTCAAACAATATGGTAAAATTTCTAACTAATCCTAGTAGTGTATATACTAATCTCAAGTCATTCCTAATTATCAAGGGATAATGGTCAATCAATTTATAGGTAAGGGATGCTAGGGTTCATTAGGTATTCTAAACTTAGTGATGTGCCAACATTCTAGTTGTATTCTTAGTAGGAATATTACCATAATTATTATCCTAACAACAAGGATTCCTATATTCTAACAGAAGGTTATACTCAAGGAACTAATAGAGAAGTACATGAATCAAGCATGTCACGCCCCAGTCCCAATAATACGTAGGACTAGAACACGTAAGCATGCCAGCCGCATGGATATGGCAACTCTAATATATGGAAACCATAACCCATACGTACGCTGTAATATGAATATAAACTCACATGTGGTATATATAATGTCACAAGTCACAGATATGCTAATCTCATCCACACAACAAGTCATAGAAAAGAAATACTAACTAGAATAAGGAGTTTGAAATATCCAAATTAATAGTCGGGTGGAGACAAATCCACTACCAAAGACTATATCCAAACTAAAATGAGAGAGGAGTATAAAATCTCCAATATAAAATAATATAAAGACAGAAGTGTATCAGCTAAAAGAATCCATCGCTAGATAATCAACGATGCTCAGAAGGTAAGACCTCCTCGGCAGAAAGGAATGTGTCAGGTCCAGGCCCGTACTCCTGCAAATACTCAATAGCAGATACACCTGGCAGAGGACCAGGTCCTCAGAGGGACGTAACAAGATACAAAAAATACGAGCCAATTTGAATACAGTAAACATGCATATAATTTGAAAATAAATAAGTACGCTGTACAAGACAATCTATATGAATGCAAATGAGGACAACTTTTTGACGTATGGGCAAGGGTAGGCTACTCGATCTAATCCTCACAACCTCACGCTCGTCAGTGGACATCATCAGCCGACATACCTCTGGGGTAGCGACCCTCGGACTTCATCAATCGAAATACCTCTCGGGTAGCGACCATCGGACACGACCCACCATAGTGCGTGCTAGTGACTACGGTGTTACCAGAGTGGTTAAAAGCCCATACGCCTAATGATTGTCCTCTATGATACTAAGTGTTATGTGTGTGTCAACATATATAATATATAGTAATGACTGAAAGAAAACTACACATGAAAGAATAAACAGAAATACAATAAATATACAGAAATATACTACACATGCAAAATACTGTAAGCAATTTGGCAAGGTATCTTGCCTGGGGTCCTGCTGCTGGTATGAATCAGAGTCCAAGTCACAGTCCAAATAGCCTATGTATTACAAATTTATCACGTCAAAAGATAATTTATTTTAATTTATTTAATTCTGGAATAATTACTCTAAAATCCTATTTTAATCTTATTATTATGATTTTTATGTTAATTCCTAAATTTTGTCCAAAGAAACTGAATTTTATCAACTCGAGACTCATGGCACGCAAATCGAGACGATCTGTTGACCAAAAAGTCAACCGACACAAACTCAACTTTCATGCATGATTTCCTGTAGATTTCAGCATCAAAAAATATGCTGGAATTTATGGCTCGTCCGAATTCAAATTCGTTTGGGAATTATGGCACATACAAATTTGTATTGTGCACCGATGGTTAAATTCTAACCTAGAAGTTCTACAGAATTAAAAGTATTTAAATAATTCGAATTAAATTCTGCGAAAAATTTATGTCGATGATCTCGACATTATATTTCCGAAACTTAAAACGGTTCATGATTCTGATTCCTGGTTCTCCCGGAATCGCGAAAACATCGAAACACATCTATTTTCGGACATGTTGTGCTCTATAAATTTTCCAGAATTTAATACTAATAATTTCGTAAAAAAAATTATATAATCAGAAAGCTAACCTCAATATCTTTCTAACACAAAAAACTAGACCTCATTTGGAGTCCGGAGCTATGCGCAATGGCATCTGGAAAATGAAGGAACCCTAGATGGCAATTCTCCAAAAATTGGCTCAAGAAAAACCCTAGAAATTAATATCTAAACTATTATATATATAGAGGAGAGAGAGAGTGCAGCCGCGGCTCACAGCGCGCCACGTGGCAGCAATCCAGGGCTGCCTGCTCAGATCGGACGGTCAGGCACTGACGCGGCTCGGCTCAGTTGAGTCCGAGTCGAACTCTGACTCGGCTCGGCTCGAGGTCGGCTCGGCTCGGCTCGCACCCACTCAGCGGTCACTGACAGGCGGGCCCATCACTGTTCACTGCTGGAGGCTGACAGGTGGGCCCCCTATTTGCTGACTGGACAGAATTAATTACTTTTTGGGTTTTCTTTTTCAGAAATTAGTTTTTAATTCAGTTTTTGATAATTAACTCAAAATAAATGCTAAAAATAATCAGAAAATTCCCAAAAAATTATAGAAAATATATTTTATTATTTAGAACCTAAATAAAAGTTTGGGATATTTTTATTTAATTTTGAACATAAAATAAATTCTTCAAAGTCCTAGAAAATTAGTGTTACTAGTTTTTAATTAACTAAAAATTATGGAAAAATCCCAATAATCTAAAATAGCCTAAAATAATTCTAAATAAATATTTATATAAGTAAATATACTAAAAAAATTTATTTTCTAATTAACAAAGAGAATATTCTAAATAAATTTAACATCTATAATAAATATAATAATATAAAATATACATAAAATACCTATTTTGGGTGAGGGAGTTTACAATCTACCCAATTTAAAACAATTTCGTCCTCGAAATTAAAATAAGGCATAATTTGTTAAATCCTTCACATTCATACATAAGGTACGTCAACCGCAATATCTTCCAAAAATTTAAATAACAAAATTTATTCAAATCTATCGCGATCATTTCAAAATTAAGATAATCATTGTTCAAATCAAAATTCAACCTATTGTAATCTCTTCTCACTTTTCCAACTCATCAATATCCAAATTTAAATTGAATCCATATAATATCTTCAAGATTTAAATAACCCATATCAAATTTTACCTCACGATCTCCAAGTATCATAATCTCCTCTAGAAGTAATTCGAGTCCAATATTATTCCTATTTTCACTTATAAATTTTTTTTTGTATTCTTCAACTTTTTAAATTCCATTCACATCCTCAATATTTCAAATAGGTAGTCCAATCATCAATTTTTTTTTTAAATCATCAAATTGAAAAATAATTTAAATGCAGTCCACCAATGTTCAAGTCTGAAATTATATATTTATCCTTCAAATTCAAATTGATAATTTTACCTTCAATACTCAAAAATTTAAATTATGTACTTAAGGTATAAATATTGAGTCCTCAATATCAAGATTTTTAAAATTCATTAATCCTCATCATCTTAGTCATTCTTATAAAATTCTCAAAATTAAATGGCTTGAACCTCTCCCAATCTAATCTTACTCGATCACAATCAAAAAGAAATTCCTCTTGAGTTGCCAATGCACTGCTACCCAACTTAGAATTTACCCATCTATCACAGAAGGCTATATACTTTAAGAAAAATATTTCTTAATTTATTTACTCATGCTTATTCAATTATCAAAGTTTTAACACCAAACATATCACCTATGATATGCCCTTAATCAATTATAAAAAAGTGTCACTAAGTCATGTGATTAGCCTTATGGGGTATATCTAGTACTATCAGTGTCAACTTATACCAGTACGAGGTTTCGTCTTTCCGAAATAGGGGAAGACGAAGAGAAATAATAAAGAATTCAAGGTAAAGGTGATAGAATACGAGTACGAGGTTCAAAGTGATTAAGAAATTCGAAAAGAGAGTTGTCAGGACAGTTGTGGATTGAAATCCTATTTTTGGTAACTTCCTATTTACATGCTCGTATCAGTACAGTTATATAACCGATACGATGTGTCAGACATGTCTAGGGGCAAGTATATCCGTCTACTACCATATATCTCAATCCACGTAAAGTAGTCATGCGAAGAGCGAACCAAGCGCACTAAGGTTAGCTAGACCTTAATACACCGATTCTAATTAGGCAATTGTATCATTGTGTGCACCCAATAATACATATGCCATAAGCAAGCTCGATAAAAGAATAAGCTTGCAAAAACTAGGCTATAATAGCAGCATAAATCAAGGTAGTACAGAAAATATAAGTACGTTGGATTATGATGAAAGAAGGTACAAATTAATTCAAGTTCGCAGAAGCAAAAACAACATAAGCAATAATAAAAAAAGACCCTACAATCTCTACAGTTGTCATACTAACTCCCTGTCTAAGTCGTTAGTCGACTAAATTGGGGTATGAGCCTCTAAGTCCTATAGTCTGAATAAACACTGTCGTCTTACGCTAGCATACGACAAATGTCATTCAGTTACACTTCAATAATAGGGCAAAAGACTATGTGATGCTAGGTTGTGAGGTATATTACCCAACTTATAATAATAAACTAATACTATAATTGTCTTAAGCATACCGTAGAAACTCCTGTTAAGGTCTACGAGAAGGGGTCTTGGTACTTATTAGGGTATCCTCTATACTAGGTTCAAACATTATGGTAAAACTTCTAACTAACTCTAGTAGTGTCTATACTACTCTCAAGTCTTCATAATACATCAAGGGGTAATGGTAAACCAATCTATAGAAAAGAAATTCTAGGGTTCACTAGATATTCTAAACTTAGTGGTGTGTCTATATTCCCGTTGTATTCTTAATAGGTGTGCTACCATAATCATTATCCTAATAACATGGGTTCCTATATTCTAGCAGGAGGCTATACTCAAAGAACTATTAGGGAAGTACAGGAATCAAGCAGGATACAATTGCTCAAATAGAACAGATAGGAGGAAGATTAATCATAGTCAATTATGGATGAGATCCTATACTCTAGTCCTAGGTGCAGGCTTGTTCGGTACAATAACATAACCGAGACAATATGCTCTCGACCTGCATGGGCCACCACAAAAACATGTCACGCCCCAGTCCCAATAATACGTAGGACTAGAACACGTAAGTATGCCAGCCGCATGGATATGGCAACTCCAATATATGGAAACCATAACCCATACGTACGCTGTAATATGAATATAAACTCACATGTGGTATATATAATGTCACAAGTCACAGATATGCTAATCTCATCCACACAACAAGTCATAGAAAAGAAATACTAACTAGAATAAGGAGTTTGAAATATCCAAATTAATAGTCGGGTGGAGACAAATCCACTACCAAAGACTATATCCAAACTAAAATGAGAGAGGAGTATAAAATCTCCAATATAAAATAATATGAAGACAGAAGTGTATCAGCTAAAAGAATCCATCGCTAGATAATCAACGATGCTCAGAAGGTAAGACCTCCTCGACAGAAAGGAATGCGTCAGGTCCAGGCCCGTACTCCTGCAAATACTCAATAGCAGATACACCTGGCAGAGGACCAGGTCCTCAGAGGGACGTAACAAGATACAAAAAATACGAGCCAATTTGAATACAGTAAACATGCATATAATTTGAAAATAAATAAGTACGCTGTACAAGACAATCTATATGAATGCAAATGAGGACAACTTTTTGACGTATGGGCAAGGGTAGGCTACTCGATCTAATCCTCACAACCTCACGCTCGTCAGTGGACATCATCAGCCGACATACCTATAGGGTAGCGACCCTCGGACTTCATCAATCGACATACCTCTCGGGTAGCGACCATCGGACACGACCCACCATAGTGCGTGCTAGTGACTACGGTGTTACCAGAGTGGTTAAAAGCCCATACGCCTAATGATTGTCCTCTATGATACTAAGTGCTATGTGTGTGTCAACATATATAATATATAGTAATGACTGAAAGAAAACTACACATGCAAGAATAAACAGAAATGCAATAAATATACAGAAATATACTACGCATGCAAAATACTGTAAGCAATTTGGCAAGATATCTTGCCTGGGGTCCTGCTGCTGGTATGAATCAGAGTCCAAGTCACAGTCCAAATAGCCTATGTATTACAAATTTATCACATCAAAAGATAATTTATTTTAATTTATTTAATTTTGAAATAATTACTCTAAAATCCTATTTTAATCTTATTATTATGATTTTTATGTTAATTCCTAAATTTTGTCCAAAGAAACTGAATTTTATCAACTCGAGACTCATGGCACGCAAATCGAGGCGATCTGTTGACCAAAAAGTCAACCGACACAAACTCAACTTTCATGCATGATTTCCTGTAGATTTTAGTGTCAAAAAATATGCTGGAATTTATGGCTCGTCCGAATTCAAATTCGTTTGGGAATTATGCCACATACAAATTTGTATTGTGCACCGATGGTTAAATTGTAACCTAGAAGTTCTACAGAATTAAAAGTATGTAAATAATTCGAATTAAATTCTGAAAAACATTTATGTCGATGATCTCGACATTATATTTCCGAAACTTTAAACGGTTCGTGATTCTGATTCCTGGTTCTCCCGGAATCGCGAAAACGTCAAAACACGTCTATTTTCGGACATGCTATGCTCTACGAATTTTCTAGAATTTAATACTAATAATTTCGTAAAAAAAATTATATAATCAGAAAGCTAACCTCAATATCTTTCTAACACAAAAAACTAGACCTCATTTGTAATCCGGAGCTATACGCAATGGCATCTGGAAGATTAAGGAACCCTAGATGGCAATTCTCCAAAAATCGGCTCAAGAAAAATCCTAGAAATTAATATCTAAACTATTATATATATAGAGGAGAGAGAGAGTGCAGCCGCGGCTCACAGCGTGCCACGTCGCAGCAATCCAGGGCTGCCCGCTCAGATCGGACGGTCAGGCACTGACCCGGCTCGGCTCAGCTGAGTCCGAGTCGAACTCTGACTCCGCTCGGCTCGAGGTCGGCTCGGCTCGGCTCGCACCCACTCAGCGGTCACTGACAGGCGGGCCCATCACTGTTCACTGCTGGAGGCTGACAGGTGGGCACCATGTTTGTTGACTGGGCAGAATTAATTATTTTTTGGGTTTTTTTTTCAGAAATTAGTTTTTAATTCAGTTTTTGATAATTAACTCAAAATAAATGCTAAAAATAATCAGAAAATTCCCAAAAAATTATAGAAAATATATTTTATTATTTAGAACCTAAAATAAAAGTTTGGGATATTTTTATTTAATTTTGAACATAAAATAAATTCTTCAAAGTCCTAGAAAATTAGTGTTACTAGTTTTTAATTAACTAAAAATTATGGAAAAATCCCAATAATCTAAAATAGCCTAAAATAATTCTAAATAAATATTTATATAAGTAAATATACTAAAAAAATTTATTTTCTAATTAACTAAGAGAATATTCTAAATAAATTCAACATCTATAATAAATATAATAATATAAAATATACATAAAATACCTATTTTGGGTGAGGGAGTTTACGAAGCAGGATGCAATTATTTAAATATAACGGACTGGAAGGAAGATGAGTCATAGTCAAATGTGGATGAGATGCTATACTCTAATCCTATTTGCAGGCTTGTTCGGTACAGTAACTTAACCGAGACAATATGCTCTCGGCCTGTATGGGCCACCACTAAAAACATGTCACGTCCCAGTCCCAAAATACGTAGGAATAGGAATACGTAAGCATGCCAGTCGTATGTATATGGAAACTCCAATATATGGAAACCAAAACACATACGTACGCTGTATTATGAACAATAATTCATAAGTGGTATATATTTATCATAAGTCACAAGGCATAACTAAATCTCATCCACAGAATCAAATACAAATAAATAACTAATCAACTATATAACTGAATCAAGTCTAAGATGCTTGATAAGAACAAGTAGTTGGGTGGAGACAAATCCACTACCAAACTAGAATATGAGAGAAATAAAATAAGTACATCTAATGAACAATGAGACTCGAAGAGAAGACCTCCTCGAAAGAGAACGAGTAGCAAGTCCTGATCCGTGCTCCTGCAATAGTCATGATCGTCTACACCTTAAAAGGGACCAGATCCTCAGAGGGACATAACAAGATACATAGAAGCATGCCAATAAAGTACTATAAAATAAACATCCAATGGGTCGTCTAACCGTCTATGTGAATGCACTTTGAGAACAACTTTCCAACACGTGGGATATCTGGATAAAATGGGATTGGCATGATTCTCTCTTAGATTCAGGGACCTAAAAAGCATGACGTCTTTTGAACCTCAGAGGCCGCCAGATAATAATAATATATATAGTGGTCATCATGACCGCGCATCTCCAGCGGAGCGTACGGGTTACACAAGAAAAGTGCAAAGGAGCCCAAACGCCTTACTCGTTGTCCTCCCCACCCCATGCTCTAAGCATGTCATATCTATGACACGATGATACCTCTAATAACTGCCAAGTTTTCTAGCATGCAAATTCTATCAGCAGTTATTCCCTATCGCACGTCCCACACGTACTGATGATCAGTCAATACGTAAGTCCGTGATCTATATAGGACCCACAACTCATGTAAGAAATGTGTCACAGCCAAATAAAATATAATAATGTCTCATGATTATGTGATGGTCTCGTAAAACTAGGTCGACATTCATAATATATAATAAAGACAAAATACGACGCTACCGTCGTTGCACCCAAGTTATTCTTGGACGCGCAGTTTATATAACAGTTAAAATATATGAACTAAATGACAGAAATAAAATATATGCACCATATGGAATACAAATCACAGTACAATGGTAAGATATACTTGCTTGGCAAGAAAGCTGCGTAGTGTAAACGTCCAGGTGTCAAGTATAGAGGATCATAAACTATGGCCTCCGAATGAACGTCTCCGGATGCTGAAATAAATATTACCAACTTTCCTAGAATAAGCGAGATAGCTAAAAAAATACTACCCTTTAGTCCAATTTTGAGACAGGGGAAAAACAGTAATTTTGGGTCAAAACGGGTCTATATGTGGGCCACTTTGCACCGAAAAGAGTGCCAGAGGTAAAGGGCTCTAAATGGGATAAATTATCGGTCAAGTCAATTCTAAATGTCGATACGAACTCAACGGTATGTCCAATTTTGGATTCCGGTGAGCTGATCACAAATTCGTCCGTAAAGTCAACCGTGGGGCCCGCAAATAGGCGGCTTGGTCAACTGCCTCGGAATCACGTGAAACTTGGATCACAGGACCCACGTGATAGCACAAATCCAATGACACAAGTTTCATCGTATTCCGATAAGCGTACACAAAATGAGGTGGTATTTTACAAAAGTTGCGATACGGGGACCTTTTACGGATACGGGTTGATTTCGACGCGCACACACGTCTGAATCAGCTTCCGCGAAAGCCCACACGTCAGGACATACCATACGCGCCTTTCAGGGCAATTGGTACCCGACGAGACGGTCGCGTTTGGCGGGGCGCACTCCGTATCACAAAATTTTAATTTTGAAAAATAAAGTTTTTGGTCGTTTTGGAGGCCAAATAATTTAACACATGAAATAAATTAACAAAATCTAAAAGAACAGAAAAATTCTTGGTTATATTGGGAAGAGAACCCTTCTATTAGATTTTGAAAATATTAAATAGGTTGATGGCAAATTGGACGTGAACATGGAGGTTTGGGTTGAAGTTTTTGGACTATTTTTAGTCAGTTTTCGGTCATTTTTTGGTAGATTTTTCGACCAATCCGGGACACGAAAACTCGTCCCTCTTGAATGAAAATTCTAGAGGTTGTGAATGTACACGCATAAACCGCACGCAAAAGTAATCACAAATGAAGGAGATACATAACCTTGAAGATGGGTGCTCGGGCGGTGTTTCTGCACGCGCGCGGCGCGGGCGGAGATGGACAGCGGCTGTCGACCGGGCTGCGGCGGCGCGCGGCTGCAGTGGCGGTAGGCGCCGGCGTGGGGCTGAGGTCGTCGAGGGTCGGGCATGGCCGCTAGGGTTAGGGTTTAGGGTTGGAGTTAGGGTTTATGATTAGTTGTAATATAAATAAGTATATATATATATATGTAGGGAGAGAGGGATCGGGTCTGCTGCTTCTGTGGTGAGGGGGGTTTGTTTAGGATTAGAATAGGATTTAGTTAGGATTAGTTATAATTAATTAGTTTAGGTTTTTGTATAGGATTATCTTTTAGTGTTATTATTAATATTAGTATTTTTTTTTTTTTTTTATATTTTATTTTATTTTATTTTCTTATTTATTTTATTTCTTTTATTATTATTATTATTATTATTATTATTATTATTATTATTTTCATATATTTATTTATATACTCACATATATAAATGAGATAAAATCCAAAAATAATATTTGCACACAAAATAAATTCTAGAAAATTTACTTTGTAAGGTTTTAATAAAATACTGCACTCAAATATTTTATAAAATATTTTGTAATTAATAATTAGATATTTATATAGTTATAATAAATCAAATAATTATATTATCTAATTAACTAAGTAAATAACTAAATGGTTATCCACAAAATAAGTAATAGTAAATAATATGCACATCTATAAAAGGAAAAATGTCTAACTTGGCACGAAAAATTATGGGCTACTAATTGTAGAAAACTTGGAATTTAAAAAATAACCACAATTAAATTATATATATAATATCTAAATATTCAATAATTAATTTATGGTCGTTACACTAATGTCATACTAACACAAAGGGATCTAATTTTTGTGCCACGAAAAGATTCTACAGGTAGTGTCTCCATTGTAGGATATTTTCTATGATGGGCGATACAGGTTTTGGGGCCATCTTATATTATTAATTTCCAAACCATGGTGAAGTATCCTAATAAAAGTATTAGATTTTAATTGATTAAAAAATAATCTAAAATAAATACAAAAAATTCAAAATACACACAAAATACCTATTTTTGGTTGAGGGGGTTTACATTCACGTAGAGACTGGCATGTATCATCCAAATTTGAAGTGTGATGGCTAAGCAAAGACAAGTTCATCGTAGCAACCCACCTTACCGATGTTTCGCCTCGGTCGAGCGATACTCCGAGCGAGCCTCTGAAAGCCTAAGCCGAAACTCCTGAAAGGCCAAGTCTGGGAATCCTTTTGTATCAAATGAGTATTCTCGCTGAACAAAGTGGGTCAGGTCATCACACCTTTGAAAGTCTATGTCTGAACTCCTGAAGGGCCAAGTCTGAAATCCTTTGCCTCATCGAGTCTTCTCGTTGAGCAAGGTGGGTCGGGTCATCGCACTTGCATCGTTTGAATCGGCTCTCCGCATGAGCGGAATGGGTCATTATATTATATACCACTCAAAAAAAGTCTCATCCTCGAGACTTCCTTAGCGCAAACCGTTCTATCGCATACTATCGAATCTATCTCAAGCATATCAATTTGTATTACTATTCGGTCTCTAATGCGCCTTAGCGCGGAATATATATCGCTTAATGCGGGATATGTTATAATCCATCTTAAATGACGATCTAAGGTTGAGGCAAACTTATCCAAAATATTATACTCGTCTAAGCGTATCTAACATTCACTTGTAGTTGTATTCGAGTTTAGCACATCACTAAGTTTGGATCGTACACATATTCCAAGCGTCCCCGAAATACATGTATTTCAACCAAGCTTAGCGAAAGCAAAGTCGGACGAGTTACTCGGGAAAGTCCAAGTTGTCTCATTTTACAAGTCACGATGATACCTCCAATGGGGTCAATTAAAATCCAAGTTATTTCAATCCCACTCAAACTAAGCATTGCACTACCATCAAGCAAGATCTATTCCATCTACCGACTAGTGTCCATGTCCTATCGTCCATTCCGTTCGTGTCAAACATAGCACACATTTACCGTTCCAAGTCTAACTATAAGTCTTGCTATCCCAGTTTTATGGCTTGCTCAAGCAATACTCTAAAATCGGTCACACAAGTTCTTTCACTTGACACAGAGTCATCTGCCTAATTACTAGGTCAGCTCACAAGGTCATAAGTATAGTTCATGCTCACGACTCATTGTACAAATTTTTTATACGATGCTCGTCTCAATTTCTAAGGTTAAACCATTGTTCATTTGCACGAGGTATTCTATCTAAGCTTGTTTCACTCAGATTTCTAAATATCGAGTACAGATCATCCTACTCACATCAAGACGTTCATTTAGCACAGGGTCCGGGTCCGTTCAGTTAAACCCATGATATATCCATGTCGCACGTCAAGCCTAGTGATTCACATAGTCTATCTCCTCAAACATATTGATAGAACCCACCTATCCATTCTGTTCTAAGTCTAGACCACCATGTTACGATTCAATTCTAAATATTTGATCTTACTCATAACTCTAAGTCATCCAACATGATTCACGTATCCGTTCACGAAACCATACAACGTGTCTTACTTCATGTTCTAGACTAACTCCTTCTCAAAATACTTTGATTCACTTGTATCCTGAAACTCATCTTATCGTGTCGAACCACAAGTCAAGATAATCCTTAAGTTTTCATGCTCCGATCTTCTGCAAGTTTGATCATCCCCGCTGGACGTGAGATCACCACGCAAATGCTCCTGCGGGACAATCGTCCTAATCTGGACATGACGCATGTGCGGACATGGAGTTGCGCTCGCACAAGACAAGAACATCAAATATTATGGTTATCATCGAAACGATCAAGATACCTTATCATTACAATTTGTTTCATCCAAGTCATATATATAATCCACCAAGTCAGGTTCATCTAATAACAATTCATGTCGTGGTTATAATTCATCTAAGCCAAATCGTCCAACTTCAATGTTACTGTTCGATCAATTCGTAGTCTACCTCTAGCATTCCTCAAAATATTTCAAGTTCAATCTTTATTACACTCTATTTTATCGAGTTCGTCTGAATAATTATCGAGCATGTTTTTGCGAGTTCGATCATCCCCACTAGACGTGAAATCACCACACCAATGCTCCCGCGGAAAAATTGTTCTCATCTGGGCCAGGTGTCGAGTGTTATCCTTCGAACTAGATTCAAGATCGTTCGTCTAAATTCAAGATCAAATCTGTTATTGCTTACCTCAATTATCGAACCATAATATTTATTTACTTGTCTTAATCCGTGCTATCTTTCAACTATTGATACTATATTAAGTCTATTTATTAGAATGTACAATATCTATACTTAATCTAACTTTTATCGAGTGATATCCTACTGAAGTTTTTATCTGCTAGATTTAATTCGAAATTACACTCAAGATCCACCAAGTTTTCTCGACCAAGATATTGATTCCATTACCTTGATCCCTATTCGATATAATCCTTATCACTTGTTCAACACATTCTCAATCGTTCGAACCTACTATCGTACGAGACCTTCGAATTCGCTAGAATATTTTCCAAATAATCTATACACCACTCAAGGTTTGAGCTACTCGACAATTTCTTAAAACTCTATCTTTATCCTCAAATCGATTATTTGTTCCTGAGCTATTACATACAACACTTAGGAATCGAGTCATCCAAATAAATTCTTAATTGTGTTCATATCACTTGCTCGCATATCCACCAATTCATTCCTTAGAACTCATGCGTGATACCTAAGCGTCATCTCGATAAATCTTAGTCTCGTATATACACCCGTTGATAGTCATCAAAGTAAACCATATTTGATTTGTATCCGTCGACATGAAATACCGTCCGAACTATTTCTCAAAATCTAAGCACGATCCTATATATTTGCCTTAGCGATAATCTGATAATGTTTCTATCGATTATCTTTATAAGTCTGACTTGCCCTTATCTGAATGATATCACAATCTCACTCGCAAATTTGTTGGCACCAAAGGGTCTTGGCGCGCGATACCTAACACAACTTAGCCGAAAGGTTGTGTGCATAGCTAACCGTCAGATTAATATTCTATCTCACGAACTAACCCATTTGGTAATCACGTATAGGTATTGGGTTAGCACATAACTTGCTAATTCTAGCACGAGTCTTTTCCTACAAAGTCTGACATGGGTCAGCCCAAGGGTCTTCGCATAACTATCCTGATCAAACAATCATATCATTCACATGCAATTTTTAAAATATTCAGACTCATTATATGGAACATCTAGTTGGGATATTGAGAGAGAGCGTATGTACATAATCCACGAACGAGATTTAAAAACTAAGAGATTTGATACGAAGTCCAAGGATGTAAAGTCGTACTCTGATACCAATATGTCACGTCCCGATCTCCCACAGGATGATCGTTCCCATCAGGACGTGATGTCAAGCGAGCACAAGTTGCGCTCGTGCAAGGCCATGATCCAAACAGGCAGAAAAATAGCTAAGCCATATAGTCGCACAGACAGTCCGAATGCAACGGCCAAAGGATCGAACATGCGATTGGTAACAAGATCACAGAGTCGTCATAGCGGAGGCATAGAATGAACACAAGTATAAAACAAAACAAGCACTTTATTGATATTGAATCAGTATTACAAGCGACGATAGGCAGAGATTACAAGTCGCTCAAACCCTCTCTCTCGAAACAATAAAAACATGCCAAGTGGCTTACAACCTAAAATGATACATAGGTGATGTTCCAACATTATGTCTTATATATGTGCTTCAGCTCTGGATGCAGCACTTCAAGACTCCAGAGTGAACTCTACACCTTAGCGCGCACGAGGGGTTTCTACACTGAACGAGCTTCTCTCATACCCTGCAAGCAATCTGGTGGGTTATCAGTACATGAATGCACTGGTGGGAAGGCTTCTTGCCCGCTCAACAAATTCATATATGTTATATAGTTTTCATGCACCATCTATTAAGTTATCTTTCTATTATTGCCTTAGAATCAGTTTTATAGCATAATGTACAAGCCTAACTCATATGACAGTGTGCCGTGCGATATAAAAGAAACACGACGATACTTACCAACTTACCATTTGTCCTTCCCTGTCTAAAGATAAAACCAAGTTAAACCAAGCACGAATATATATAATAAAATCCAAGGACTCGCATAAGCAAACACAAGTGTCATGAGCGAGTTCCTGATTCGGGTACACGAGTTACATGGATTACTCAGATGTGTTGCAATAGATTGCTCAAGTGTTCAAATTACTGATTCGATGTAATGACTCACATGCGAATTGCGGCTAAGCGAGGATGACTTAATCTATATGAACAAAAGGTCATTGGCATAGCCATAAAGGATGAGTTATAGTCTCTGGATGATTATATGCGTAAGGTATAAGAATTGCTACACGGCATTTTTGTCCGGGATGAGAATGGGGTACAACGCAATGAACAAGGAACATAAATCATTCCACGCAATTTTGCCCACTCATAAACGACTATCAGAAGGGTAGACGGCTAGTCCAAGGTAGTATGCTCTACCAAGGCCCGAATACTGTATATTTTCCTGCCCCAAAAATGATGTCGCATACCATAACCGTAGTTGGCATGCAATACACCAATAATTTCTCCCAGGCCGGTACGATCCCGGTGCCCCGGTGATCGTCCAAGGAATCTAATCTTATACCTCGTGCACGAGTTATTCATGACCATGCAAGTCTCTAGCTTAGGTCTCTTTTCAGGTATATATTTGGGTCAGATTCAAGTTCAAGTTCAAGATTGTTCACAAATATATTGACTCCCCGAGCCGTCAATTTCAGTACACGATGAGTGTTGTTTAACTTGTCATGATGCATTCCTCTCGTTCGGGAACTGCCTTGGTGACCTAACAGTCCTGAATACTTTTAGGTTCATACTTGCATGGAACGACTATTAGATAGTTTTTCGGTGGACTAGATGAATGCAAGACATGGATCGTGTTACCTGGTTATGACATAAAAATTATGTGGCAAGCATTGAAACGAGACGAGCGAGTGCTAGTTAGCATGTAAAGAAGGCAAGCATTGCATTGTATAAAACATAAGCATAAGGAAACGTACGGTATAGTCTACTTTAGAAAATAAGCCTTTACGCTAGCACGGGTCTAAGGGATAGTGCGAGTAATAAAACCGTAGAGGAACATATAGGGCGGCATAATCTATAAGGCGAGCAGTGTAAACAAGTAAAGCAATGTACTACGAAGAGTATAAAATAATCTTACACGAGGCAATAGTGGAGTCTACTTGCACGAAGCTAAGGTAGCATAGGAGGGTCCAACTATAATCCAAGTTTCATTTCCATATTCTAACACAAGCAATACAAGATGGGATTATTTTCTTAGCTAGGTGCATTGTATTCTTTATTAGCATGCAAGGGGTGATTAACCTAGCGACTAGCATGTGTCGTCCATATTTTATGGTGTACAGGCTAACGGTGACCTTATTCAGCTCTCGATAGTCGATACATAGCCGTATCGACCCACCATTCTTCTTCACAAATAGGACTAACGCTCCCTACGGGGGGATGTTGGGCCGAATATATTTGCGATCGAGTAATTCTTGTAGCTGTATCTTGAGCACTTTCAATTTTGTAAGGGTCATTCTGTATGAAGCCTTAGAAATTGATCGAATATCTAGAAATGTATTAATGGTGAATTCAGTCTCTAGATCGGAAGGCTTGTCAGGTAGCTTATCTTGAAATCCGTCGAAGAATTCTGCCATAACGTCAGTCTGTACTACTTTTATACCATCCTTACGGGTGTCTCGAACAGAAGTCAAGTATCCTTCATACTATGAATCTAACAACCATCGAGCAGATAGTGCATAAATTACCATGCATGCTGACGACGCTTGACCACACGAGTAGGAGAATTCGGCTTCTCCATGTAGACAAAACATAAATTTTCCTTGCACAATCAATCGTTGTCAAGCAAGCATCGAGCCAATCCATACCCAGAATGATGTCATACTACTTAATATCTAGGACTATCACATCTAGAGACAATTTTGTACCTCCAATACAAATGTAGCCATCTTTATATATTAAACGAGCAGGCAAATTCACATCAAATGGGGTGCTAAAACTAAGGTTAAGATCTAATAATGACATGTGTAACTTATGTTCATCGGCTAAAATCTGTCGATATAAAACTATGAGTAGCACTCGAATCAAACAACACTCTTGAAGGAATATTATTAAAAAGAGGTATACCTGACACCACTGTATTCAAGGTAAGTGCCTCCTCCCGAGTCAGAGCATAGACTCGAGCTTGTGAATTCTGTAGAGATTTCTTGTTATCTCGTGGCACATGTCCTTGATTCTACTAGTGGTGAGGTCGCAGAGGAAATTGATTCGGTCTTCCGTTTTGGCAGTCTCATGCTAGGTGTCCAAGACGACCATATTTGAAGCATCCTCCATCTGAAACTCGACAGTCTCGGGCTTGGTGTTTGCCCCGCTTGTACTTGGTATAATGAAGCCCTTGGTTTCTTCATGGGTTATGACTATTTTTTGGACGCTTATACGCATTATGATCTAATGAGGTACTAGGGCACTTGTGGTTGGAATTCTGTACAACACCGGGAGCATCTGGAGGGTATTGCGGCTCTAAAAAAGGGCATGGTTGAGTGACTCTATCATCATTTGATATTGCAAAACCACAACATGTGCTTGAATGGAAGGCCACCGTCCTTCTTCAAATCTTCGAGCTCGACTCACAACTTATGGTAGATAGGATCTAGCAAATTTGGATAGCTTGTTTAACTCAGCGGTATATTGTCGCATGGTCATATTTCCTTGATTACTCTCTTTATTTGATTCTTTTATTTAATGGTATTATTGATCGAATAATTCAATAAGAGAGTTACTTTGTTAAGGTGTGAAAATAAGAAAAGAAGGATCAAAGCCACTCACTATTAAAGAATTATCGAGAGAACGAGATCTCCAATGCTTCGCCTATATGGTCACCTGCATTACACCAACAGAGGATCAATAACTTCTCTTCTCTGTCACTCAGAATTCAATATGAATGTATAAGTCGAAGAACGCAAACAATAAAAAGCATCAAAAATATCCATGAAAATGCATTTATAAAAATAATAGCGAAAATGACATAAAAATGAATTGTGAAAAGGTTCAAGGGAGTGACTCTTATATATAGATCTCTTCGTCAATACATAATCCACAGCATATGAGACCTGATTTCAATAAAGTCAATCCAAAGAGAGGAAGGGTCTTAATTCAATATGTCCTAATCAGCCGATATCGATAGGATTGCCAACACAGTGTCCCCGAATAAGGAGCGAGGCACTACATGGACCATCATGTAGTTAGGTCACATGCTATAGATAATATTCTTCTAGCCTAACAGTTTGATACAGAAGCAGACAGAAAAATTATAAAAAATATATGTACAAAATTATTATAATCCTTGTTTGTTGCGGGGTAGATAAGAATCTTTGTATAAGTGATGTTTCTATTGATTTATGTTTCTTGTTATGAATTGTTCCTAAGAAAGAATTGTATTAAGTGAAATATTGTTATCAAGTTCCTAAGAATTTAATATGGTTTAAGAATAATATTGAGTTTGTTAAAGGTATAAAGGAATGAATATTGTTCACGAAATAGTCGCAATTGCTTGAATAAATGAAAATTTAATATGGCTTTTGATTAAGTACTGAATTGATGTATGATTTTGATTTGAAAATTACGTGAAATGGAAGTAGATAAAAGATAGAAAGACACCGTTAATAAAAAAAATATTTTTCCACATAATTACTTAGTGTATGCTTTAACTTGAGTGTAGTTTTTTCACTCACCAGTGCATTCCCTAATGTATTGACCTCCACTTCCGCAGGTGCCAAATGTTCTATTGGACTATCGAAAAGGGTAGAAGTCTTTTCATTCCTTGAATGCTAGAAATATGAAGGCGTATGATTTTCTTTTATAAATGGATGTAATGTATGGAACAAAGTTATTGTACATTTTTCTAGTTTCAAAAGTTGTAAGCGAAGTTGACATGTTAAGTTGGCTATTGAAAACCTTTGTATCCACTAAAAGTTATAAATAAAAGAAAATTTATTCTTGTCTCATTATTATTATTATTTGGTTTTCTGCATTAATTATCCATTCCTTCTATCTTAATTTAGTCTATTTGGCTAATATGCAAGGTCATGCCTTGTACAGTACAATTATGCTTGTAACGACATCATGCTAGTAGCGACTTATCGATCCTCCAGGATCGAAGCGTGATATGCATGGCTTTAAGAGAGAAGAAGAACGCATGTATCAGCGGCCTCTAGTAAGGTTGGCTACTTATACTAGAGGGATGTCGTAATATCGTCACTAGTCCAAATGGTGTATCACTAGTGACCGTCATTTAATTATGTTGCGTACTAATGATAATTATTTTACAGACCTAACTAATTGATGCATGGACGGTCTGGTGATAGTTATAAATGTGTTTTCTAATTTTATTTTACATATAGAGAAAAGATATAACTTTATCACTTATTATAATCCTTGTTCTGCAGGAAAGGAAAACTGGTCGACCGTAAATCATTGTGGTGTGATATTTATTACTTACGTCTATGATTAGAACTTTTTAATCGACCCCTAGAGAAAGTAGAAAGATCGCCTAATAATTGTATCTATTCTCACATGATTACAGTATTGATTTAGGTGAGTCAGGTTGACACTGCTTCACCAGTACATTCCCAAATGTAATTATATCCTCCCCTACATGTGTGAAAAATTGTTTGGAAATTTTTGAGACATCGAAGCATTCGTTTGGCGAAAATCGTTTATTTTGAAAGATGTTACAATTTACTATAAATGGCATAATGTATGGAATATTATAAATCTTTTATAACCGCGTGTTGTAAGCGAAGTGGGCATTTCAATTGGAAATTAAGAGTCGTGTATATTTCGCTACAAAGCTTACCAATAAAGATATCATTTTCATTATACTTGTTGTGATTCAATTTGTCTATCACTTTTTTGCTTCTTTTTGCTACAATATTTTTTAGACGACTTTTCAACTGGTACAACTTGTCTTGTACAAGTACAATATAGACTTGTTTGACATCACGTCTGGTGGTGACTTATTAGTTCTGCGAAATCAGAACATGACACTCAAAAGTTGATTTGCTTTGGCAAACAGTTGATTAGCCTTATTTATAGGCGCTCTCAAAAGACTAAAAAATATAGTAGTAGTTAGACTAAAAAATTACTAGTGAAACTCAAAAGAAGTTCAAAAAATTTGTTGTACAGAAAATATTTTAAATAAATTAACTAAAACGAAACAATTTTTAAAAGATTTGAAGTCACGAACGCTTTCGCCATCTTGGATAACGAAAATATGAATTTTTTTTATATATTTGTCAAATTTTTGCCAACCAAGTTGGCGAATGTCTCACCGTGGCTTATTTTGGTTTCTTTTGGTTGTTTTGTTTTTTTTTTATGTTTTTTGTGTTAATTTTTTTGGGGGTTTGGTTTTTTCTTTCTAGTTTGGTTTTTTTTAAATAGTGCTTTTGTTTAGTTTTATATAGGTTTAGTTCTTTTTTTAAAAAAATGTTATAGCAATAATTTTTTTAAATAAATTAGAAAAAACTAAAATTGAACATCCAAAATAAAATATGTTATCATTGAACATCCAAAAATTGAAAACAATTCTGTCGTAAGAAAATTACGTCTGCCGTCGAGTAGATTTTGAGCAGCCATAACTATTTGTTTGGAAATTATTTTTTGTCAAACAACTGGTCGATTTATATGTTTTCAACGAGAGTAACACAATTCGTGTAAAAAAAAAATTATCTAAAGGAAGACGCACATGTTACAGGCAAAAATATAAAATTTAAAACTTTAAAGTATCATAACCTTTGACTGAGAGATCAAAACAAGGCCCAGCTTGTGCCAAAATAACCGTAACAAAAAATACTATAGGATAAATTATTTTACCATTTGACGGACTCTGAAAATTTTTAGAATCGCAAAAAAATGATGTTTCGACCTCCAAATTTTATTTTCAGTCATTTTAGAATTGCAAAATATATTCTTGTGTATATATTTTTATTTTTTTAACGATAAAATTATCTATTTATAAATAATTTACTAATCATAATAAGATCGATTTAACTCTCGATTACGGTAGAAACTTTAAGGGTCTGGTTGACAATTGTGGGAGTAGCGGTTATTAGATATTTTTAGAGTACCGATTATGAGGGTCCGTTACTGTTTCAAAAATAAACAATCGGTTCAAAAATATTCTAAAACCAGTGAAAACACTGTTACCAACAAAAAATAAATTTAAGAATTTTGCCAACTCAGTTGGAAAACTATTTCGTTACTGTTTCAAACTTTTTTCGTTTTTTCTAATTTATTTAAAAAATTATTGGTATAGCAAATTTTTTGCAAAATTAAATCAAATTAAAAATAAATAAATAAATAAACCAAATAAAACTAAAACCAAACCTACACAAGAAAACCCAAACAAAAAAACCAAACAAAATAAGCCAAATAAAATCCATAACAAACAAAAAAACCAAATAAAAAATTTATTTTATGTATAGCAAATTTCTCAGGCAAAAAATATTTTCTGTACAAAAAAAACCAAAACAAAAAAACCAACCGAAAACCACCCGCACCCATGGCTTAAACCGGAGTTGCTAAATTTTTGCCAAACCAGTTGACGAAAATATGGCATGATGTATTAAAATATGATTTGCTGAGTTATGGGGATATTAAAATATGATATGCTGACTTTTTTTCATCCCAGACGACGAAAGCTTTTGTGATTTCAAATTTTTACAAATTAGTTTTCTTTTAGATATTTTATATAAAAATATTATTTGTATAGCAAATTTTCTGAAAGAAGTTCTAATCTTGCTCTTTAGAAATCAGGACCACTAACAAATTTTTGTCCCTTCATTTCTATAGCCTCCTCTTCTTTACAATTCTTTAAGATGCTAGGAGATAAAATGAGACTATAAGATAATTACTCGTTTCTCTTCTTCATAGTACATCTTAGTGTTATTCTTTGTTATTTTCTCTTGCTCAATCTATCTTTACTCTTTATATAATTTTATTATCTTAGAACCGTAGCCGCAATAATTTAAAGCAAAAATAAGATGGGTTGTAATACAACTTGTTACACAATTTGTAGCCAAGTTGAAATATTTTCTCTAGCTATCAACTTGCATTATTACATTTCAGGATGGATGACTTTTTTAATACTATTATATTTTGAGAAGTATATTCGATTGTAATAAACTCCAAAGGTTATCTTATACCAGTCATATTGAAGTAAATTAATGAAAATGCTCTTAAACCCAAAAAAAAAATGTTAATATTTCATCAATTGAGCTAAATTATATATCATTTTTTACCGAATTAACCGACCGACCACATATTTAGTGAGTTAACTGAATTGCTCACTTATTAAGGATGTACAAGTTGAATTTGGTTATATAATTTACAGAACAGACTAAGTCGGTTTGACCACCAAAATTAAATATTGACCGATTAACCGACCTATGTACTCCCCTAGCTTGTATGGATGCATGGTAAGGGTATATATACACTTAAACCTCTGTACATCAATAATCTTGGGACCAAAAAAACCCTATTAATTTAGAAAATATTAAATAATAAATAAATTAATAACCTATTAATTAATAACTTGGTAACTTATCAAGGTATTTCCTATTTTCTTAAATATTGTACATTGTATTTAGTTTCTCTTTTTAAAATTAACAATTATATGCATTTATTTATCTAAGTATAAAATTTATAAATCTACTTATTTTTTCCAAAAGGATAGATTTATATTGTTTAATATACTATATTATTCCATTTTATGAATATTTAACCAAGCAAAATCTTTCATACATTAATATATTCGGAGATGTAGACTGGCGAGTAAATAAGTGAGACTGTTATAAAAAAGATCAAAATGTTCAAGTTGAAAATAATTGTTTTACTATGCAGCCCATTTCTCAAAAAAGAAGCTCTCCGCGATGAGATTGAATTATCTTTTGTTACAATATAAGAAAATCACACAAGAACTTTTTACCAGTTAAGAAAAGTTAGAGATGAAAACCAAGTTGACATCAATTTCAAGAAGAAATAAACAATAATTAATTCATATTTTATGAAGGACTTATGTCAAATCATAAGTACTATGTATAAAAAATTTATTAATTTATATATTATATGAGAACGTATATTATTTTCGAGTCGAGATCGACCAAAAAATTTATTTAACGGAAATTATTATTTTATCGAGTATAAATTATACGAACCTCTAGCTAATTGTTACTTGATAGATCTATTATATTCATACGGAAGTCCAAAACTCTTTTTAATTCTTGAAATGGAAAGTCCAAAATGATAAGTTGTATATAACTACATGAAAGATTGTTAATGTGGCAACTTATGTGAAATTTTTTAATTATGTTGCTATATATATTTAGAATAATATTATTTGTCCTAAGTGTCCCTCTAAACCATACATTCTTATGTGACAGCTGACGTGATGGTTAATGCGGCAACTGACGTGACAAATTTTAAAATTAAAATTAACATTAAAATTAAAATTAATATTAAAATTAATATTAAATTAACATTAAATTTAACATTAAAATTAATATTTAAAAAAATGGGTATTAATTTTTTAGATTAAAATTTGTCATGTCATATCACTACCAAAATATGATGAAATAGAGACGTTTTTAGCGACGTCATCATAAAATATCGTTAATGTTAAAGATTTTAGCGACTCCAAAAATTGACAAAAAACTAGGATTAGGACTTGTATGAAGGGCACACAAACACAGACACGACACGTACACACACAACTGACACAAACACATATACGACACGGTTCAGGCATATATAAGGGTCCCGTTTACTTTTAAAATATGACATGTTTCGGTTCGACCCATTCCAATCCGTTCGGTTTAAATTCTAGTGTTTACATAGATTTACATAAAATACAAATCCACACTTGTGAAGTATATAAATAAATAAGTAAAATGAAGTTATATATCTCTAAATTTTATATTTAATGGAAAATTTGTTCGAAGGTAGAGCTTTCAGCTAAAAGTTGAGATAATATTGATAATCATGTGCATATAATTTATCTTTTAGCATTTGCTTCAAAGGTCTAATACGGTTTCGAATATAACACGTATTTAGCGATTGTAGGAGATAGGGTTGTGAAGAGGTAGTAGATATATATGAAATGTGAGTATCAGGTGTCTTGGTATCAGAGTACTGATAGAGTAGTAGTGTGTGCCCCATATATAGGCTGTGTGTGAGTAAATTGGTAGGGTTGTGAAGTAGAGAATTGTGTGAGTATGTAGATGACTGTAGGAAGTGTGTTATAGTTCTCAGTGTAGTGCTAATTATGATTGTTGTGCTATATATATATATATATATATATATATATATATATATATATATATATATATATATATATAACACTTGTATCTAGTGCATATGAGCATGCGGTATTGAGTTAATTATGAATATCTTAAGTACCTGGGGAACTAAATGTCAAGTGATACCTAGATACAAAGTGCATATATAGATACATGTATAAGATTAGCTATATAAGTTAAGTGGTAAATAGTTTCACATAGATAAATCTTATTATAAAAGTAGAATAACTAGGAACGCTTGTCGTCACCTCCGAAGTCAAGTGTCCATGCGAGCCATTCTCTGGAAAGAAAATTTACATCTGTAAGATTTTTGAGGCTATTAGAGTTCTACCATAAATCTAGTAGACTTTTTGGAAATCTAGTCTAACTCTAATAGCCTCAAAAGGATTGCAGAAATATTTTTTTTCAGAGAATAGCTCACATTGAATACGTGATATCACATATATCCTTTATTAGTGTTCACATGTGTATCCATATTTGCATCCATTTGAATAATATACTTGAACAATGTCTATTCATCTTTGTAGAAGTATCTAAAAATGGATCTGATTTACTACCTGCATCATCATTCGTGGATGTACAACCGTCATCCAGATGACATATGCAGTGTGCGGGATAAATTCATACAGGGGGTGGAACAGTTCCTGCAGTTTGCCAAGATGTTCCCTCGGTACATAGACAACACCAAAATTAAGTATCCCTGTGTGAGATGTCGGAACTTAAAATATCACTCAGAAGCGGATGCGACATATCATTTGTACTCGAGGGGTTTCATGCCGAATTACTATCAGTGGACCTCACACGGAGAACTTGTGTATTTAGCATCAGAGCCGTAGCCTTATGTGGAGACGTATATGGATGTCCATGACCACGCTGATTATGACGACGGGTGCGTGA
The DNA here is from genome assembly GCA_036927795.1 of Iris macrosiphon. Taxonomy (NCBI): domain Eukaryota; kingdom Viridiplantae; phylum Streptophyta; class Magnoliopsida; order Asparagales; family Iridaceae; genus Iris; species Iris macrosiphon. The sequence goes on along the minus strand of JAYESA010000015.1, from coordinate 75,446,493 downwards.
ACTTAGTTTTTGATGCTGCCAGACCTAGTTTTAATCCGGATAATCATGATGCAGCTGAGAAGACACCGAATGCGGATGCTGCAAAGTTTATTGAGTTACTAGAGAATGCAAGGACTCTATATATACTAGTTGTGAGGACCATTCACTATTGGAGGTGGTTACAAGATTATTGAGCATCAAGTCCAATTTTAACATGTCGCAAGAAAGCTACAACCGACTGATTGAATTGATTATAGAGATTTTGTCGGAGGGTGCTAAGTTGCCTAAAGACTTCTACTGATCTAAGAGGATGGTGAGATCGCTTTGAATGGGATACAAGAAAATCGATGCATATCGCAACAGGTGTATGTTGTACTACAAAGACGACAAGGATGAAGATGCGTACAGATTATGTGGTACTGATCACTATAAGGCCATTAGTAGAGGAAGGTATGTCAGTACAATAAAGCCTACCGATTCGATGCACTACTTGCCTTTGACGTTGCTGTTGCAGATGTTGTTTATGGTGAAGGAGACTGCAGAAAATATGAGTTGGCACAGGCAAAAACATATATAAGGAGTGTTGGATAATCCATCCGATGGAGAAGCATGGAAGCACTTTGATCGAGAGTATCCAAATTTTTTTTTGGATCCGCATAATGTCAGATTGGGACTTTTCTCTGACGGTTTTATCCTATTCGGACTTTCGGGCTCCCAGTATTCGTGTTGGCCTTGAATCGTCATTCCATACAATCTACCGCCTTGGATGTGAATGAAGACTCCGTATATGTTCCTAACCATTATTATCCCGGGTATGAATAATTCGGAGAGGAACATCGATGTGTATTTACAGTCATTGATAGATGAGTTAAATCAGTTGTGGGAAGTAGGTGCCAACACGTATGATATTTTGAGAAAGCATAATTTTTATATGAGGGCAGCACTTATGTGGACCATCAACGACTTTTGTCCTATGGAATATTATCGGGATGGAGTACTTATGGCCGTTTCTTATGTCCGTATTGCATGGACTGCACTAAGGCTATCCATTTGAAAAATGGAGGCAAACCGTCCTTCTTCGATTGTCATCAACAATTCATGCCGAAGGATCATCCGTACCGGAGGAACATGAATGCTTTTCATGTTGACGTTGTGGATAAGGCCAACACACCGCCAATGTGGCCCAGATACACGATATGGAAAGAGATAAAATATTTACCAAGTGCTATCGAAGAGCCTGTTAAGGGGTACAAGTGTGACAATTTTGGTCGCACTCATAACTGGACAAAGAGGAGTATATTCTGGGATCTGCCATATTGGAGCACCAATCTGATCAAACATAACCTTGATGTCATGCATATCTGTAAAACCCCTAATTTCAAAAACCGTATTAATCTTTTTAATTAATTATTAATTGATTTGTAGTAATTATGAGCTAATTAGGGGAAATAAATTATATTTAATTTTTATTTTAGGTGATGGTGCATTTAAGGGATTTATGGAGCAACCAAATTTTTTTCCAAATTATTTACATGTAGGAGACCCTGTGGACAGTTGATAGATTAATGGTATGTACTAATATAATTTTAGAATATATATATATATATATATATATATATATATATATATATATATATATATATATATATATATATATATATATATATATATATATGTGTGTGTGTGTGTGTGTATATATAGTTTATTATAGAAATAGAAATAGAAATGAAAAAGAAGGAAAAGAAAAAAGAAAAGAATTGGAAAATAAAATCCTAATGGATTCAAACCTAAACCATAATGAACCCTACCCGACCCTTACCCTCTACCGGCACCCGCAGCCGCTCAAACAGCAGCAGCCGCGGCTGCACATACCCCCCCGCGACCGCATATGAGAACCCCGCGTTCTCCCTATATATATGTGCTATAGATCCAAACCCTAACCCTAAATCTTGACACCACCAACCCTCGACCAGAGCCGTCGACCTTCAGCTTCGACCATCGTCGTATAGCCGCAAGCCGCCAGAGTCCCCCCTCGCAACAACCGCGCCGCGACAGAATTTGATCTGCAGTGTACCTGTGTTCACGTATCGATTTTTGCGTCCTCGCTCGACCAAACTCAACCCCGCCTTCACCGGTATGTTCACGACCTAACCCCCTTCCATATATGTATGTTAGTTGACCTCGAATAGCGCATAATATCACTACCCCATTTCCAGAGCAGGGTATTTTTTATTTTTTTAATTTGGTTAATTATGTATTTATCATAAATAATTGTATTAATATTTAATTATTGGTTGTATTATTTTTTTATTAGTTATTTTAGTGTTTTGGTTAGCCTGGACCCATGTCAGACCCTAGTGGACCCATATCAGACCCTAGTGGACCCATGTCAGACCCAACCAACACCCTTGTGAGGATTATTTTTGGGGTTTAAAATTTTTTTTTATAAGTTAGTTGGAGCGATTAGGAGTTAATTTTAGTGCTTTTGGAACCCCAAATCCAAATTTCAATTAGCATGACTAATTAGGAGGGTGTTTTAGTCATTTTGCATTTAGGAAACCATTTTTACATGTTATGGCCGGCCCCCTAACCCCTTTCCCAGATCTGGACAGCAACCCCCCCCCTCCTCTTCACTTCTTCTTCTTCTTCTTCTTCTTCTTCTCCATTCTCTATTTTCTTCTTCTTCCTTCTTCCAACAAGCTTCAAGTAAGTCATTTCTTCTCTTTCTTCTTCTATTCTTCATGGATGTGAACCCTAACCCTTTTCTTTTCCCTAACCTAGGTGGGTAGAGCTTAGATTTGGTGTTGGAGCTTGGGTTGGAAGCTTGGTGTGGTGGATTTGGAGCTTTTTGGAAATTTTGGCTTGGGATTCCAACTTCCAAGAGGTAAACCCTGATTTTCCTCTTGTGATTACTCTAATATAATATAATTAGTAGTTTAGAACCTTCTTAAACCTTAGGGCTACCCGTGGGAGGAAGTTGGAGCTTGTTTGGAGACTTTGGCATTAGATTTTATGTCAATTTTGGGTGAAATTCGAGATTGGCCCAATTTTTGATATTGTCCTAGGTTAGAAGGACCTAGGTAGATGTGCTTGGATGTCTTGAGGATGAGTATGTGTCTCCGTTCGGACACGTGAGGTCGTGTCTCGAAGAAATAGGCGTTTCGGGCGATTTGGGGGTTTTTATCGTCGTAGGTTCTATGTGCATGTACATTTTTGCCACGGATCTAGAATCGACAAGGTAGCATTTTTTCTAGGATCTAGACATCGATTAGAATCCGTGGATAAATTTTGGACCAATTTCGAGTAGGTTTGGTGTGCGTTTCACGAGATTTCGCAAACCGCACTCCACGTGTTCGTCAAAATGACCGAATGGCCATTTCGACTTGGTTTCTAGGTTTTGGACTTGTGTGCGGATTGGTTTAGCCTCGGAGAGTGTGTATTAGAGTTTTTGAGTATATATATATATATATATGTTTTTGTGTGTGGGGATGAGTGTGGGTGCGTGCGTTGGTGTTGGTGTTTGTGTGCTAGTGTGTCTGTGCGTATATATATATATATGTGTGTGTGTGTGTGTGTGTGTTTCTATATATATATATATATATATATATATATATATATATATATATATATATATATATATGTATGAGTGTGTGTGTATATATATATGTATGTGTGTTTATATATATATGTGAGTGTGTGTTAGTGAGTGTTTGTGTGAGAGTGTGTGTTGGTGTTAGTGTATGTGTAGGTGTGTGTGTGTGTGCTTGTGTGAGTGTGTGGTATATATATATATATATATATATATATATATATATATATATATATATATAGGTATATTTATATATGTATGAGTGTGTGTGCATATATATATACATATGTGTGTTTATATAGATATGTGTGTGTGTGTGTACCTATACATATATATGTGTTTGTGTGTGTGTATATATATATATATATATATATATATATATATATATATATATATATATATATATGGTTGTGTGTGTATATATGTATATATGTTTGTGTGTTTATATATATATGTAAGTGTGTTTGCGTGTATAGGTGTGTGTGTATAGATGTGTCTGTGTGTGTGTGTTAGTGCGTGTCGAGGTGTGAGAGGGGGAGAGTTGAGAGAGTGAGCGAGAGGGCAAGCCGCAGCACCAGCAGCACAGCGGCAGCAGCCACGCAGCGTCGCGGCAACAGCAGCTGCAGGCGCAGCAGCGCGCTGCGGCGTGCAGCAGCAGAAGCTGCAGTGTGCGGTTTCGCAGCGCGTGCGCGCGCGCTCGAGCCAGTTTTCTCCCTCCCCCTTCTTTTATATATATATATATATATATATATATATATATATATATATATATATATATATATATATAGAGAGAGAGAGAGAGAGAGAGAGAGAGAGAGATATGTATATATATAGATAGATACATAGGTAGATATAGAGATAGATACTAGTATATATAGTTAGAGATATATATTAGTATAGATGTATATGTATATGTGTATGTGTATGTGGATATATATATATATATACATATGTGTTTATATATTTATATTAGCCTTGATATATAGCTAGGAATATATATATATATATATATATATATATATATATATATATATATATATATATATATATATATATATATATGTTAGATAGTTAGCTATGGTTAGTGTTAGAGAGGGGGATAGTTGGGTATCTCAATACCTCGAGATACCCAAGGTATTGAGGGTAGTAAGGTAAGAGAGGTAAGATATTAAGGTAGCCTAATACTAAGTTATATATATATATATATATATATATATATATATATATATATATATTGATGTTACATATATATAGGTGTATATATTATAGATAGCTAGCTAGTTAGCTCGAATTAGAGGATAAGGTATCTCAATACCTTAAGATACCAAGGTATTGAGATAAGTTGGGTATCGGAGGTAAGGTATTGAGGTGTTTACCTATACACTAGGTTATATATATATATATATATATATATATATATATATATATATATATATATATATATATATATATATATATATATATATATATATATATATAGTTAGATATTTATTATATATATAGTAGCATATAGTAGTATATATATAGATAGTTAGTTAGTTAGTTAACTAGTGTTAGTGAGGGGTAAGGCTTGTGTATCTCAATACCTTGAGATACTCAAGGTATTGGGCATCAGGGCAAGGTATTAGATTTTAGCCTAGGATTAAGGTTATAGATGCTTTTATATATATAGTTATATATATTTATGCGTACTAGTATATATTTTAGAGGGTATAGACGGGGCGTATAGCGTAGGTTGAGGTATCGGATACCGAGGGTATCCCGGTATCTCAAGGAGGCGAGTTTGAGAGTTTATTAGCTTAATTACCTAGTTTTGACCTAGAATTTTGGGGGCACCCTAGTTTGACCTAGAGTTGACCGTAGTTGCCCCGGTTGACCGCCAAAGTCAACTTTTGACCTAGATTTGACCTAGAGTTTACTTTTTGGACCCAGAGTTGATTTTTTGACCCAGATTTTACCGGTTTGACCCGTTTGACCTAGAATGACCCCAGAAGCCTGATTTTAGTTATTTTATATCTGTTTAACTCTTTAGAACCCTGTTTAACCTTGCTTTTTACAATAGGTCCTTGCGACGCCAGTTCGGATCGCCAGTTGCTCAGGACGTCAAGCGAGTACATTCTCTGATAGTTTTTATTATCTGATGATTATTATGATTCAGCTTCTAGTATAGTATTATCTGATTTTCTGGCATGACACGGACTAGTATTTCTGGATTTATTTACTTGCGACACGTATATTTCATGTTTCTGGCCTCTATTCTGGAATCACCTACTAGCATCACTACAGACATCACTACAAGCATCACTCATGTTTCTGGCTGGACTCATACTTGATTTACGTGTCGGGTCTTGGATTCACTTGTACTAGTCGAGGCAGGGAAATACTCGAGTAGACATGTAAATATTCCCATTTGGAATCACTGGAATCACCCTCTCTGGTCTAATCTGGAATGATAGCAGCCGTGCACCCAGTGCGAGGTGAGCCGTACTTACCCCTAGCCGTTTACATATCAAAACAGGTATTTCAAAGAAACGAGTTCATTCTTTCTAGTCTGCACTCTCTTGTATTTCTTGCTGGTCTCACTTATAGTTTCTGGACTTGACTCATTACATGTATTTTTTCTGGACTCACTACACGTTCTTGTGCACAGACTTGATCTTAGTTTAGATTTCTTGTATCTTGCAGTCATTACTATCTTGCTTCTGATATTTATGCATCTTTACCTTTATGCACCAGTGATATACGTATATTTTCTTGTTCATACTTTATTTCCTTCACCTTGCTACTTGCTACAACTGCTTTATAGTTTTTAACATTTAACTGGAACTGCTGTTAGAGGTATACTTTCTCCAGTCCTGACTGGACATATTTTTTCTAGAGGATCCGGAGGATTGGTGTCCAACGTTATATGGACCTCAGCCTGTCGATGGTGCAGACAGGGATCCCCTAGTTTATGAGTGATTTCCGGGTTGGTAGCCGGGATCAGTAGGACCTCAGTCGGTATGTTTATTAGCTTTTGGTACCGAATTTGTCTCCGGTTTTGGATTGAAACCTTGTATTATATATGATTCAGGATGATGTTGTATTATTATTATTATTGTGGTAGTTTTTAGTAGCAGTTGTTTAGACCTTGTAGTTGTTAGACTTCTATGTTATCTTATCGTGCTTAGATTCGTGATTGAGTACTTATGTTATCATTATGATATTGCTCCTCCGTTTGGAGTTAAGATCTTGACAGGTATATATATTATTTGTGTGAGATTGTTAGCTAGATAGTAGACCTAGACAACGTTCTACCGCCGATGCTGCGGCGTAGGCTGGACGTACCCATGACTCATGCCCAATTTTTTGGATGCGAGTTATGACACGTTTGTGGTGGCGGCCCCATGCAGGTCTCGATTCACAATTAGTGCGATGTCGTAGTAGTACAACAATTTATTTGTACTGCTGCGAGCCTGCTTTAGGATTTAGGATCTAGGATGAGAGTGTACTCAATCACGACTAGGAATAATTCTAATCTAATTATTCTGAAATTGTTTCTTTTAAAATATTACTGTCCTTCTTTGATGATATCGTATCTTGCACAGTATTGACTTCTTTTGATCTGTGTTCAGGATGCCTCCGAAGACACGATCCCATCGTACTGCCCCAGTAGTTGCCACCGAGAGGTCTGCTACCTCTCGTCCAGCTCGTATTCAGGCAGCTGCTACCGCTCCACTCACCACTCCTACGGTTGAGGGAGCATCTGCTTCTCTCGGGGATCCTCCTCTACTTGTCGATCTGAGGACTACCCCAGTCGTTCCGGTGGTTCCTCCACCACTTCTTGTACTACTAGACGCCGCACAGTTGTTTGCATTCTTCAGGGAGATGATGGACGCGCAGCACCGTCAGGTGGATGTGATGAGGCTGGGCATTGAGAATGCCCACCAGGTGGCCATGACGGCAGTGGATAGAGTGGCATAGATTCAGCCACAGGCAGATCAGACTCAGCATCCGAGGCCGGGCAGTATCATTGACTTCCAGAGGATGCGGCCCAAGGAGTTCCGGGGTACAGAAGGGATCCTGTACGCGAATGACTGGATAGAGCAGATTGAGGGGATCTTCAGGCTGGCACAGATTCCAGACAGTATGCAGATAGAGGCAGTGGGCAGTCAGATATTTGACCTAGCTTTGACGTGGTATCGTACAGATACGAGGATCGTGGCACAAGGGCTTACTTGGGAGGCTTTCAAGAGGCTTTTTAAGGAGAAGTTTTTCCCAGATGTGGCGCTCAGTGCTTTGGAGAGCCAGTTCGAGGCACTCATCCAGGGGAGCATGCTGGTGGACGAGTATGCAGCAGAGTTCTGCCGTCTGGGCAGATTTGTTGAGGGATTGAGTGAGGCAGCAAAGGCGAGAAAGTTTTGCAAGGGCTTGGTCATGGCGGTCAAGTCTTTGACTAGGAGTGACCGCGAGGCGACTTTCGAGCAGATAGTAGGAGACGCTCAGAGGGCAGAGGATGACTTGGAGCTCAAGTCCAAGAGAGGCAGGGATGATTCAGGTAGTGCGAGTGGTAGTGCGAGACCGGCTAAGCGTCCCTATGGGCAGAAGACAGCACAGCAGGGTCAGGATCAGAGAGTGCCCACTTGTGCCTACTGTAGGAAGGCAGGACACACTTGTGATGTTTGTAGGAGGAGGCTGAAGGTGTGGTTGTTCTGTGGATCTGCTGCTCACCAGATACGAGATTGTCCCACTGCACCTCCATTTGGTGGAGCTCAGGATCGGAGAGTTGGAGCTAGGCCATCTGTGGGACAGCATCATGTCCCGTACCAGCAATGGGAGATACCCCAGCAGGGCAGGGCTTATGCGTTGATGATTGAGGAGGCCGATGCTACGGGTGTCGGGTTAGCAGGTCTGTCTCTTTGTTCTTCTTTCTGTCCTTTTCTATTCCTTATGGTGTGCTTCATTAGTACCTGTTAGACTTTTCTTTTGTTCTGTGTTAGATAGTGTAGTGACCCTGATTGAGACTGTGATAACACGACCAGTAGGACCATGATCTTGCATGTTGTTAGGTAGAATTTCTTGACTGTGATTGTTGGGGGTTTGACCTAGAGGGAGTGCGATCGACTTTAAATTTCGAGGACGAAATTTTCTAAGGAGAATAGGCTTGTCACTACCCCATTTCCAGAGCAGGGTATTTTTTTTATTTTTTTTAATTTGGTTAATTATGTATTTATCATAAATAATTGTATTAATATTTAATTGTTGGTTGTATTATTTTTTTATTAGTTATTTTAGTGTTTTGGCTAGCCTGGACCCATGTCAGACCCTAGTGGACCCATGTCAGACCCAACCAACACCCTTGTGAGGCTTATTTTTGGGGTTTAGAATTATTATTATTTTTTAATAAGTTAGTTGGAGCGATTAGGAGTTAATTTGAGTGCTTTTGGAACCCCAAACCCAAATCCCAATTAGCATGACTAATTAGTAGGGTGTTTTAGTCATTTTGCATTAAGGAAACCATTTTTACATGTTATGGCCGGCCCCCTAACCCCTTTCCAAGATCTGGACAGCAGCCCCCCCTCCTCTTCACTTCTTCTTCTTTTTCTTCTTCTTCTTCTTCTTCTCCATTCTCCATTTTCTTCTTCTTCCTTCTTCCAACAAGCTTCAAGTAAGTCATTTCTTCTCTTTGTTCTTCTATTCTTCATGGATGTGAACCCTAACCCTTTTCTTTTCCCTAACCTAGGTGGGTAGAGCTTAGATTTGGTGTTGGAGCTTGGGTTGGAAGCTTGGAAGCTTGGTGTGGTAGATTTGGAGATTTTTGGAGACTTTGGCTTAGATTCCAACTCCCAAGAGGTAAACCCTAATTTTCCCCTTGTGATTACTCTAATGTAGTGTAATTAGTAGTTTAGAACCTTCTTAGACCTTAGGGCTACCCGTGGGAGGAAGTTGGAGCTTGTTTGGATGTGTTTGGAGACTTTGGCATTAGGTTTTGTGTCAATTTTCGGTGAAATCCAAGATTGGCCTAATTTTTGGTGTTGCCCTAGGTTAGACGGACCTAGGTAGATGTGCTTGGGTGTTTGAGGATGAGTACGTGTCTCCGTTCGGACACATGAGGTCGTATCACGGAGAAATGGGCGTTTCGGGCGATTTGGGGGTTTTCGTCGTCGTAGGTTCTATGTGCGTGCGTATTTTTGCCACGGACCTAGAATCGATAAGGTAGTATTTTTTTTAGGATAGACATCGATTAGAACCCGTGGGTAAATTTTGGGCCGATTCCAAGTAGGTTTGGTGTGATTTTCATGAGGTTTCGCGAACCGCACTCCACGTGTTCGTCGAAATGACTAAATGGCCATTTTGACTTGGTTTGTAGGTTTTGGACTTGTACACGGATTGGTTTAGCCTCGAGGAGTATGTATTAGAGTTTTTGAGTATATATTTATATATATATATATGTTTTTGTGTGTGGGGGTGAGTGTGGGTGCGTGCGTTGGTGTTGGCGTTTGTGTGCTAGTGTGTGTGTATATATATATGTGTGTCTGTTTCTATATATATATATATGTGTGTGTGTATGTGTATATATATATGTTTAAGTGTGTGTTTATGTGTGTGTAGTTGTGTGTGTGTTAGTGTGTGTGTGAGTGTGTGTGTGAGGGTGTGTGAGTGTGAGTGTGTGTTTGTGAGCGTGTGTGTGAGTGTGGATATGTGTTTATATATATATATATATATATATATATATATATATATATATATATATATATATATATGTATGTATGAGTGTGTGTGTGTTTATATATATATGTGAGTGTGTGTTAGTAAGTGTTTGTGTGAGAGTGTGTGTTGGTGTTAGTGTATGTGTAGGTGTGTGTGTGTGTTTGTGTGAGTGTGTGGCTATATATATATATATATATATATATATATATATATATATATATATATATATATATATAGGTATATAGGTATATAGGTATATTTATATATGTATGAGTGTGTGTGTGTATATTTATACATATGTGTGTTTATATAGATATGTGTTTGTGTTTGTGTGTGTGTGTGTGTATATATATATATATGGTTGTGTGGGTATATATATATATATGTATATATGTTTGTGTGTTTGTATATATATGTAAGTGTGTGTGCGTGTATAGGTTTCTGTGTGTGCGTGTATAGATGTGTCTGTGTGTGTATGTTAGTGCGTGTCGAGGTGTGAGAGGAGAAGAGTTGAGAGGTCGAGAGAGTGAGCGAGAGGGCGAGCCACAGTAGCAGCTAGCGCAGCTGCAGCAGCAGCGCAGCGGCAGTGCCGCGCAGAGCTGCGGCAGTAGCCGCGCAGCGCCGTGGCATCAGCGGCTGCAGCAGCAGCAGCGGCGTGCAGCAGCGGCATCAGCAGTTGCCAGCAGCAGCATCAGTGCGCGGTTTCGCAGCGCGGCGCTCGAGCCAGTTTTCCCCCTCCCCCTTCTTTTATATAGATATATGTATAGATGTATATATATATATGCATATAGATAGAGATATATGTATATAGATAGATATATACATAGATAGGTATAGAGATAGATAGATACTAGTATATATAGTTAAAGATATATATTAGTATAGATGTATATGTATATGTGTATGTGTATGTGGATATATATATAGATACGTAGATATATATATACATGTGTTTATATATATATATATTAGCCTATATATATATATATATATATATATATATATATATATATATATATATATATATATATATATATATATGTTAGCAATGGTTAGTGTTAGAGAGGGGGATAGTTGGGTATCTCAATACCTCGAAATACCCAAGGTATTGAGGGTAGTAAGGTAAGAGAGGTAAGATATTAAGGTAGCCTAATACTAAGTTATATATATATATATATATATATATATATATATATATATATATATATATATATATATATATATATATATATATATATATATTGATGTTATATATATATATAGGTGTATATATTATAGATAGCTAGCTAGTTAGCTCGAATTAGAGATAAGGTTTCTCAATACCTTGAGATACCAAGGTATTGAGATAAGTTGGGTATCGGAGGTAAGGTATTGAGGTGTTTACCTATACACTAGGTTATATATATATATATATATCTATATAGTTAGATATATATTATATATATAGTAGCATATAGTAGTATATATATATAGATAGTTAGTTAACTAGTGTTAGTGAGGGGTAAGACTTGAGTATCTCAATACCTTGAGATACTCAAGGTATTGGGCATCGGGGCAAGGTATTGGGTTTTAGCCTAGGATTGAGATTAGAGATGCTTTTATATATATAGTTATATATATTTATGCGTGCTAGTATATATTTTAGAGGGTATAGATGGGGCGTATAGCGTAGGTTGAGGTATCGGATACCGAGGGTATCCCGGTATCTCAAGGAGGCAAGTTTGAGAGTTTATTAGCTTAATGACATAGTTTTGACATAGAATTTTAGGGGCACCCTAGTTTGACCTAGAGCTGACCGTAGTTGCCCCGGTTGACCGCCAAAGTCAACTTTTGACTTAGATTTGACCCAGAGTTTACTTTTTGGACCTAGAGTTGACTTTTTGACCCAGATTTCATCGGTTTGACCCGTTTGACCTAGAACGACCCTAGAAGCCTGTTTTTAGTTATTTTATATCTGTTTAACTCTTTAGAACCATGTTTAACCATATTTTTCGTAATAGGTCCTTGCGACGCCAGTTCGGATCGCCAGTTGCTCAGGACGTCAGGCGAGTACATTCTCTGATAGTTTTCATATTTAATGATTATTATGATTCAGCTTCTAGTATAGTATCATCAGATTTTTTGGCATGACACCAACTAGTATTTCTGGATTCATTTACTTGCAACACGTATATTTCATGTTTCTGGCCTCTATTCTGTAATCACTTACTGGCATCACTACAGGCATCACTTATATTTCTGGCTGGGCTCATACTTGATTTACGTGTCGGGTCTTGGATTTACTTGTACTAGTCGGGGCGGGGAAATACTCAAGTAGACATGTAAATATTCTCAACTGGAATCACTGGAATCACCCCTTCTGGTCTAATCTGGAATGATAGCAGCGCACCCAGTACGCGGTGAGCCATACTTACCCCTATCCGTTTACATGTCGAAATAGGTATTTCAAAGACACGAGTTCATTCTTTCTAGTCTGGACTCTCTTGCATTTCTTGCTGGTCTCACTTATAGTTTCTGGACTTGACTAATTATATATATTTCTTGTTGGACTTACTACATGTTCTTGTGCATAGACTTGATCTTAGTTTAGATTTCTTGTATCTTGCAGTCATTACTATCTTGCTTCTGATATTCATGCATCTTTACCTTTATGCACCAGTGATATACATATATTTTCTTGTTCATACTTTATTTCCTTCACCTTGCTACTTGCTACAACTGCTTTATAGTTTTTATCATTTAACTGGAACTGCTGTTAGAGGTGTACTTGCTCCAGTCCTGACTAGACATATTTTTTCCAGAGGATCCGGAGGATTGGTGTCCAACGTTTTATGGACCTCAGCTTGTCGATGGTGTAGACAGGGACCCCCTAGTTTAGGAGTAATTTCCGGGTTGGTAGCCGGGATCAGTAGGACCTCAGTCGGTATGTTTATTAGCTTTTGGTACCGGATTTGTCTCCGATTTTAGATTGAGACCTTGTATTGTATATGATTCAGGATATGTTGTATTATAATTATTATTGTGGTGGTTTTTAGTAGGAGTTGTTTAGACCTTGTAGTCGTTAGACTTCTGTGTTATCTTATCGTGCTTAGATTCGTGATTGAGTACTTATGTTATCATTATGATATTGCTCCTCCGTTTGGAGTTAAGATCTTGACAGGTATATATATTATTTGTGTGAGATTGTTAGCTAGATAGTAGACCTAGACAGCGTTCTACCGCCGATGCTGCGGCGTAGGCTGGACGTACCCACGCTCATGCCCGATTTTCGTGTGCGGGTCTTGACACATAAACCTAGGCGAAAACAACGACCAAGTGGGCAAAAAAGATAACTTTTGGGATCGCAGAAAACTACGGTAACTACCTATGTTCACAGATTCGTATCTCCCACCACAGAGATCCGAATTTGGATTTTTTTTTTGGGATACGAAGACCACCTAACCTAGTTTAATTTCTGTCATACAATAATTTATTAACAGTTGTATGTTAAATTAAATTAGATGGAAAACCCCAAAAATCTGCTTTTTTTAGATTCTAAAATTTGTGATACGGAACGCGCCCCGCCAAACGAGATCGCCCATTCGTGTACCAAGTATACCAAAAGGTGCGCACAGACATGTGGGCTTTCACGGAAACTGATTTGGACGCGTGTGCACGTCGGAATCAGCCCATATCTGCAAAAATTTCTCGTGTCGCAACTTTTGCAAAATCGTGCTCCATTTAGTGTACACTCGTCAGAATGCGACAAAACTTGTGCCACTGGACTCGTGGTATCGCGCTGGTCCTGTGACCCAATTTTTACGCAATTCTGAGACAGTTGACTAAGTCGCATATTGGTGGGCCTCCCACGGTTGACTTTTTGGGTAAAATCGTGTTCGGCTCACCGGAATCCACATTTGGACATACCGTTGAGTTCGTACTGACTTTTAAAGTTTATTTGACCTATAATTTATCCCATTTAGAGACCGTTATCCCTGGCACGCTTTTCGGTGCAAAGTAGGCCACACATGGACCCTATTTTGACCCAAAATTACCGTTTTGCCCCTGTGTCCAAATTGGACGAAAGGGTAGAGATTTTTAGCTATCTCGCTTATTCTGAAAATGTTGGTGATGTCTATTTCAGCATCCGAAGATGTTTGTTCGGAGCCATTAGTTTCTGATCCCGTGTCCTTGACATTTGGATGCTTACACTTTACAGATTTCTTGCCAGGCAAGTATACCTTCCATTGTACTGTATTTATATTCCATATGATGCATGCATGTTTTATTTCTATTTATTTTAGTTCATATGTCTTAACTGCTCTATAAACTGCGCGTCCAAGGAAACTTGGGTGCAACGACGGTGTCGTCGTATTATGTTTTTATTTATGTATATGCATTGGATCTACTTTATGAGACCACCCGATTATCATGAGGCATCCTATGTTTCATTAGCCATAACACTATTCTTACACGAGTGTGAGTCACATGTAGGACACGGACTTGCGTACTCGGCTGGCCACTGGTACGTATAGGTCGTACGACGGATAGGGATAACTGTCGATAGAAACTTTGCATGCTAGTAGACCTGGCAGTTATTAGAGGTATTATCGTGTCATGGATGTGACATGCTTAGAGCATAGGATGGAGAGAACAACAAGTAAGCATTTGGGCTCCTTTGCACTTTTCTTTGTTCGCCCGGACGCTCCGCTGGAGCGACGGGTGGTGTTGACCACTATATATTATATATTATATATTATCAAGCTGCCTCTGGCGTTCAAAAGACGACATGCGTTTTAGGACCCTAGATCTCCAAGAGAACCATGCCAATCCTATTTTAGCCAGATAGCCCATGTGTTGGAAAGTTATTCTCAAACTGCATTCACTTAGATGGTTAGACGACCTATTGGATGTTCATTTTCAGTACTTTATTGGCATATTTATATGTATCTTGTTACGTCCCTCTGAGGACCTGGTCCCTTTCCAAATATAGACGAGCAGGAGTATCCGCAGGAGTACGGACCTAGACCTGACGCTTCATATCAGACTGAGGAGGTCTTACCTTCGGATTATGTGTGATTCATTGCAGCTATTAGAGATTTTAGTTGATATTTCTTTTAGAGACATTATTCTTATATTAGAGTTGATCCTCTTCTCTCTTTAGTAGTTTTAGTATAGTCATTTTGCAGTAGATTTGTTTCCATCCTACTATCATACTTTGATACTCATCTTTGATATTCAGTTATTTATTCCTATTTATCTATTTATTTGTGCTGTGGATGAGATATAGATTGCGTGTGACTTGTTGAGATAGTATATTACCACTGGTGGATTGGATATTCATGTACAGCGTACGTGTGTATATGGTTTCCATATATTGGAGTTCGTATACATACGGCTGGCGTGTTACGTATTCCTAGTCCTACGTATTTTGGGACTGAGGCGTGACATATTTTTAGTGGTGGCCCATGCAGGTCGAGAATATATTGTCTCGGTTACGTTACGGTACCGAACAAGCCTGCGTATAGGAATAGAGTATAAGGATCTCATCCACGCTTGACTAAAACTTATCCTTCCTTTCAACTATCCTATTTAAATGCTTGCATCCTGTTTGATTCATGTACTTCTTCTAATCGTTTCGTACATCACCTGCAGAGAGATGGATACGCAAAATGGATGTACTGCTGCCGATGGTGACACACCTTCAGGAGTTAATGGTCAGACTCAAGGAGGGACCTCAACGATTCCTAGACTTCCAGGGCCAAATGGACAGACTCACAATCCAGTTCCATCTGATCTTCCCGCTTCACCTAATGGGAACCTTCCAGCTTTATTGACACCGCAGGATGGCCAGACACAATAGTTCAAATTCTTTCAGATGATAATGCAGGAACAGAGACAACAGGCTGCCACACTAGCTACAGAGCAGAGGCAGCAAGCAGCAGAGCAGAGGCAAGAATTTCTGGCAGCACTTGAGAGGATGGCTGCACAGGCTACTGTACCAGCTCAAGCACTAGTTCCAGTACCCCAAACTAGAGTTGGTTCAGTAAAGGACTTTATACAGATGGGTCCTAAGCCGTACAAAGGCACTGAGAGCCCAGAGGCGACTATAAATTGGATCACCCACACTCAAAAGTTATTGGAAGTATCGCAGTTACCTACAGACCTATGGATGATAGGTGTAAGGACGCTACTAGATGGTAATGCCCATCATTGGTGGGAATCAATAGAGCGTCAGTTGGGTACATACCAGACTTAGGAGCAGTTCTTGGAGTTCTTTGAAAGGAAGTACTTCCCGGACACCGTTAAAGAGGCATTGTACGATCAGTTTCTTCACTTGGAGCAGGTGAACCGAACAGTTGACGAATATGATGCTGAGTTTAGTCGTCTCAGTAAATATGGCGCTGCCCTGATACCGGATGACTTGGCCAAGGCTAAAAGATTTTACTGCAGGCTGACTCAGAAGCTCCAACACTACACTAGATCACGGTCCCGAATCTCTTATGCTGAATTACTGACAGAAGCCAGATTGCAAGAAACCATCAGCAGAGGAAAGGGAGGTCAGCTGAGGACACAACAAGGACCAGCAAGGACACAGCCAAGGCCAGCAAGGACGTAACAAGAAGGACCTATCAGACGTGCTTTGGCTCAGCAATAGTAGTACCAACACAGAGCAGGACCGTACCAGAATACGGAGAAGCCCCACTGCAGTTATTGTGGGAGACGCGGACACATTTTAAGAGACTGTCGGACTCGTTTGGGACAGTATATGAGATATGGTTCCAAACAGCATCTGGCAAGAAACTGTCCAATGCAGCAGACATTGACACTTCCACCGCCAGTTTAGAGACTAGCGCTTCCAGCACCGAAGCCAGCTCAACAGATGGCTAGACCAGGAGCACCTCGACCCCCAGCAGCAGAAGAATTTCAGCGAGGACCACCGCTACCTACCCAGGAGGATCAGTTCATGAGGGCCAGTCATGGACAGCCACAGAGGAATGGGCAAGCTTTTGCATTGGAAGTGGATGACATGGATCAGGAGGTTGATGTCATAGCAGGAGCCACCCACTCATTCATATCTTGCTTTTACTTTTCCTGCTGTGATATTGTTCGATACGGGAGCCACCCACTCATTCATATCATCTAGTTTTACGGCCAAACACAATATTGCCTCTACACCTTTATCTAGTTGTGTTAGAATTCTCACCGGAGGAGGAGTTGTACCTGTTAGTCGAATTTGTAGATTGTGTCCTATAGTGATTCGTAGCAGAGAGATGAACTCTCGACTCTTAGTCCTTTCTATGCCAACTTTTGATATTGTGCTTGGAATGGACTGGCTAAGCAAGTACCACGCTTTCTTCGATTGCTTTGGATGAAGTATTCTTTTTAAGGTACCCGGCCAGCCTAAACTTGAGTTTGCACGAGGATCTATAGAAATCCTTGATGGTATGCAGTTCACAATGGACGATATTATTTATCACCCCATTATTTTAGAATTTCATGACGTCTTTCCAGAGGAATTGCCAGGACTACCCCCAGATAGAGACATAAAGTTTTCAATTAAATTAGCACCGGAAGCAACACCCATAGCATCACATGTTTACCGATTGGCGAAGAAGAAGATGGATGAGCTGAAGGCACAGTTGAAAGAACTAGAGGAGAAAGGTTTCATCCGACCAAGTGCATCACCCTGGGGAGCACCAGTGTTGTTTGTACCAAAGAAGGATGGGTCAGTGCGTATGTGCATTGACTACAGAGCCTTAAATGCAGTGACTGTGAAGAATAAATACCCATTGCCACGCATTGATGACCTATTTGATCATCTTAGTGGATCCAAAGTGTTCTCAAAGATAGCTTTGAGATCAGGATATCACCAGGTGAAGGTACGAAAGCAGGACATCCCAAAGACCGCATTCAGGACAAGGTATGGACACTACGAGTTTTTGGTCATGCCATTTGGATTGACCAATGCTCTAGCTATCTTTATGGACTTAATGAATCGAGTCTTCCACCAGTATTTGGACCAGTTTATGGTCGTCTTCATAGATGATATACTTGTCTATTCAAAGAGCCACGAGGAGCACGAGAAGCACCTGCGGATTATTCTAGAGACCTTGAGGATAGAGCAGTTATATGCGAAGCTCAGTAAATGTGAGTTCTTCTTAGACAGAGTTTTATTTCTAGGGCATGTCGTTACGGGAGATGGTATTTCTGTTGATCCAGAGAAGATCTCGGTAGTCGAGACATGGCATGTTCCTAAATCAGCAGTGGAGGTGAGAAGTTTCCTTGGACTTTCGAGATATTATCGATGGTTCGTGGAGAACTTCTCAAGGATAGCAGCACCTATGACTCGTTTGACTTACAAGGACCAAGAGTTCCTATGGACCAACGAGTGTTAAGCCACTTTTGAAGAGTTGAAGAAGCGACTGACTACAGCACCAGTATTGACTATTCCATCAGGATCAGGAGGCTATGTGATCTACAGTGACGCATCAGGAAAAGGCTTGGGATGAATATTGATGCAGCATGGCAAGGTGAATGCATATGCATCAAGGCAGTTACGAGTACATGAGAAGAATTATCCGACTCATGACTTGGAACTTGCAGCCGTTGTATTTGCTCTGAAGCTATGGAGACATTACTTATATGAAAAACGAGTGGAGATCTATATAGACCACAAAAGTCTCAAGTATGTCTTCACGCAGAAAAAGTTAAATATGAGACAACGTCGATGGCTTGAGTTGATGAAGGATTTCGAGATAGAGCTACATTATCACCCAAGCAAGGCTAACGTTGTAGCAGACGCGTTAAGCCGGAAACCAGCAGCTTACTTCTTAACAACACAGAGAGAATTATTGGAGGACTTGCAAGAGCTTGGCATTGAAGTAATATTACCCGGAGTAGATGGGACACAGCCAACTTGCAAATACAATCATCACTAGTAGAGAGGATCAAGGCAGCTTTGCCTACAGACGCCAGATTCAGGAGATTGAAAGAAAGGACAGAGGCCGGAGAGCAGACATGATTGTGCATTCATGATGATGGGACATTACGATGTGGTGATCGTCTATATGTTCCAAATAGAGAGATTCGATAGGAGCTGATAACGGAAGCTCATATTTCGATATATTCTATTCATCCTGGAGGCACCAAGATGTATCGTGACTTACGACAACACTTTTGGTGGCATAGAATGAAAAGAGAGATAGCTCACTTTGTAGCCAAATGTCTAGTATGTCAACAAGTAAAGGCGGAGCACCAGAGAACATCAGGATTATTGCAACCACTTCCGATTCCAGAGTGGAAGTGGGAGCACATCACTATGGACTTCGTCACGGGTTTTCCCAAGAGTCCAAGTGGAAGAGATGTAGTATGGGTAATAGTAGACAGACTCACCAAGTCAGCCTATTTCTGACCTTTTAGAGTTGGCTAGTCTACAGAAGCTGACATATATATGAGGTACATCGTGAGATTGCACGACATACCAGTCAGCATTGTATCAGACAGGGATTTGCGTTTTATATCGTACTTTTGGAGGAGCATGCAAGAGAGTCTTGGAACTCGTCTGAAGTTCAGTACATCTTATCACCCGCAGACAGATGGGCAGTCAGAGCGTACTATTCAGACATTGGAGTATATATTGAGGGCTTGTATGTTAGACTTTGGAGGATCATGGGAGGACCACCTACATCTTGTGGAGTTTTCTTACAACAATAGCTATCAAGCGAGTATCCAGATGGCTCCGTTTGAAGCATTGTATGGAAGAAAGTATAGGTCTCCTGTGTGTTGGAGTGACGTGGGAGAACGTCAGATTTTGGGACCAGAGTTGGTAGTCAACACCGTTGAGACAGTGAAGAAGATACAAGGGCACTTGCGAGTTCATGTCTTCTTGAGGATATCACCTACCAGAGGCACCATTCGATTCGGAGGACGTGGCAAGTTGAGTCCAAGGTATATTGAAGCATTTGATGTGCTAGAGAGAGTGGGAGAAGTGGCATATCGACTTGCACTACCACCTTCACTGGAGGGAGTACATGACATATTCTATGTGTTGCAGCTTAGGCGATATGTGGTAGACAGCAGTCATGTTCTCGACCATTCGGAGATCACCATTGGGCCGAGCTTGTCATACCAAGAGCAACCCGTGGGAATCCTTGACCGTCGAGAGAAAGTATTGAGGAACCAGTCTATTCCCTTGGTTCACGTGGCATGGAAGCATGGCACGCCAGGAGAATTAACTTGGGAGTGCGAGGAAGACATGTGCAAATATTTTTCGAACCTATTCGTAGACCAAGGTAAGAAATTACTTTGTTAATTTATATCTTATACCATCCTTGACTTTCTATCGTGGCTTAGTTTTAATTTCGAGGACAAAATTTTTATAAGTTGGGTAGAATGTAAAATCCCTAGTTCTAAAAACTGTATTAATCTTTTAATTAAATTATTTAATTAATTTGTGGTAATTATGAGCTAATTACAAGAAATAGATTTTTTTAAAATTTTTATTTTAGGTGTTTGTGCATTTAAGGGATTTATGGAGCAATTTTAAATTTTTTCTAATTAATTCTATGAAGGAGACCCTTTGGACAGTTGCTAGCTTAATGGTATGCACTATAATAATTTCTAAATTTTCTATATATATATATATATATATATATATATATATATATATATATATAAGTTTTAGAAAAAGAAAAGAATATGAATTAGAAATTAGAAAGAAAAAGAAAGAAAAGAAAAAGGAAAAGAATTAGAAAATAAAATCCTAATGGATTCAAACCTAAACCTTAATGAACCCTACCCGACCCTTAGCCTCTACCCGCACCCGCACCCGCTTAAACAGCAGCAGCCGCGGCTGCACATACCCCCCGCGACCGCATATGAGAATCCCGCGTTCTCCCTATATATATGTGCTATAGTTCCAAACCCTAACCCTAAATATTGACACCACCAACCCTCGACCAGAGACGCCGACCTTCAGCTGCGACCACCGTCGTACAGCCGCAAGCCACCGGAGTCCCCCCCCCCCCCGCATCAACCGCACCGCGATAGAATTTGATCTGCAGCGTACCTGTGTTCACGTCTCGATTCTCGCATCCTCGCTCGACCAAACTCAACCCCGTCTTAACCGGTATGTTCATGACCTAACCCCTTCCATATCTGTATGTTAGTTGACCTCGAACAATGCGTAAACCTAGGCAAAAATAGCGACCAAGTTGGCAAAAAACGATAACTTTTGGGATCGCAGAAAACTGCGACAACTACTATGTTCACGGATTCGTATCTCCCACCACAGAGATCCGAATTCGGTTTTTCTTTTTGAGATACGAAGACCACCTAACCTAGTTTAATTTCTGTTATACAATAATTTATTAACTGCTGTATGTTAAATTAAATTAGATGGAAAATCCCGAAAATTTACTTTTTTCAGATTCCAAAATTTGTGATACAGAGCGCACCCCGCCAAACGGGACTACCCTGTCATGTACCAACTGTAACAAAAGGTGCGCACAGTATACCCAAACGTGTGGGCTTTCACGAAAACTGATTTGGACGCGTGTGCGCGTCGAAATCAGCCCGTATCCACAAAAATTCCACGTATCGCAACTTTTGCAGAACCCTGCGCCATTTAGTGTACGCTCGTCAGAATGCAACAAAACTTGCGCCACTAGACTCGGGGTATCATGCTGGTCCTGTGACCCAATTTTTACGCAATTATGAGATAGTTGACCAAGTCACCTATTGGCGGGCCACACTGTTAACTTTTTGGGCAAAATTGTGTTCGGCTCACTGGAATCCATATTTAGACATACCGTTCAGTTTGTACTGACTTTTAGAGTTTTTTTGACCTATAATTTGTCCCATTTAGAGACCGTTACCCCTGGCACACTTTTTGGTGCAAAGTGGGCCACACGTGGACCCCACTTTGACCCAAAATTACCGTTTTGTCCTTGTGTCCAAATTGAACGAAAGGGTAGTGATTTCTAGCTATCTCGCTTATTCTGGAAATATTGGTGATGTCTATTTCAGCATCCGGAGACATTTTTTCGGAGCCATTAGTTCCTGATCCCGTATCCTTGACATTTAGACGCTTACACTTTACAGATTTCTTGCCAGGCAAGTATACCTTGCCATTGTACTGTATTTTTATTCCATATGATGCATGCATGTTTTATTTCTGTTTATTTTAGTTCATATATCTTAACTGCTATATAAACTGCGCGTCCAAGGAAACTTGGGTGCAACGACGGTGTCGTCGTATTATATTTTTATTTATGTATATGCATTGGACCTACTTTATGAGACCATCCCATTATCATGAGGCATCCTATGTTTCATTTGCCATGACACTATTCTTACACGAGTGTGAGTCACATGTAGGACACGAACTTGCGTACTCGGCTATCCACTGGTACGTATAAGTCGTGCGCTGGATAGGGATAACTGCCGATAGAAACTTTGTATGCTAGTAGACCTGGCAGTTATTAGAGGTATTATCGTATCATGGATATGACATGCTTAGAGCATGGGGTGGAGAGAACAACAGGTAAGGCGTTTGGCCTCCTTTGTACTTTTCTTTATTCGTCCGGACGGTCCGCCGGAGCGACGGGTGGTGATGACCACTATATATTATATATTATCAGGCGGCCTCTGGCGTTCAAAAGACGACATGCTTTTTAGGCCCCTGGATCTCCAAGAGAACCATGCCAATCCTATTTTAGCCAGATAGCCCATGTATTGGAAAGTTGTTCTCAAACTGCATTCACTTAGATGGTTAGGCGACCCATTGGATGTTTATTTTCTGTACTTTATTGGCATGCTTATATGTATCTTGTTACGTCCCTCTGAGGACCTGGTCCCTTTCCAGATATAGACGAGCAGGAGTATCCGCAGGAGTACGGACCTGGACCTGACGCTTCATATCAGACTGAGGAGGTCTTACCTTCAGATTATCTGTGATTCATTGCAGCTATTAGAGATTTTAGATGATATTTCTTTTAGAGACATTATTCTTATATTAGAGTTGATCCTCTTCTTTCTTTAGTAGTTTTAGTATTGTCGTTTTGCAGTGGATTTGTTTCCATCTGACTATCATACTTTGATACTCATCTTTGATATTCAGTTATTTATTTCCATTTATCTATTTATTTGTGTTGTGGATGAGATATAGATTGCGTGTGACTTGTTGAGATAGTATATTACCACTGGTGGATTGGATATTCATGTACAGCATACGTGTGTATATGATTTCCATATATTGGAGTTCGTATACATACGGCTGGCGTGTTACGTATTCCTAGTCCTACGTATTTTAGGACTGGGGCGTGACAATATCGAGAAGAATGTGTTTGACAACATAATTAATATTGTAATGGACGTAAAAGGGAAGATGAAAGACAATCCGAAGGCTATGTTGGACTTGGAAGAAATATGTGGACGTCTTGCGTTGCATTTGATAGATAAGGGGAATGGAAAGTTAAAGCAGCTTAAGGCAATTTTCTCACTAGAGAAGGAGGATAAAGGAAGACTTTGTAGGTGGATTCCGGGTCTAAAATTTTCAGACGGGTACGTGTCGAACTTGAGAAGATGCGTAGACCTTAAGAAAAAAAACTGACGGGTATGAAGAACCATGATTATCACTGTCACGCCCCAGTCCCAAAATATCGAGGGACTAGTCACGTGGCAATGGCCAGCAGCACACACCGATAGACAAACCCAATTTAATGGATCCATCAGGGCGTACTTAAGCTGTAATACAACAATAAGGGTCTAGAAAGACTAATCTCATCCATAGAAATGAATACAACAATATCAGAATCATAAAGCAAGATCAATCTTAATAAAATATAAACTCGGGGAATAACCCGGTAATGAGTTTGATACATCTGTCAAGATACAAGAATAAATATAACCACTGCTAATACTAAGTATGGAAACAGTATACACTCAGAAGAATACCCTCGGCGATCACCTCGTCTACTGGATCTGGTACTGCTCCAGTGCCTGCTCCTGATAATGCTCCTACTCCGTAAACCTCGGGATAGATCTCATCTGCTAATCCTGGGAACATAATCCGGATCCAGGTCCTCAGGGGACATAATAAGGTACAGATAATACAAGCCAAAATAAATGCAATGCAGCAATAAATGAAACAATGGGGTAAACTATATAACCAGCTAAGTGATATGCAAGTGAGAGTTTTAGTCATACTCGGGCTGAGACTACTACAGGATCAGTGTCGAAGAAACCCATAGCAGTATTCTCTCGAAGGGCCAGAACTTGTGCCAAAGCTCTATATCAGAAACTCAGACACATCCAGATGGTAATATATATAATATAATCAGTCTTTTGTATGGTAAATCTCTCCCCACCAATGTAATCTCACATCTCATGTCCATGACACGCAGGATCAAAACTAATACAGCAAGTCATATAATGTCTATGAATAAAATATCTATGTCATAAAACCTGTATCCTACACAGAATCACCATAAATATCTCAGGAAGATTCTGTCTCATGAATAGTGTTAAGTATCCTGGGTCTATGTACTTGATAAGACAAGTACGAGAATGTAAAGGGTCATGATATCCATCTCTAGGTGACATTACACAACTCCGCGTACGGTATTGGCACCCGACTATTAGTCGAACGCTAAGTAAGTCACACGGTCCTAGGTCAAGCATGCACAACAATATAAATGAATCAAGAAAATATGTAACAAGACTTCAAAGTTGGCAAGGTACACTTGTCTGTGGTTTTGGCTCCAATTGTAGCTCTGACTTCAGTAGAAAATGCAGGTACTACTTCGGTTGCTGAAATAAATATCACCATTAGATTCAGAAAATATCAAATAGCTAGAAACGCCAGTCCTTAAGTCCAATTTGGACACAGGGGCCAAAATGACAGTTTCTGGTCAAAGCTGGATCCACATGTGGGCCACTTTGCTCCGAAAAACGTGTCAGGGTCAAAGGTCTCCAAATTTGTCATACTTAGTGTCAACAAGTTAGGAACGATGATACGAACCCAACGAAACTTCCAGAATTGGATTTCGATGAGCCGATCACAAAATTGCCCGTCGAGTGGAGCCGCGGGGCCCACGATAAGCGATTTTGTCAACGTTCTCAGAATCGAACCAAACTTGGGTCACAGGACCAGCGTATTGCTACGAGTCCGATGGCGCTAGTTTCGTCTCGATCCGACATGTATATACAAAGTTACGACGTATTCCAGAAAGAGCGGATATGGGGCGTTGTCGGCGGATATACGTTGATTTCGGTGTGCACGCACATCCAAATCAACTTCTGCGAAATCCCACACGTTCGTATCGACGGCGCGCACGTTTCGGTAAAGACCGCGTGCGACCAAGTCGTCCCGTTTGGTGGGGCGCACTCAGTTTCAGGGTGAAATAGGATGTTGGTTTTCCTGTTTTTAGATCGCGGTTCGCGATCACCACAGGATACGACGTACCGAGCGGGTTGTACGGGCATCGAGGGGGTCATGCGGTCTACGCGTCACAACTGATAGAACAAAAATCGGATCAGCGAGGAGAGAGAAAACGCTACCTGAACAGGGCTCCGTGAAATTTGAATTTCACGTGTCCGAATGTCTGCTTCGTGTCCTGCGTCAACCGTGTCCGGGTCGAGAGCTCCTGTGTTCGTGCTAATGCGGCTGTGTCCGGGCTATAGCGGCTGTGTCCGGGTCTCTGGGAGTGGGCGTTCGGGTCGGCGGAGGCCGTCGACGGCTAGGGCAGCGGTCGAGGAAGACGAGGGTGGATAGGGTGGTAGTCGAGTCGGGGAGAGAGATGCAGCGCTGGAGTCGGGTGCACTGGTGGGCGAGGTCGACGAGGGAGATCGAGTCAGGGTCGAGATGGAGGAGCCGGGGCCAGGGGAAGTCGAGGGCTAGGTGGAGGATGCGAGGGTGAGGCGAGGTCGTTCTGGAAGGAGGAGGAAAGTTAGGGCGGTGGAGATGGTGAGGCGAGAGGAGTCGAGCGGGGCTGGGCGGAGCAAGGCGAGTCTGGGCCGGTGGTCGAGGGGAGACGTTCGTCGGGGATGGCGAAGTTAGGGTGGCTGTGTCGTTGCAGAGGGAGGTACGGCGGAGGGGAGATCGACTGGGACGAGGGGAGGAGACGGTGCCAGGGGAAGTCGGGGTCGGGGCGCCGTGGGTCGGGGGAAGACGGAGGACTGTCGAGGGGAGGAGGTCGTGGGCTCAGGGGAAGATGAAGTCGGGGAAGGAGGAGGATACGGCGAGTCCGGGCGGAGCGAGGAGGAGGAAAGTGGAGGAGGGATATTAGGGTTCCGGTGGAGGGATGATTTATAGGGTTCGCCGGCCGGAACAGTAATTTCACTCGGATTTAGATTTAGGGTTTCGGTTAGGATTGGGTAACGGGTCCGGGTTCGGGTCCGTGGGTCGAGTTCACATGAATCCGGCCCGACCAGCTTAGTATATAAGTATGGGTTTGGGTCTGTGGGTTTCGGGTTCGGGTCTAGATCCGACCCGACCCGCTTAGGGCTGGGTTTGGTTCAGTTGAACCGGGTCTGGGTTGGTTTGGGTTAGTTTGGTTCAATTGAACCGGGTTTATTTTAGGGGTTTAATTCGGTCTATTTCTACATTGGTTTTTAGGGCTTTTAAAATGCTTCCGGAGTCCAATAAATTCTCGAAAAATTACCCTATGTCCGGTTTTCCATTTTACACCATAAAATATTATTTTTATAATATTTTAATATTATTTAACAGCAATTAAAAATCATTCAATCACAAAATACCTTAGTTTTAATTTCAGAAAAAACCTAAACAATTATGAAAAATCCAAATATTTTTTTTGAAAAATCAGGGGGTTTACAATCTACCCAACTTATAAAAATTTCGTCCTTAAAATTAAGATAGGGCAGGGAATCTCTATTAAATCTTACTTGATTACAGTCTAAAGAATTCCTCTTAAGTGAACATTGTGGTCTCTACTCAACTTAGAATTTACCCATCTATCATCTAAGGCTATACATCTAAGAAAGTTATGCCCCAAATTATGTTATTGAGTCCTCAAAGTTTTTAACACCAACATGTCATCTATGACATTCCCTTAATCATTTATAAAAAATAGTCACCAAACAATACGACTGGCCTGCGGGGTATATCTAGTACTGTCTATATATCAAACTTATACCAAGCACGATGTTTCGTCTTTCCGAAATAAGGGAAGACAGAGATAAATAATAAAGAGTTCAAGGGTGAGGTAATAGAATAAAAGTATCGGGATCAAGGCGTTTAAAGAATTCGAATGGGAATTATTATGGCAGTTGTGGACTGAAATCCTATTTTGGGCAATTCCTATTCACCTGCTCGCATCGGTATAGTGATGTAACGGATACGATAGGCTCAGACATATCTAGAGGGCAAGTACATTCGTCTACTAATTACTATATATCTCAATCCACGTAAATTAGTTGTACGAAGGGCGAACCAAGTGCACTATGGTTGATCAGACCGTAGTATACTGATTCTGAAATATATTAGTGTACATGTCCACTAATACATATGTCATGAACAAGCTCGATAAAGAATAAGCTTACAAAATTAGGCTATAGAATAGCAGCATAAGTAAAGTACAGCAAATTTAAGTACGCTAGATGATGATGAAAGGAGGTACAAATTAATCAAGTTCACAAAACAAAAACAAACAAGCAACCATAATAATAACAGACTCTACAACCTCTACAGTTATCATACAACCTCCTTGTCTAAGTCGACCAAATAGGGGCAAGGACCTCTAAATTCTATTGTCTGAATAACCACTATCTTCTTATACAAGTCTAAAGTTGTGTCATCCTAGTTTACTTCATCAATGGGTCAATAGGGCTAGGTGGTATTATGTTGTGAGGCATACTACCCAACTTAAAACAATAAACTAATACTGAAATCATCTTAAGGATACCGTGGAAACTCTTGTTAAGGTCTACGAGAAGGGGTCTTGGTACCTATTAGGGTATCCTCCTATATTACGTAGGTCATGGTCGTCTTAAGCCTTAGTCTTAGTGCTTATAGGACAAGTGTCGATAGTGAGGATAGAAGAGTTACTGGCCGTCAAGGGTAAGGGATCTAACTTGTATCGAGGTGGGGGTACTAATTACGTGACTTAAAGCTAAGGGGTAATCATTAGGTCATAATCTACAATAATAACTTAAACTGTCAAGTTCTAATTACCAATCACACAGCAAAAATTTAGAGTAACAACCAAGATAAACAATAAGAGGTGCACAGGAATCAAGGCAGGATGCAAGTCAAGAAAATTAATTCGAATCCGATATAGATGTTAAGAACGATTCAAGCAAGTGGATGAGATTCAAAAACTTATCCTATTTTTATTGCAGGCTTGCTCGGTCCCTAAGTTGAAACCGAACAATTTAGTCGTAGACCTGTATGGGCCACCACAAAAACTATGTCACGCCACAGTCCCAAAATATCGATGGCCTAGTCACGTGACAATGGCCAGCAGCACACACCGATAGACAAACCCAATTTAATGGATCCATCAGGGCGTACTTAAGCTGTAATACAACAATAAGGGTCTAGAAAGACTAATCTCATCCACAGAAATGAATACAACAATATCAGAATCATAAAGCAAGATCAATCTTAATAAAATATAAACTCGGGGAATAACCCGGTAATGAGTTTGATACATCTGTCAAGATATAAGAATAAAGATAACCACTGCTAATACTGAGTATAGAAACAGTATACACTCAGAAGAATACCCTCGGCGATCACCTCGTCTACTCGATCTGGTACTGCTCCAGTGCCTGCTCCTGATAATGCTCCTGCTCCGTAAACCTCGGGATAGATCTCATCTGCTAATCCTGGGGACATAATCCGGATCCAGGTCCTCAGGGGACATAACAAGGTATAGATAATACAAGCCAAAATAAATGTAGTGCAGCAATAAATGAAATAATACGGTAAACTATATAACCAGCTAAGTGATATGCAAGTGAGAGTTTTAGTCATACTCGGGCTGAGACTACTACAGGATCAGTGTCGAAGAAACCCATAGCAGTATTCTCTCGAAGGGCCAGAACTTGTGCCAAAGCCCTATATCAGAAACTCAGACACATCCAGATGATAATATATATAATATAATCAGCCTTTTGTATGGTAAATCTCTTCCCACCCAATGTAATCTCACGTCTCATGTCCATGACACGCATGATCAAAACTAATGCAGCAAGTAATATAATGTCTATGAATAAAATGTCTATGTCATAAAACCTGTATCCTACATAGAATCACCATGAATATCTCAAGAAGATTCTGTCTCATGAATAGTGTCAAGTGTCCTGGGTCTATGTACTTGATAAGACAAGTACGTGAATGTAAAGGGTCACGATATCCATCTCTAGGTGACATTACACAACTCCGCGTACGGTGTTGGCACCCAACTATTAGTCGGACGCTAAGTAAGTCACACGGTCCTAGGTCAAGCATGCACAACAATATAAAGAATCAAGAAAATATGTAACAAGACTGCAAAGTTGGCAAGGTACACTTGCCTGTGGTTCTGGCTCCAATTGTAGCTCTGACTTCAGTAGAAAATATAGGTACTAATTCGGTTGCTGAAATAAACATCACCATTAGATTCAGAAAATATCAAATAGCTAGAAATGCCTGTCCTTAAGTCCAATTTGGACACAGGAACCAAAATGACAGTTTCTGGTCAAAGCGGGGTCCACATATGGGTCACTTTGCACCGAAAAACATGTCAGGGTCAAAGGTCTCCAAATTCGTAAAACTTAGTGTCAACAAGTCAGGAACGATGATACGAACCCAACGGAACTTCTAGAATTGGATTCCGATGAGCCGATCACAAAATTGCCCGTCGAGTGGAGCCGCGGGGCCCACAATACGCGATTTTGTCAACGTTATCAGAATCGAACGAAACTTGGGTCACAGGACTAGCGTATTGCGCAAGTTTCGTCTCAATCCGACGTGTGTACACAAAGTTACGACGTATTCAAGAAAGGGCTGATACGGTACGTTGTCGGCGGATACGCGTTGATTTCGGTGTGCACGCACATCCAAATCAACTTCTGCGAAATTCCACGCGTCCGTATCGACAGTGCGCACATTTCGGTAAAGATCGCGTGCGACCAAGTTGTCCCGTTTGGCGGGGCGCACTCAGTTCCGGGGTGAAACAGGGCGTTGGTTTTCCTGTTTTTGGATCGCGGTTCGCGATCACCACAGGACGCGACGCACCGAGCGGGTTGCACGGGCATCGAGGGGGTCACGCGGTCGACGCGTCACAACTGATGGAACAGAAATCGGATCAGCAAAGAGAGAGAAAATGCTACCTGAACAGGGCTCCGAGAAATCTGAATTTTACGTGTCCGAGTGTCTGCTTCGTGTCCTGCGTCAACCGTGTCCGGGTCGAGAGCTCCTGTGTCCGTGCTAGGGCGGCTGTGTCCGGGCTATGGCGGCTGTGTCCGGGTCTCTGGGAGTGGGCGTTCGGGTCGGCGGAGGCCGTCGACGGCTAGGGCAGCGGTCGAGGAAGACGAGGGTGGATAGGGTGGTGGTCGAGTCGGGGAGAGAGATGCAGCGCCGGAGTCGGGTGCACTAGTGGGCGAGGTCGACGAGGGAGATCGAGTCGGGGTCGAGATGGAGGAGCCGGGGCCAGGGGAAGTCGAGGGCTAGGTGGAGGATGGCGAGGGTGAGGCGAGGTCGTTCTGGGAGGAGGAGGAAAGTTAGGGCGATGGAGATGGTGAGGCGAGGGGAGTCGAGCGGGGCTGGGCGGAGCAAGGCGAGTCCGGGCCGATGGTCGAGGGGAGACGTTCGTCGGGGATGGCAAAGTTAGGGTGGCTGTGTCGTTGCAAAGGGAGGTACGGCGGAGGGGAGATCGACTGGGACGAGGGGAGGAGACGGTGCCAGGGGAAGTCGGGGTCGGGGCACCGTGGGTCGGGGGAAGACGGAGGACCATCGAGGGGAGGAGGTCGTGGGCTCAGGGGAAGATAAAGTTGGGGAAGGAGGAGGATACGGCGAGTCCGGGCGGAGCGAGGAGGAGAAAAGTGGAGGAGGGATATTAGGGTTCCGGCGGAGGGATGATTTATAGGGTTCGCCGGCCGGAACAGTAATTTCGCTCGGATTTAGATTTAGGGTTTCGGTTAGGATTGAGTAACGGGTCCGGGTTCGGGCGCGGGTCGAGTTCACATGAATCCGGCCTGACCCGCTTAGTATTTAAGTATGGGTTTGGGTCTGCGGGTTTCGGGTTCGGGTCTAGATCTGACCCGACCCGCTTAGGGCTGGGTTTGGTTCAGTTAAACCGGGTCTGGGTTGGTTTGGGTTGGTTTGGTTCAATTGAACCGGGTTTATTTTAGGGGTTTAATTTGGTCTATTTCTACATTGGTTTTTAGGGCTTTTAAAATGCTTCCGGAGTCCAATAAATTCCCGAAAAATTACCCTATGTCCGGTTTTCTATTTTACACCATAAAATATTATTTTCATAATATTTTAATATTATTTAACAGCAACTAAAAATCATTCAATCACAAAATACCTTAGTTTTAATTTCAAAAAAATCCCCAAAAATTATGAAAAATCCAAATAAATTTTTTTAAAAAATCAGGGGGTTTACAGTCACATATTCATGGAGAGGTTAATTCTCATTGTATTTTGAAAATTCTTACTGCATGTCATTTTAGATCTATTAACACAGCTCAGCATATTCTTCAGAGATCTTTGTTCTACTAAGTTGCTCATTGATCGTCTAGAAAAGCAAGAGAAGGACCTTGCGGTAACACTGTGCAAACTTAAGAAGGTGTTTCCTCCTAGATTCTTCGACTCCATGGAGTATTTGTCAATTCATCTTTCCTATAAGGCACATGTTGGTGGATCTGTCGGTTATTGATGGATGTACCCGTTCGAGCGGCATCTGAATCACCTAAAGAGAAAGGTAAAAAATAAGGCACGGTTGATGGTTCTATTTGTGAAGCTTATATTCTCGAGGAGATTATAAACTTTTGTTCGACGTATTTCAAACCTCATGTTGCTACTAATAGAACGAGAGCTCCTAGAAATGACGACAGATATCAGGAATCTAATGATGCAATACTGAAAGTATTCAATGCATTCGTAAAGCCTTCGAGGAAAATGAAGAAGAGATATTTGAATGACGACGATCTAAGGACTGCTCAGTTGTATATATTACTCAATTACAACGAGGATAAAGTAGAGAATCTAGAGTAGTAAGTAATTAATATGTCAACATTTACGTCATCTCAATGTAATAGTATAAGCTAATATTATGCTACTAATCGGCGGTTGCTTCATTATTTTTTAGCACATATAATGATGAGCTAAGGTTGGTTAAACCCTACATAACAGACGAAGAAGTAGAACAAGAAATGATATGTCATTTTTTCTTAGTTGAGCGCATATGTCAGGAGCTCGGTAATTACTTTTTATGTATGCATTTGCATAATAAATAACTTACTATCGCTTCTTTGGTATTTAGGTCAATTGTATAATAACCCCGATACTTAATCTATTAGAACTCTAGCCAAGGGACCAATTATTTCCATCAAAACATGGCCAAGTTACTGTGTGAATGGGTTTAGGTTCAAGTCAATAAATGCTCTGATCAGAGACAGCTTCCTGGATCTTTATGCCATAAAAAACAGTTGTTTGTGTATAAAATCTTTGAACTATAAAGACGTCGATCCAGGCAATAATTTCTTTGGCATCTTACGAGAGATTGTGGAGTTGGCATATAATTATGGCACAGAACCTGCTAAGATCGTGTTATTCAAGTATGAATGGTTTGATCTGATTCAAAATCAAGGTTAAAAAATTAACAAGTATGGTCTTGTGAACATAAACTACAAGCGTAGATATCAAGGCTACGAACCATTGGTCCTATCAAGTCAGGCTCAGCTCTTGTACTTCACAACTTATCGTAGACGAAGAACAATAAGGTTGGACTGGTTGGCAGTATGCAAGACTAAAACTAAAAATACCTTCGACATTGATGAAATAGCTTATCAGGAGGACGCGCTACCTCTTGTAACAAATATTGTAGATGTGGACTCAACGAAAGTTAGTCATTACATGACTAATAATGTAGACGAGATAAAAATTATCTGAAGCAGAAGATGAAGATGAAGTAGATGAAAGTGACGATGAGGAGGAAGAGGAAGACGAACGAGATGAATTTTTTGAAGATGATTGAAAATAAAATAAATTCATTTGGACTTGTGACATGCATTACATTTTGACTGTAGAATATACTATCCATTTAGACTTGTGACACTACTTGTTATTTACTGTGCAATTTTATTAATATTGTGAGATATGTATAATATTTTAACTGTAGAATATACTATATATATTTGTTTATTTGTTCTATCATCATATGTTGCTATCAGGTATGACAAGACAAGGCAAAGCGTTTGGCAGATCCCGAGGTAGACGGAGTGCTCCTCCGGTACTGCCTACTGCTGGTTCTGGATCCTCGTCGCCAAGTACTCCAGTATATCGACCAGTCACATCTCCGACTGCGATGATGTTATGTGGCAACACTCCTGGGATGAGTAGTTCCAGGCCTGAGACTACTCCCTCGTCCAGTATTCCTTCTGTTGACGAAACCATGGAGACAGATGAGCAGATGGCGGAGGTTGAGCCGATTCCATCTCCGTATCAACGAGATCCTCTATGCGCACCTCCGAAAGAGACGAGGACAAAGATTTGGGCCGACAGTATAAAGTAAGTCAATTAGTTGGTTTATCTTCATATATATCGTGTATTTCTTTATTCATCATATATTCATTTTTTCATGAATATAATTATATTTGTATAGATATCGTCCATCGTTACTACAGAGATGCCTGGGCCACTTTCTGAGGTACAACTATGGTGGCCCTTGGATCTGTCATACCCCAATTTTGAGGAATCGACAGTCATCTCGGGACGTGATGTCGTGTGTGCCTAGGTTACGGAACACACAAAACCAAGGTATTTGATATAACGAACACGTATTCAGAGTACGCGGATAATTGAACACGATATTGAAACAAAAAAAGTTCTTTTTATTAATATTTAACATTATTTACAAACTCTTGAACAAGTACAAAAGGTTATCGTACGGGCTTACAAAAGTGGATGCAAAATGAGATAGTCGTCCGATACATTACATCATTTTACTAAAACTTTAAATATTATAGACACCTTCGGACGAAGCTATCGTTTTACCACGGAGCTGCATAGGGTATATGCACGAGCTCCTGGAACTTCAAACACGCTTCAAAATGGTACGAACAGGGCGTGCCGGTAGGTGGACAGGATTGGGAAGACGCCTTAACTCCTTGCAGGGTCGCCTTGGCGTGGATAACCTGTTTCAACGAGGGTCAGTACATCAAAATACACTGGTGAAGGCAAGCTAACCCAACTATACTAATCAACCATTATTTATGTAAAGCATGCAAGTTATTATGTAGCCTTTCTAAATTGCCTTATATCAAGTTTCAAGCAAGCCATAGATATGGAAATTTACTGAAATAAATATGCCACCGTTCGGTGACTTTACCTGTCAGTCTAAACCACCTGCACAAAATTTACCATGATCTACCCTGCCATGAAGACATAGTTAGCTTATATTGTTTAAATATATGAGGGGTTACTAGCATGATGACATAGTGGACGAGTTATAGTTCAAGGATGGAATGGCATGCAACATAAGAAACAAGAAGTTACAGGCTATCCCGTCCAAAACAGGCGACTATCAGTGAGTTCTGTCCAGATCGGATCGGTGCCAGTGCCACAACAACCTTCCTCAGGAACTAAGACCTTGTGCACAAGTTGTCCGTGACCAAGCAAAGTATAAACTAAGTAATCAAATGATGCAGTTCAAGGAAACACAAGCACGAGACAAGTAACATGGCATGATCTATTTTTCATAGTCTTCCTGATCAGTTATTACATAGTCAAGTATATTTTATACATAGAACAATATTAGAAGAATATGTTCTAACTAGAATTGAAACACAATTAAAGAATATTCTAAGCGAACTAACATGTAGCAAGGTAACCGTTCACAAGTTGATTGACAAACATAAAGTAATCCAAGTCTATTCCATGTTATCTTGACATATTTTAGTTATTATGGTATCATTTGATCGGAACAATCAAGGGAGCAAGATTACTTGGTGTGAAGACTTGGAAGAAGGATCAACTAATCAAAATATAGCCACTCACAAGTTGGTTTAAAAAGAAAAAGAAAAAAGGGGCTTCAAGACTCCGCTCTCGCGACGCCTACTGCATGATCACTTGCATTGCCACAAACAGTTGATCAATACCTCCACTCCTCTTTTCTAAGATCGAAACGAAAGCACAGTTCAACGAACGAAAGCAATAAAATCCATCAAAACCGTTCAAGAAAATGCAACTCAAAAACCAACTCGAAAGCACGAAAGCAACAATATGATAAGCGGAGAGGTTCCTCTTGACTCTGCCGCTTAATCCATCAATAGGACACAGTCTACTGAATATGGAAATCAATTCGGAAGAAGCCAATCCATAACAAGAAAAAGATCTTGATTCAATCTATCCGATCGAACAATACCGAAAGTATTTCTTAGCCGCGCTCCCCAAATAGGGGGCATGGGGCACCACATCCAAACAAACTAATAGGAAGTCTCGTCCTTGAACTTAGGCATAGGGCCTACCACTATAAAAAAATAAAGAAATTGTTCCTTCATCTCAGACTCAAGCTTCCACGTGGACTCTTTAACTGAATGATTTCTCCAAAGTACGCGAACGAGAGGAACTTAACGACTACGAAGCAGCTTTTCCTTGTGATCCAAGATCTGTACAGGCTGTTCGACATATAACAAGTCCTCCTTCAAGTCTAGTTGATCAAAATATACTACATGACTCAGATTGTATACGTACTTCCTAAGTTGCAAAATATGGAAGATATCGTGTACCTCTGATAATGACGGTGGCAGGACAATCTGATATGCGACTGGGGCAACTTGGTTGAGTATTTCAAATGGGCCGAGGAATCTCGGACTTAGCTTCCCTTTTGCTCCAAATCTAGTGACTCCTTACATGGGCGAGACCTTAAGAAATATATGATCGCCTTCTAATAACTTAAGTGGTCGACGGTGCGCATCTGAGTAACTCTTCTGACAGCTTTGTGCTACCTCCAGCTGCTCGCGGATCAAACGAATCTTTTGGACGGTTTGCTCGACGAGTTACGGGCCAAGAATTTGTCGTTCGCCAACTTCATCCCAACAGATAGGGAATCTACACTTCTGCCCATACAATGTCTCATACGGCACCATCTGACTGTTGGATTGATAGCTATTATTGTATACAAATTTGGCTAATGGTAGATGCATGTCCCAAGTTGACTTTAAGTCAAAAGTACAGAGCCGTAACATGTCTTCGAGGATCTAGTTTACCCGCTCAATTTAGCCGTCTATCTGAGGATGGTAGGCGGAGCTAAACTTTAACTTTGTTCCCATTGCTGACTGAAGACTCTCCCAAAAGCGGGATAAAAATTTTCTATCTCGGTCGGAGACAATGGATACGGGCACACCGTAGAGTCGAACGATCTCATCGAGGTAGATCTACGCCAGATGGTCTCCAAGCAACTTTGATAAAAAGAAAGTGAGCTGACTTGGTGAGTAGATCGACGATGACCCAGTCGGTATTATTTTTTTGTTACGTATTTGGCAAACGAAGAATAAAATCCATGGTTTTCTGTTCCCATTTTTACTCCAGTATAGCAAGGTTCTGCATCTCCCCGTCTGGTTCTGGTGCTCGACCTTTACTCGCTGACAGGCCATACACTGCGACACAAATAGAGATATATCCTTCTTCATGTCGTGCCACCAAAATATCGTACGAAAGTCTCGATACATCTTCGTGATGCCTGGGTGTGAAGTCTAACTCGCATAGTGGGCTTCCGTAAGTATCTTTTTTTTAGGTTTGCATTGTTAGGAACACACAATCTCCCCTTTACTTACATCATTCCATCCTCACTCACCACAAAGACGGTCGTCTTTCCTGCTGAGATAAGCTTGCGTATCTTTTCTAGGAATAGGTCGTCGTTCTGAGCGGACTTAACTTTCTCCAATAGGACCAGTTCGAGGCTTAACTGAGCCAACTGCACACCATTGTATCTGATTTGGAGTGTAATGCTCAAACTTTCCATATCCCATTTAAGCATGTCGTTGATAGCTAAACTCCCTGCAAACACTCGACTCAGTGTCACGCCCCGATCCTTTAAGGTCCGATTGTCCTTACTTGGTCTCTACAGAATCGATCGTCCTCGCTTGGACGCGATGTCGTGCAAGCCGAAGTTGCGCTTGCACCAGGCATAGTACCTGCACAAGACACAAGTCAGACAAAAATATACATATATAGGCACAGAATAAAATACAGAGAATCAAAGTTGAATACATTTGATAGGAACGCATAATACTTCTTTATTGAATACTTGAAGATTGGATTACAAAGTACTTATTTGGCTGAGTTACAAAATATGCCATAGATGGTGTAGTGCCCCGCTCCGCGTCGGCACTATGTACAAGAGATATCGATTTGCTGACTCAAAAATGATATATTCTTTAAGAGCTCCTTGTTGAAGTAGGAGATGAATGATGAAGGTGAGTGGGCAGAACTTTGTTCTCTGATTTTTGCACGCCTTAATAATGAATCTGAGTTTTCGAATGCTTGTTTGCTTAAGAAGATAGTTTCATAAGAAGAATGATAGAACCTGCCTTGCATACTTAATGAGAGAACTCACATAGCTTGTCTTTGAAACGAACTGGCCTGCTTAATTAAAGAGAACCTGAAATGCTTGTCTAAGAGTAAGAGATTGCTTAAACATGTTTCACTATCGCTTGTGTTTCAAGAGAACCATATCGTGCTTGAACTTGTTCAGAGAGGAAGGCTAGTCCGCACAGAGATAGATGGTCTGCTGGTTCATCTCGTCTGCATCCTAAAGTTTATCTGATAGTGTTTCATGCTTTCGCATCGGTCGAACAATAGCTATTGGTGAAGAGCTAAACCGTGGTCATGGCTGCTACCATGATAGTGAAGAGCAACCATGAGTCACAGCTGCTAATAGCATCAGATAAATTATTCATTGGTTAGCTGGATTATCGCTATCGATCCTGAGTTTCTCGGGGACCGAAAAGCATATAGATAGTTCATCGTATTGGCTTGTTAGAGGATAGTTCCTAGATGTGCATTGTCCCTAGAGTCTTTGAGTATAGCTCACGAGACATGCTGTGCACACCCTGATAGTAGAACAATCGGCTTGCCTTGTCTGTTTGAAGGAATCAAACATAAACTCTGTTTTTAAATTTTTTCCAAAAGAAGTAATTTGACTCCGTTCTTGTGCTGCATGTAACGAACATAGGTAAAACTAGAAAGATCACTAGTAATATAATATTTTATAATATAATTATTTAGTGTTGGTTTTAGTGAATGTTGCTTCTGTTCAGTTGATTTTAGACTCACCAGTACTTTCTCCAAAGTGCTGACCCACCAACAGTTTACTTGTTCGCAGGTGTTGGATCGTCCGAAGAAGCGATGGGCGTGCCTCATCCCCAAGATCCAGAAATCTGGTTTCGATGCCTTGAGCCGTATCGATTGCCTTGAGCTGCTTTCGTATAAAGAGGCATAATGTATGTAACGATGCCATTGTAAGCAGAGAACCCTGTGCCTCGATTTGCCCCGTATACTCAGATGGATAAATGTTTGCAACAATGTCCCTCCGCTACTTACTCGATAGATGCGATGATAGCCAAACTTTAACGATGTTGCCTTGTGCGGGCGCAACCCCAGGCTCGCACGGCATCATGTCCCGGTAGCAAATGACTATACACCCCGCAAAAGCGCCGAGACATGGTGATTCGCGCCCGGCGGGGGCGTTGGTCGGGAGACCTTCGGGATTAGGGCGTGACAGATGGCTACATCCCTTTTTACAAACCCAAAACTAGCCACAACGCCCATATATTATGTCCTTGTAGTAGGACCCAAAATCAAAACAACCAACAGAAGAAGAACTTGCACACTGGAGAGGAAAGCTAAGGAAGCAGCACGAGCACAGTTTCGTTGGATGGATGCACTAACACTGGATCAAAATGCTCGCCAAGCTCTCTCTACCAGAATCTGGAGATTTTTTTTTTCCACAAATGTGGGTCAGTGCTACAACATGTACCGGTGAGCGACCATGGCCAAACTCACCTAGAAATCCACACTAAGAAAATATGTGAAGCTAGATTTATTAGGTGATCTTTCTAATTGTCTAGTTTTTTTAACAATAATTGAACCATGCATATGATAATTTCTTACCCCGGCTGAACGGTTATCCCTGCAGCAGATACACAAGTTAGCAACAATTTGCATATATAAATTTAACTTATGTATCAATCTTGGTATCAAATAATAGGTATAAAAGAAGACAAACCTAGCATGCGACCTAACTATATGATAGCCCATGAGTTGCCCAACTGATGGACAACAAAACCCCCTAGATCCCGTGGGACCGGAACATCCGGGTGCTCTCACAATCTCCTCCAGATCGACCGATTCCCAGTGCCCCAAGAATCGTTCGAGAGACTATTTACCTTGTGCACAAGTTGTCCGAGACCAATGCATGACAAGCAACATTCTATCAGATAAAAACTATTAGGATGCACTAAATATGAACAAGCAAATTACTATCTAATAGCCATACCCCCTAAATCCCATAGGACCGGAATATCAGGGCGGGCTACTAGACTTTTCTCCTTCAATATTTTACATGGGACACAATCACTAACCATAAAAGGTTCGATACACGATTTAGTGGCACAACAGGTGAGAAAGATACAAACATTAACTAAAGTAAAGCAGTAACTTTTTATACATTTTTGTATGCAGTTCATTTCTTTAAGCATATCTTGTAGTGAATTAACATAGAACTAAGGAACATGCAACTGAGTAAACTAGCGATCATTTTATTAGACGTGCAGACTAAAGGATTCATCGAAAGGCCTAAGCCACTCACCAATTGAATCGAACGAGAGAATGGGAAAGCCTTATGCAATGGTCACTCATTGATTATGCGTTCTGAAATTGCAATAATACTTGGTTAGCATCATTCGATCTCTTTCTCTTACGATTCGAAAAGAATGTGCAAGCAAGAAAAGGGAATCATGAAAACCAAGTCATCGAAAGCAAGACAAAACACAAAGTAACACAAAACCAAGCAGCAAAACAACCAACGAATACTCTTGGACTCATTTTAATAGAAGCCGTTCCATCAGTTTGAAGGGTTCATTGTATTTCATCCGTGTTGATTTGGCGATAATATTTCCCCGAGAATCGATTCTCAACCAAGTCAAAGTA
Source organism: Iris macrosiphon (assembly GCA_036927795.1). NCBI lineage: Eukaryota > Viridiplantae > Streptophyta > Magnoliopsida > Asparagales > Iridaceae > Iris > Iris macrosiphon. The sequence continues at coordinate 75,405,868 of JAYESA010000015.1, read as the reverse complement.
ACAAGTGTTCCATAAGTAACCCTCTAGGAGCGGGACATTACACTCAATGCATCAGCTACAATATTCACTACCAAAATATGATAAAACAACGATGTTTTTAGCGACATCATAATAAAATGTCGCTAATATTAAAGACTTGAGCGACTCTAAAAATAAATATCGCTATACGTCGTTGTTAGTGACACATAGCGACGTTTAGCGACTGTACTTCAATTTTTTTAAGAATAGTCGATATAAGCTTCTTTAATATCTCTAAACGTCGCTGAGTTTTTCTATTTAGCGACGTATTTACCGACGTTTCTTCTTTCGATTTTAGCGACATTTTTAGCGACGTCGCTAACGTCATAAACTTTTCAATTAGTGACGTTTAGCGACATCTATTAATGATGTCGCTAATTTTTTTAATATAGGGTTCATGATTTTATTTTCTTCCATTCTGTCGATCCCCTTCCCAAAATTTTGAAACCCCTCCTCTTTCCCTCCCCCCTCCGGCGTCCTCCTCCTCCCCCTGTCCCGACCCCCCCCGGCTCTCTCCTAGCCCCCCCTCCGGCTCCCACCCCCGGAGCGCCCCCCTCCATCACAGATTCTCCCTTCCGGCGTGACTCCTCCCCTCCGACGACCTCGAGCTTCACCTCCTCCTCCTCTAGGTAAACCCTAACCCTATCTCTCTCTCTCTCTCTCTCTCTCTCTTTCTCTCTCTCTCACAGATACAGACACGATATGACACTGACATAGACACGACACACACACACACACACACTAACACGACACACACACTATAATAGACAAACCCTAACACATACACGACACACACACTGACACAGACACGACACACACATACACTAACACAGACATGACACACTATCACAGATACACACACTGAGACAGACACGACACACACATACTGATACATACAAAAGTTTGATAATGTGAAAGAAGTTGATCTATCGTATCGAATTGTATCTGACATAAAGAACATGTTGGATCAAAAGTCTATATCCATCTATGGATATTATCTTCTGTTGAAATAGAATTTGTGAGAAACCGTCATACAAACAAAAGTACTCTCAGGCAAATATGATTTAACATCCATACCTTCTTCCAACTTCTAAACTCTGATTATAAATGCTGGTTTAGATTGGGATATTTGTTTTCGTGAATGAGTCTATAAGCCAATTTAGGTAAGGATTGATTCCATTGCTTATTTTTCATCCCTACAAGTTGGATCAAAAGGTAGTTGAGTGATGGTAGAGGCCTCGGGGGGAGGGGGGAGGTGATGAATAAGATCATACTTCCAAGAACAAGTAGCATTGTCAATAAGATCACTAACCAATAGAGCATGTTGATGAGCACATTGCATACCCACAACTCTAAATTGTGGGTCTAGAGGAACCATGGAACGTGTCATAAACTGATATTAGTTCCATTGCCCACTGACCAGTAGAGCATTATTACTCAAGTAATCTCTACTTCTGAGGATGCTGGACCTTATACAAGAGAAGGTAGAGGTTATATTCTTTCACTTGAAATAATGTTAAGCTTACTATATCGATAAGCTTATGGCTATGTCATTCCTATCCATTATTTGGCTTAACGTGTTGTTAAAGATGGATTAATTAATAATTTGAACGTGAAATTATATCGACTTATAACCAATAGGCTAGAGACTCATTATAATATATATATATATATATATATATATATATATATATATAGAGAGAGAGAGAGAGAGAGAAAAGTACACACTGACACTGACACCAGTAGATATTTGATAGCGGACACGACACATACACAGACATAGACACGACACGGGATACGAAATAGATACATACACTGATATGACACGGGATATGACACAGACCCTAACCCTAACCCTATCTCTCTTTACTGATATGACACAGGATATGACACAGACCCTAACCCTATCCGAGTTAATTAGACACAGTCTTGGGTATCAAGTGAGGTATTGTGCAGTGCACACTTGTGCACAATGCAATGAGGGGGTGTGTGTGTGTGTATATATCATTGAGTATGTATTTTAGTCAAGATATTGTGTTTGGGCCCACACTTGACATTTATAATATCAATATAAATAATATCTACCGGGCCTAAACTCTCTTAATTTTTGTTTCATAATCTATATAGGGTTGACACTATATATCTACCGGTGTAAATGTCAAGTATGGATATCCAGGAGTATATCAGTGAGTGTCAACAAATGGATATCCATGACTTGACTTTTTAATTAGAAAGTCATGACCTAAACAAATGTCATGTATGGATATCTACGATACAGAGTTGACACTCACTGATACACTGATATACTATAATAGGAGTATCAGTGCATGTACTATATTTAAATGAAGAAGATGAATTTTTAGAAGAGGGTTGAAAATATCAATATGAAATCCATTTAGACTTGTGACATATACTGTAATTTAAACTATTTTTTGAATGATTTTTATTCATCTTTGCATATCTAGAGTGAGTGTCATTTAGATAATATATACTACCAAATATTTACATGAGTATATACTTGAACGATGTCTATTCATCTTTGCAGAAGTATAAAAAAATGGATTAGAATTACTATCTGCATCATCATTCGTGGATGTACAACCGTCATCCTGATGACATGTACGATATGTGGGATGAATTCATAGAGGATATATAGCAGTTCCAGCAGTTCGCCAAGGCGTTCCCTCAGTACATGGAAGGTACCAAAATTAAGTGTCCGTGTGTGAGATGTCACAACTTAAAATATTATCCAGAAGTAGAAGTCATATATCAATTGAACTCGAAGGGTTTCATGCCGAATTACTATCAGTGGACCGCACACGGAGAACTTGTGTCTTTAGCATCGAAGTCAGAGACTTATATGGAGCCGTATATGGATGTCCACGACCACGCTGCTTACGACGACGGGTGGGTAAACATGGTTTTTGATGCGGCGAGGCCTAGTTTTAATCTGGACAATCATGATGCAGCTAAGGAGGCACTGAATGCCGATGCTGTAAAGTTCATGGAGCTACTGGAGAATGCAAGTACTCCATTATATCCTGGTTGTGAGGATCATTCACCATTGGAGGTGGTTACAAGATTATTGAGCATCAAGTCCGATTTTAACATATCGCAAAAATGCTACAACCGACTGATGGAGTTGATTATAGAGATCTTGCCAGAGGGTGCTAAGTTGCCTAAAGACTTCTACCAATCTAAAAGGATGGTGAGATCGCTCTGGATGGGATACGAGATAATTAATACATATCTTAACGGGTACATTTTGTACTATAAAGACGACAAGGATGAAGACGCATGCAAATCTGTGGTGCTGATCACTACAAGGCCACTGGTAGAGGAATGTTTGTCGGTACAAGGAAGCCTACCGATTCAATGCACTACTTGCCTTTGACGCCGCGGTTGCAGAGGTTGTTTATGGTGAAGGAGACTGCAGAAAATATGAGTTGGAATAGGCGGGAACAGATCGAAGGAGTATTGGATCATCCATCCAATAGAGAAGAATGGAAGCACTTTGGTCGAGAGTATCCATATTTTGCTTCGGATCTGTATAATATCATATTGGGGCTCTCCTCCGACGGTTTTACCCCATTCATACTTTCTGGCTCCCAGTATCCGCGTGTTGGCCTGTGATTGTCACTTCGTACAATCTATCGCCTTGGATGTGCATAAAGACTCCGTATATGTTCCTAACCATTATTATCATGGGTCCGAACAATCCGAAGAGGAACATCTATGTGTATTTACAACCATTGATAAATGAGTTAAATCAACTGTGAGAAGTAGGTGCCAACACGTACAATATTTCTATAAAGCATAATTTTTAGATGAATACAGCACTTATATGGACCATCAATGACTTTTTGGCCTATGGAATATTATCGAGATGGAGCACTCATGGTCGTCTCTCATGTCCATATTACATGGAGTGTACTAAGGTTTTTCATTTGAAACACGGAGACAAATCGTACTTCTTCGATTATCATCAATAATTTCTGCTGAAGGATCATCCGTACTGGAGGGAAAAAAATGCTTTTCGTATGGGCATTGTGGAGAAGGTTAATCCACCGCCAAGGTGGCCCTGATACACGATATAGAAAGAGGTAAAAGATGTACCAAGTGCTATCGAAGAGCCTGCTAAGTGGTACAAGTATGACATATTTGGTCCACCCATAACTGGACGAAGAGGAGTATATTCTAGGATCTGCCATATTGGAGCAACAATCTGATCAGACATAACCTTGATTTCATGTATATCAAGAAGAATGTGTTTGATAATATAATTAATACTGTAATAGAGGTAAAGGGGAAGACGAAAGATAATCTGAATGTTAGGTTGGACTTAGAAAAAATATATAGACGTCCTGTATTGTATTTGATAGAGGGGGGAAATGGAAAGTTAAAAGCAGCCTAAGTCAATTTTCTCACTGGAAAAGGTGGATAAAGGGAGACTTTGTAGGAGGATTCAGGGTCTAAAATTTTTAGATGGGTACTGTTGTCTGATAAAATAAATGAAAGATATGAAAACGAGGCTTTATACGAAAATCCGCTCTTTATGTTTACAAACAAGCAGTACAATTAATCCTATACGAGGATGTCGAGTACAATTTTTTTATCTGGGTAAATATTGCTATAGTTGTCTGATCTACAGTCGATCACTTTATCCCTTGGACCACACGATGATGAAGAAGTGCCATAGAAGACAGTAAGCAGCTTCGAAGGTTGCTAAAGAGAGTGGATGCTCGATGCCAAAGTTGTCGATCGCTACTCTTTGCCTGAGCTCTGGATTCTTCTCTCTCTCGACCGTTTTCTCTCCTCGATCTGATACTCTATTTTTTGACCTTTTTTCTGCGACCCCCGACCTCTGTTGATAGAGGTCTCTATTTATAGAGTTTTAGTGACAGTGACCACTCAGTCGGTGTAGAAACCGAGTAGTAGAAAGTACAACACCCTTTTACACGATGGTTACAATAACCATTGCCTGCGTATAGATGACCTTTTGAATAAGCGTGTGACGCATGTCAATTAAGAGACAACGCGTATAACTGCTGCGAAATCACGGCGTAGAAGCCACGTAGGTAGTTATCCTTTGTGTAGAAGAGGTTGGCGTCGAAGCCAATAACTGTCACTATAGCGTAGAAGCCAAGTAGGCATAGAAGCCGAGTAGGCGTAGAAGCCGAGTAGGCATAGAGGCCGAATGGGCGTAGAAGCCGAGTGGGCATAGAAGCCGAGTGAGCGTAGAAGCCGAGTGGGCGTAGAAGTCGAGCAGGCGCAGAAGATAGCTGATCCTCTTCTCCTGACTGAGGCCTGAGTTTACAAAAGGTGCCAAAGTGATGATGTGGACGTCTTAGCCGAAATTACGGCTTTTGGAGATATAATCAAATCTCTTGCATTAAATGCAGAGATCTGCCCCCATCCTGCGCATTAAATACAGAGGCTTGTCTTTAAGATTTGCCATCATTCTGTGCATTAAATGCAGATACGCGCCTCGAATCCTGTACAAAGAGTAACTGCTGACATGGCAGTCTGTTTGTCTTTTGCGGAGCATAAGAAGCTCACGTCTGCCTGTGTAAAACTAGGCGGCGTATCCCCTTGTATGCGTAAAAGCAGTTTACGCAAAGGGGATGTCACTAAACGACGGTTCGGTGATATTTAATCAAATCTTCTGCATTAAATGCAGAGATCTGCCATTATCCTGCATATTAAATACAGAGGCTTGTTTTGAAGGTCTGCCACCCTTCTGCGCATTAAATGCGGAGACGTGCCTCGAGTTCTGTCATCACTCTGCACATTAAATGCAGAGACGTACCTCGAGCCCTGTACGAAGAGCAGCTTTTGATGTGGCAGGCTATTTGTCTTCTGTGGAGCGTAAACAGCTCACGTCTGCCTGTGTAAAACTAGGCAGCGTATTCCTTTGTATGCGTAAAAGCGATTTACGCCAAGGAAATGGCAGTAAATGACAGCCTGGGTTGCAGTGCCGCGCCATCAATATAGTCGTCGCCTGGGTAGTCGTGCAGTACTCTTTGTTAGGAGTCCAAATGTTAGGTTCATTGCATGATCTGACAAGTTCATTTCAAAGAATACGAAGCGTCCCTCGTACACTTCAATGCTGCATTGAAAGCGGATGAGTTTTACGCTAAAAAGGCGATATAGCACCCTTTTTACGCAGAAGCAGCCTGGTCATACTGCATTACGTGGATGGTCCTTGAGTTTATATTTTACGCTGCGCTCAGCGAAAAAGCTCTGTTGCACGTTTGATGGCTCTGAGGTCCTCTGTTTACGCTGCCCTGTATCAACATGCTGTGTATAGCTATCCAGCATATTTTTTATGCTTCTACAAGACCCCCTTCAAAGCTTTTAAATTCCTCATAATTTGAAACGCTTTGAATGAAGCATGAAATATTCCTCGTAATTTGAAAACGCTTTGAATGGAGCCTGAAATGGTCAAGTCTGGCACGTTCTTTCAAGGCTGACTTTATGGCAGAGTTATTGGGGATCGGTGTGATCTCTTTCGCCTATAAAAAGGCTGAGGAGTTAACCTATTCTTCCCACATTTCCTTCACTATACAGAGATGATCGCCGGAGTTCGTTGGGTCGACTTGAGGAAGAAGAAGATCATGTTCTTCCAGCATGTAAGGAGCCAAAAAAGATGGCATCTTCGAGCAAATGTCCTCTGCAACGATGGATCATGGAAGGATATTATAGCCTCCTTTGCTCGGGATAATCAGCAACTTTGTCTGGCAGTTCTTCCGGAGAGAGGAAGGGTCATTTTTGACCACACAGCTTGCAAGTTGTATCTTCTCCTGATACTTGCATGGACCAGAGCAGAAACTAGCTTTGTCCTCGAGTATTGAGTTGGGTCAAATACCTTAACTCAATCTGTAATGACGCTGGACGCAGGAAAACAGATTGACCCTGCTTTTCTGTATTGGAGGATGGGTCTAGGCCCATTTTTGTATCCTTCCGCCGTTGATCATTTTATGTCAGTCAGTTTACGGGAACCGACTGACTGCTGGAGAAGATGGATGAAGAATTACGCCCATACGAGAACCTGGTAGAACAGATTCTGGGTGCGATCTTTAGACGACGATGAGGAAATCCTTTGTAGACGGGATTTCCCTCATATGTAATCATGAAAATGAAAAAAAAAACCCTTGTAGACTGGATTTACCTCATATGTAATCATGTTTTAATAAAATCGTCTTTCTTCTGTGCATATGATCATTTCGCCATATACTTTGCTGTGAAGTCTGAATATGTGTAGCTTCGATACGTCTGGTAACTTTACGCCGACTCTGATAGAAAGAGTGCTAGGTCATGTCCTGTCTTTTATGCATAACCAGGGATGCGTAGAAAGCCGCTTATCATTCGAGTATTCGAACTGTCCTGCTGTTAGGAATGAGGAATCGCATAGAACTCTGAACTATTACTTCTGATAAACAGAATTCTTGTTCAGACTTCATCTTCAAGAATGATTTCTCGAAAATCCCTTGGAACAGGGCGAGAAATGGCTGTCAAAAACTGAGTTGCCATCTTGAATTGTATATGAAATATTCAGACTGAAGTCTGGATGAACTTCCAATCGACCCATGGAGAAGAGTAATTTTTAATGTTGAACTCTGTATGCTTCGGGTACTTGGGATATTTTGAGGTCAAGAAGGAGTATCTTCTGTGTGAACTCTTGCAATTGACCGTCTTGAGAATCGTTCAGATGCACGCGTACTCTGGCCTGCGTATCTTTCAGATGTACGGAAAGTTATAGCATAAAATTATAAGTTCGTAGCCTCTCGAGCGTAAAAGCTGCTGAGCATGAGAGCATCCGAACGTAGAAACTGTAGATTTGTAGCTTCTGAAAAGGAAATCTTCCGAGCATGAAACTGTGGATCTGTTGCCTCTGAGCGTAAAAGCCACCGAGTGTGAAATCATAAATTTGTAGCCGCTGAGCGTGAAGTCGTAGGTTTGTAGCCTCTCGAGCGTAAAAGCTATCGAGCATAAAAGCATCCGGGCGTAAAACCATAGACTTATAGCCTGTGAGCGTAAAATCGTAGATCTATAGCCGTCGAGCGTAGAAAGCTCCTTAGCGTAAAAACCACGAATCTGCTTTGCACGAAAACTTTTCGAATTCGCTGACTGTCCGCCTTCTCTGAGTAATAGGCTGACGTAGTACCCAATCATAACCGAATATTAATTATAAAATTTGGTTCGGGATTCGAGGAGTCCATCCGAACTCTATATATATCCCAAGCTTTTGAGAGAAAAACTTTTCATCCGTCCTCTGCGAAAGAAAGCCTTCGACTGTTCGAGTTCTACTTCGTTTCTTCTTTGAGCCTTCAAAGTTTTCAGTGATGGCCCCCAAAAAAATCCCCTCTAAGGGAAAGAATGTTGATTCTTCTTCTCGTTCTTCTGCTCAAGCGAGAGCGTCTTCGGTCGGGCAAGGCGAACTTCATTCTGAGCGAAGTATCCCGCCGACGAGCAGTGCACCCGGACTTAAAGGTAGAGCTCTTGGGACGAAAAAGAACGACTGAAAATCCTTCGCACACGTTGTATGTGAATGCGCTAGGTCATCTTCTGTGCTGATAGCCTCTTTGAGGAAGATGATGCACAGAGACGTTTCATCTTTTATGCCCATATTTCTAATGTGTCAGCGTAAAAACTCCATATTTTCGCAGTCGGGCGTAAAAGCACAGACTGTCGAAACTTGGCGTATACTATAAATTTGAGTGTTACGCTTCCGGCGTAATGACTCAAACTTTGGCAGTATGGCATAAAACACAGACTGTCGAAACTTTGCATATACTGCCAGCCTTGAATTTTACGTCTTAGGAAATAGATTCCAGCGTAATGATCAAGTTTTTACAGTCTTGGCGTAAAGCACAGACTGTTAATTTTTGGCGTATGCTGCAAGATCTGTAATGTCTAGTTATAGGAACTGATGTATTTTTTTTGCACTCTTGCAGTTAACTTGCATGCGTCTCCGCTAGCCGATGTGATGGGTTCTGCCACCGGAATGCTGCACTCCAACTATCTAGACGATCTGTCGCACGTGACATTTCCTATCTCCGGGCCCCAGTATCCTGAAGGAAGGGAAATTTTGATATCGGCTCAGGGCGAGCGAACGCTGCTGAACATGATTAATGGAGAGCCCCTGACGTACATAGACGGGGACCAATACAAAAAGCCAGCTTTTCTCTTCGGGGACATGATTGACAAGCAGTCCCAGACGAAGCCCAAGAAAGAACTCTGGGTTTTCCCTGCCGGGGGCTTGGTCTTGTATCTGCCCAAGATGCTGAGAGACTATCCCATCTCGGCATTCTTTCATGCAATACATCCCAGGAGGATGTCGTGGACGCTGACTCCCGATCTTCACGGCAGGCCGGGGAAGATCTTTCATCTGAAAGGAGCTGACCAGGGGTCGTTTGTCAGCCGCCCTTCCGGCTCTGTGATGCCGTTCAGGGGACTGTACCCGGACAGTGTTCCGAGTGAAGACAGTTTAGTGATCCAGCCGGTCCAATTACCGACCTTCTGCAATGATTTCATGGGTCACGGGGGAGTATACCCCAAGGTGAACCCTCGGTGCAGTGGGTGGGTGACCCCAACAAATCTTCGATGGGCTCTCTTAGCTGACTGGGCCCTGAAGCATTTTCAGACTGAGCTGGAGAGCATTGGTCTGTTCGCAGCTGTGAGCGCTACCAGTGTTAGGTTACCTCCCAACCCCAATCTGTTTCTGGCTCTTATGGAGCGATATATCTGGCTCACCGAGAATTTTGCCACTCCACTGGGGGAGTTGGGATTGGCCCTTCACGAGATGGCAGAGATCTCGAGACTGCCGATGGGGGATACTCCATATGAAGAGTATATTCCCACGAACCGGGAGTTGGGGGATTCAGACCCTCATGTAGTGGCTGTGTACCAGGAGCTGATGTGCCACTACCTTGCTTGTACCGCCTTTTATGGTGAGCCTTCAGATTTGGCTCATATCAATAAGTGGGCGTCCTACCACTTCTTTCACCGGGCCAGAAATGCTAAGCCGGAGAAGGTCTTGGATAGTAAGGATCAGCCTTTGAATCTTTTGAGCGTGCTTACTGCTCAGGTAGTCGACGATCTTATGGAGGATGCTGGTGCTCCGGACCAGATTCTCGATGAAGGGATAGGGAAATATCCCGCAGGCACTAAGGCCTACAGCTATTTGAGGCATTGCTTCAAACCTCTGTCCAAGGAAGCTCAACTGGCCGGCTTCCTCTCCATATGGCTGCGCCGACTGGTGGCACCGGGCATCGCATCTGCGGACCGCATTCACCGCAACATACTATGGCCTGCAGTGCATCTGGTGTTCGGGGTAAGACTTGGCTTGCTCCCTGCCATGGTGTGCCGCATACAAGCTGGCCTGAAGGCCATGACTGATGGGCTGCTCGCCGATGAAACCCGGCGTGATAGCTTTCCCAGGGTTGAATTACCATAACTGTATTTGATGGGGTGGTTAATTCTCCATAACCCTAGGGTTATGTCCACCGGCTCTGGCAGTAGTTCGGGGGGTAGTTTCTTGCTGAATTACAAGAAATCTTCCTGGAACGTGACCACGGTTTTAGACTGTCGGCAGGTGCTGAGTTTCAGTCACAGCTGGAAGCTTTTCTGCACTGTCCCCCCTGTACATCTCAATCAACAGGGGATCAGACTTCAGGATGTAGGCAATGGGCAGACCATTCTTTCTCCTGAGGCTTTTAATTGGTTGGTCTGTATTAGACCTTCCCATTTACTGTACAGAAGCGAAGACCATTGCTTCTTGGAGCCTTACCTGCCTAGTCGGTTTGCTTGGCAATTCGGGTACGACCAGTTACATGTGGGCAATGCCGTCACCAGCTTCAGGTCCAGAGGTGGACTCATTGATGGAGCGAGAGGATGGCGATACTTCATCATGGGTTGCACTGAAGCAACTTTTACCGTGCCCGTCATTTCACTCTCAACGGAGCTGCGCATTCTCCATTCGTATGCCCAGTTCTACGTGGCAACCAACACCTTCCATCGCGATTTTGATATGCATGGAAGTTTTAGGATGCCCTCTTCCAAGCCTGGGGGAAGAGTCGAAATCCCTTCGGTTTCTTCTGACGAGGGTGAAGAGTCCGTTACTCCGGATGAGCCTCTGTTGTCGGTGCCGAGGGGTGAAATACCTCCGCCTGCAGGGGCTTTGGTAATCTCTGGGAAGCGAAGGGCTCCTACTCCGAAGGATACTTCCCCTCGCAAGAGGAAGAAGAAGACGGTTACTCGTCCTCTCCGGATTCCTGGTAATGAGGCTCCTAGAATTGAGCCTACATCTCCCCCTGTTGGGGATGATTCTTTGATTGGAGGTTCCTCGCCTTTTAGAGAGGGACCCTCTAATATTCCAGCTGGTGGTGCCGGAGAATTCCTGTTGGAGGCTGTTGTCGCTGCTACCGCTTCAGGTAGTGGAACGAGATCGCCTTCGGGGCCGAGCCGAATAAGGATATCTTCATCCGGATCAGCATCGGGAGAAACCCCTGCCGTGTCCGTCAGTGCACCCAGCGAGATTCCAGCCGATGAGCCTCGGTTGGAACTTGACGAGGACCTGGAAGAATATTTGCCAGTGTCGGTTGACACACCACCTTCTCCAGGTATGACAGCTTGCCTAGCATCATTAAGAAATGATTTAGCTGTACAGGCCGCAGACGCGACATATACGCCATCGGCCATGGGTAAATGTCTTCTTTACGTCTCTTTTTAGAAAAGTTAACATCATTTTGAATTAGCTTTCTTTTGTCTTCTTTTCAGGGGAAGACATCTTCGGGGAGGGCAGTGTAGATGAGCCCTTTGGCTCTATGTCAGGTCCTGGCGGCGACACGGAGGTGCCTGACTTTGAAGAGGAGACACTTTCGGGTATCGGCTCGCCCGTCGAAGAGATTCCGATATCTCAAGAGGAGGATGAGCCAGTCGTTGCGACAATGCCTCCTATGAGTACGCCGGTCACTTCGTCCGGTGTTGGCGCTTCTTCTTTTGTCGCACCACTTATTGAGGCGACGGCCGTGGCAACATCGTCTACGGTTGTTCCTGGAGGGAAATTCGCCAATATCGCGGCCACTCCCAGCGTCTATTCGGATCTAGCTGCACTGATCGAGCAGTACACTAGTATCTTCTACACCACCTTGAAAATATTAATATCAATGGTGTTGGAGAAGAATCTGAGCTTTGCGTCTCTGAGGAGGTCCTCCCGGTCCGCGATAGTGCCGATCCGAGAATTCAACAACACTGGGGTAGCTGACACGCTGGAGGAGATAGTTAATGGTTTGGAGCAACCCATTAACGAATACTTGCAGGTAGCTCGAGGCAGCATTGACGGTCTCGTTCAAGCTAGGTATGACTCCCTGACTGCGCAGCTTGCTGAACAGATGGAGTCTCTGAATAAGTCCATCGAGGCTCAGCAGCAGAAGATGGATTATGAGCGTGTCCAATTGGAGTATGTCGTTCCCGAGTTGAACCAGTACGAAGCCGAATATGAGGAAGTGGCAGCGAAGGCCCGCATATTGAAGGATGAGCTCGTTCAAGTAGAGGCGAAGGCTCTCTCTTTGTCGGCAGCCCGAGATGTGCTGAAGGGGCGACGGGCGACTGTTAAGGAGAATCTGACGCGTGTGGGTGCTTTCCACTCAGGTTTTATGCGGGCTCGGTCTGAGCTAGCTGCTTTGAACAACGATACACCCAGGTTGGAATGGGCTCGCGCTGACGTCTTGAATTCCCCGGGTGAGAGAATGGTTGCTCTGGCGCAGCAGATTCGCGACCTAACCGCTCCCCCCAAATGATGTACTTTTTTGCTTTTCAATGTATTTTTGCTCTTTTTGGGAATAATAAAGAGGCTCTTATCTGACTTTGTGGACCCATCATTTTGGAATATAAATGACAGATTTGGGCGAAAGTGATATCAGAGGTAATATGTGTCACGACCCGCACCCGGGGTAAGGGTACTAGTCGGAAACAACGCCCAGCCTACGCCGCAGAATCGGCGGTAGAACGCTGTCTAGAAAGTCTATCTAATATAATAAACCACCAAAAGATAGTGTACTCAATCACAGAACTAAGATAGAATGAACACGAATCAGATAAGAATAGAATAGTCATCAACTCATGAGTTTAAAATAATACATCAATGAGTCTGAAGAACAACAAAATAAGCTGGAGACAAATCCAGTACAAAAGAATAAACTACTAGGCTACAACTCCTGGGTCAACTGTCTCAGTTGGGATAAGTCCCTCTTGAGCCAGGGTCTCAGAATCTAAACCCACAACATCCTGGGGTCCATAATAGGTAGGGTACTCCTCAGTGTCATCTGGAAAAATATATCCAGTCAGGAAAGGAGCAGAGTACATCTCTAACAGCAGTTCTAATCCATGATAAAAACTATGTAACAGTAAATAGCTGTGGATAAACAAGATGCACAAAATAGATACAAGAGATATATAGACAATAAGGAAATACTGGAAAGAAATACAATAATGAACAATATGCCAATAAAACAATAATACTAATGACTAAGTGTGTGAGTACTAGCTTAACATGTGATCGGCTTGGGCAAGATACAATGCGGCCTGGCTAATCATACGTGCGGTGCATGATCAACACTATTCGCTTACCAATACTTTATTCAATAGGGATTTGATCACATATCTATACTAATACTCCCCACCCCCAACTGGTATAATAGATCCAACCACGGTATGCTATGGCACTAGATTCTCCAAGAAGAGAGCAACTCCTCCCGAAAATCGGTGTCTGTACATGTACAAGATAACCAATAAAACAATACTTGCACCATATACACCATATACCAAGGAATAACATCTCATGACGAGATCCGGATATACCAATCCGTGTAACCATAGTGTCAAGAGAACATGTATATCTACACTAGATACAATGAACATAGAGGATATCATAAATGAGAAACTATCAGAGAATGTACTCGCCTGAAGTCCAATGAACAGTCTCACAGATGTCTGACTCGGTACCTCGAAGACCTAGATATGGAATACCACATTAATACAAGGTCCCGGAAAGAGAACAAGTCAAACTAGTCAACTCCTAGGTCAATAAATAAATTCTAAGTCAAAAGTCAACTATGGTCAACTCTAAAGTCAACTAAAGTCAAACATGGTCAAACCAAGGTCAACCTCACAAGAAATCTATATAAATAATATAGAAATAAAATACAACAATTTAGGAATAAAAATTAGATCCCAAATCATACTCACACAAAGTATACTACTAATACAAATAATATATACCCTAAAATAATATATATACAAACCAATATGTATACAAATAACATAATATATTATTACAAATATTATACCTCACAAAACACATATATATACACATATATATATATATACAATAATAATATTTAAAATATAATTTAAAACTGCCAAAGCGTCACTGAAAACAGGGAGTTAAAAATACAATTTAATTAAAACAGCTTATAGTGACAGTCTCAACTGTCACAGAAAACGTCGCAAAAGCCACTGTGTAATAAAACCCATTGTTGCTGCATTGGTGACAGTTAATCAACTGTCACCGAAAACTGTCGCCACTACTGCTAAGATCCCGCCCGCAGCATTAATGACAGAACTGTCATTAATGCACAGTGGGCTACAGCGGCTGCTGCTGACCCGCCTATTTAGCGACAGTTTCACTGTCACAAACCCACTGTCACTAAAACACAGAAATATATATATATATATATATATATATATATAAATATATATATGCAATAATAATCACAATACATATCTATAAATAAATAATTATATACTTATATATATATGCACATATAAACTTATAATTAAATACTAATAGTTACAACACATGCACATATTAATGTTCATATTTTACATGGCTAGAAGCACACCTAAAATATATACATTAATATACAAATAATTACATAATAATTATAAATAATATAATTACACAATTAAACACATAAATATATTTTATAAAACATTTATGTATAATTTATACTATTAACATAAGTACATATATAATTACATGTAAGAAAGCTACATATTATATTTGTACATCATATTAGCACACACAAAAATATATAGATCTATGCTACAATAATTACTATAATAAATACACAAAATAAATATATAATATCTATATATATTTACTAATTATAATTGAAGAATTTAAACCATACATAATTAGATCTATTCAAAAATCCACACAATTGGAGAGTATCACACCGTATCCCACTAGATCTAGGATACGCATGTGACACGAGTCCAACACACAACCAATTGCACCCCGAAGGATACAAACAAATCACAAATAATATTTATGAATAAATCAAAGTGTCAAAAGTAGATCTATGTGTCCGTGTCAAAATACGACATGTTCAAAGCCCCGTGTCGGAGGAAAAACCCCCAAAATGACACGTATCACCAAATAGTTGGGATACGAACCACATGTACCAAATTATGGACACGACACTAGCCCCAAACACATAAGCACATGCCCAATTGATCTATAGGATCAATTGACACACACAACAAAATATAAATTCGGAATTCCAACAAAATTAACACAAAAAGCACCATAACTTTCTCCATAGGTCTCCTATGAACACAAAACAAAGTCCTATGGGTAGTACATACATATAGGTTAATTTTACATGATTAAATCTCAGATTTAGAAGCTATTTAAATGAGAAAATCTGAATTATACCTATTGGAAGATGGATTCCCAATGAAACCTCTAATTGAGAAGAACTTGCTTCCAAATTGTAGATCCTTGCTCCTTTTTGTAGATCATTGCTTCCTTCTTCTAGATCCTTGTTTTCTCCTTCTCTAATGGTGAATTGGGAAGAATTTGGAATGAATTTGGTAGGGAATTGGAATGGGAATGGAGGGAATTTGGGAGTGGAAAATTCTAGATCTAGATTTGGAATGAGAATGAGAGGAGAGAGAAATTTTCCCCCTCTTTTAATAGGCCGGCCTTGCCCCTCTCCCAAGCAATTGTAAAATGTCCAATGTACCCCTTGGGGCCTCTCATGAAGAAATAATTAAGGAAGGAAGCTTCTAGTCTAATCACTTAATTAATTTAATCCATCTCCTTAACTATGGGCTTTCTAAATGGGCCAAGTTTAACTATTTAATTCATGTTGGTCCATGGGTCCAAACTAAACTAGTTGGGTCTACTAAAATAAGTCCAAAATAATTAAATAACATCCAACAACAATTAAATAATACAACAAAAATTATTTACCATGCACAATATTTATTTAAATAGGAAATTACTAAAATACCCTTTTTCCTAAAATGTGGTAGTGACAATATGGACGTGATATACTCTCGATAAGTTTTAGCATGACATATCTATTCAGAGGTTATATGAACATGATAGAATATGCTTTAGCCAAAATTTGTACACAAGACACTATCAGAGGTAATATGGACGTGATAGGTCTTGAAGTTCCAAATTAGTTAAACATATCTATTCAGAGGTTATATGGACATGATAGAATACGATCAAACTAGTTTTGTTTAGGAAGTAGTTTTGTCAGAATAAGATCTTCACCATACTCCATTTGAGCAAAGGAGGTTAAGCATAGTACCTTTTCAGGAATTTGCCATTGATAGGAGCCATTAAAAGGTCTCCATTAGGCTTGGCTAACCCGTAAGCGCCGTTTGAGAACGTCGTCTCGATCACATAAGGGCCTTCCCATTTGGGCTGGAATTTTCCCTTACTCCTGTGAGTAAGAATCATCGACCTTCTTACAGCTAAAACTAGCTCGCCAACTTTGAACACTCTTTCCTTTACTTTTTGATTAAAAGCTCTGGAAATGCGTGCTTGGTAGAACGCGATGCGCTGTTGAGCCTGAAGGCGTTTCTCGTCTAATCCTTCTAGCTCTTGAAGCCTTAACAGGTCATTCTTTTCTTGAGTCAACTCATTAGCCACGGCTATCCTGAGTGACAGAATTTGGATCTCGATGGAGAGAACTGCTTCGCTCCCGTAAACTAATGAGAATGGGGTACAACCTGTCGGTGCTCGTACCGTTGTGCGGTATGCCCAGAGACATTATCCCAGCTTCTTATTCCAATCCCTCTTGTTCGAAGAGACGAACTTTTTCAAGAGCTTGATAATGGTTTTGTTGAAAGCTTTCGCCAAACCATTAGCAGCAGGATTATATGCCGTAGAGGCCACATTTTGTATCCAATTTTTATCGCAAAATTGATGAAATGCTTGGCTGATGAATTGAGGCCCATTGTCATGAATTATCCTTCGGGGTATCTCGAAGCGATAAATAACGTGATGCTTGATGAAAGCTGATCACATTAGATGCCTTCACCTCAGCAAGAGGGATCGTCTCTGCCCATTTGGAGAAATAATCTGTGATGGCCAGTATGAACCGGTAACCTCTGGAAGAAGACGGGTGAATAGGACCAATGATATCCATACCCCATGCTTCAAAAGGCCAGGACGCAACCGTAGGATGTAGATATTCAGGAGGTTGATGGATAAAGATCATCTTCCTGGCCACCCATCGAAAGGGCGGAAATCTCATTGATGAGAGGGCCTCACAGGCCTATGTAAGTATTACTTTACTTTATGTTAATTTTAATATAACTTAGGAAATATGCAAATAAATATCCATGTAGTTAGTAATAAGTACCTTAGACATTAGCAATTATCGAGTATCCATACTTTTCTAGGCCGAGTATCTTAGGCTGCGTAAGCGGACGACTGCTAGTGCACCTACAGCGGGAGAGGCGGGTACTTTCTCGCAGCCCTCTCCAGCTCCGTCAGCGGACGAGCTGTGGGTGACCGTCGTTGGTGGTCTTCAGAGGGGTACGTACTACGGTACAAGATTCTATGGCGCCCTTGTGGCGACGCAGTCCTCTAGGGCCTCTACTGCAAGTGCGTAATCCCCACAGCCCTCGCAGACGTCAGCCCAAGTCCTGGAGACCGTTGACCATCAGATTGCGTCTCTCCTTGACGAGTTGCTGCAAAGGATGGAGGAGCAGCCCCTGTCCCAACCGCAGGCGGATGATGCGACGCTTATCGCACGATTTGATACGCTCGAACGCAACACCATGGAGCTTAGGGATATGACAGCTGATCTTAGAGCATCGATAGAGCACAGCATAACGGAGCTGCAGGCATCACAACTGTCCATGGGCGAGAGGCTGACGATGATGCAGGATTCAATGGTTCATAACAGTACGAGGCTGTTATCTACCATGGATTCATACAACCATTGACTAGTAGCGTTGTAGCAGATACGTCCTCCTGGTACGCCTTTATCGACACATACTCCACCGATGTCACTGCCTTCTTTATCGACATCGGTATCAATTTCATGGGAGCAGTATGATTTGTTCTTATCCGTGATGCGCATCGTTGGTCATCCTCCTACAGATCCGCAGTAGTCCTAGTTAAGACTGTTTACTGGTTGTTTATGAATATTATACATTTTTTAGGCTTTCAGACTTTATTTCTTGCACTCAGTTGTGTGGATATTTATTGCATTCTTTACGATAAAATTTTCTTCAGACTCGGTTTGTAATTTTAATGTTTTATTTTTTTTCAAATTTTACTTTATTATTCATATTAAATGTATGTTAATTTACTGGTGTTGAGAGTTCCATCGAAGGGGTCGGCGAACCCAGAAAATTTAACGGAGGATTGCTCCGGGCCTATTTATATAAATTATGAATTCATAAACTGCAGGAAGATTGGCTTGGAAACTATTTTATATTCTATTTTATATTTTTTAGGGGAAATTTAGCGACGTTTAGCGACTATTAGCGACATTTAGCGACATTTATATACGTCACTAAATTCGTTGCTAAATACATCGCTAAAATATCGTTAAATGTGTTACAAAATTTTGCTAAATAGAAAAATATTAGCAACATTTAGCGACACACAACACATCGCTAATTTAGCTATGTTGCGTCGCTAAATGTCGCTAATATAAAAAATATTAGCGACGATAATACATCGCTAAAAAATATTGCTATAGCGACGTTTTGCGACATTTTTCTGTCAGTGACTAGCTTAAAAACGACTTCATTAAATCGTTGCTAATTACGTTGCTAAATTTTTTGGCAAAAATTTTATGCCATTTAGCAACGTTTCCAGACATCGCTAATTTGACTTATTCTAGTAGTGGTTGCCCTTGCCCGGTGTATATCTGATCATCAAGTCAAAGTCGTTAAGGAGTTCAAGCCATTGTCGTTGCCGTAAATTCAGATCCTTTTGAGTATAGAGGTACTTGAGGCTTTTGTGATCCGTAAAAATATTATACGTTATGCCATAGAGGTTATGCCGCCATAACTTCAACGCAAACACTACCGCTGCCAGTTCCAGATCGTGTGTTGGATAGTTCCTTTCATGAGGCTTTAACTATCTCGACGCAAAGGCTATCACCTTATCCTTTTGCATAAGGACACATACCAAACCCTTGCATGAAGCGTCCCTATAAATCTTAAAATTATCGGGCCCGTCTGTAAGAGTAAGAATCGGTGTTGAGACGAGTCGTTACTTTAATTCAATAAATGAAGCTTCACAGTTGTCTGACCACACGAACGTTACCCCTTTCTGAATGAGATGAGTCAGAGGTGAAGCGTTCCTTGACAAATCTTCTGTAGTATCCCGCTAGACCATGAAAGATTCGAATATCGCTGGCTGACTCAGGTCTCTTCCACTCCACGATGGCTTCGACTTTCTTAGGACATTCGAAACACCCTTCGCAGAAATGATGTGTCCGAGAAAGGATATGATGTCCAACTATAATTTGTATTTACTCAGCTTCGCATATAATTGATTGTCTCGAAGAGTTTGAAGCACCATCCGCAGGGGTCCTGCGTGTTCTTCTCTACTCTTCGAGTATACTAAGATATCGTCTATGAATACCACCACGAACTTATTAAGGAATGGTCAGAATACATGGTTCATCAAATCCATGAATACGGCTGGAGCATTCATCAGTCCGAAAGGCATGACAGTAAACTCATAGTGGCCATAACGGGTACAAAATGCTGACTTCGATATGTTCTCTGGATCTTTAATTGGTGGTAGCCAGAGCGAAGGTCTATCTTCGAAAACACCGACGCCCCTTGTAGTTAATCAAAGAAGTCATTGATCCGGGACAGGGAATACTTGTTCCGGATGGTGACCTTATTTAGTTTTCGGTAGTCTATGCAGAGCCATAACGTCCCATCCTTCTTCTTCATAAATAGCACAAGTGCGCCCCAAGGAGAGACGCTCGGACAGATGTACCAACGGTCAAGCAGCTCATATAGTTGACACTTTAACTCCTTTAGTTCGGCAGGGGCCATTCGGTACGGATCTTTGAAAATTGGTCGAGTATTTGGGAAGGTATCGATGGTGAACTCGATCTCTCGGTTGGGTGGCATGCCTGGTAGTTCGTTCGGGAACATATCAGAGAATTCTGCCACAACGGAACTCGACATTTGCACAATCTCACTGCGTGTCTCGAATCGAAGCTAAGTATCCCTTGCATCCAGAGTGTTGAATCCGCCGAGCTGACATTGCAAAAATTACTATGCAGGTCTTCGACGCTTCTGTCGTTGAACCACTTATGTAGCAAAATTTGGCCTCTCCTGGTAGACGAAAGATGACCCGTTTCTTCGCATATTCGATAGTAGCCGAGCAAGCGTCGAGCAATCCATCCCCAAGATAATATCGTAATTATGAATATCTAGGACTAACACATCGAGTGACAGTTTTTTTTCCTTCGACACAGACATGACCACCCTGACATACTGAACGAACATGTATTTTTGTGTCCAATGGGGTGATAACACTAAGGTCTAGATATAACGGTATCATCACTATCTTGTTCTTCATGACAAAATCTGCGGATATAAAACTATGCGTAGCAGCAGAATAAAATAGCACGCGAGCGGGTATATTATTCAAAAGCAATATACCTGACACAACGGTGTCCGAAGCGAGGGCTTTTTCTCGTGTCAAAGTGAATACCCAGCCTTGAGCTTGACTATGATCTTGTTGCAGCACGGCTTGGTTGGCATGAGGCGTCGGAGAAGGATTCTGTTGTTGAGGGTGGAGCTTAGAGGAGTGTGGACAGTTACCCATTAGATGGTTTGAATCACCACTAACGAGGCATAACCCGTTCTTTTGATTGTAGTTGTCGACCGTGTGCCCTGGCTTCTTACAAAAATTGCAGTATGGCCTTTGGTTCCCTTTTTTGATGACTGTCATTATATGGACACTTTGAAGCGGTGTTTTCTTCCGCGTTACTAGGGCACTTATGATTGGAAGTATGCACAGTGCCGACAGCAACTTAAGGATACTACGATTTGAGGGAAATGGCATGGTTGAGAACTTCTTGTATCATTTGATTTTGGGGAATGACCATGTGCGCAATGATGGTAGGTCGCAAGCCGCCTTCAAATCGTCTTGCACGACTCGCCATATCAGGTAGGTAGGAGCTTGCAAACTGGGTGAGCTGATTGAATTTGGCAAAGTACTGCTTCACTGTCATATTGCCTTGTCAAAGATGCACAAACTCGTTCCCCTTTTGCTAATGAATGGGAGGAGGTATAACTCATATTCAAACGCGCTATGAAAGGTAGTCCACGCGATCGTCTCGTCTTCATCGTCTGCGGAGAGAGATCTATGATACACGTTCCACCAATCGTGCGCATTCAAATAGAACTGCAGTTGGGCATACGCAACTCATTTCTCCTCTGGTACATCAAGCAGTTTAAAGTAATCTTCAAGCTTTGTTAGTCAATCTAGATCCACGACCGTATCTGCAGTCCCCTGGAAAGACGTATTGCAGACCTTCTTGAAGTCGGCAAAGTCGAAGATAGTCATATCCTTTTTTTTTTGGAGTTTGAGACGTTTCGACTTCAGGCGTGAGTCGCTCCTTCGGTACCGCTACTGTCGTTACAGAATAGTTGGAGGCTAAGGTTTGAATTATCTGCTGCAGGGTATCTACCTGCTTCTGTTGGACCCCAAATCAGGTTTCAAGATTGCTTTCGAACTTGCTCTAACGATCTTTTGCCCGCTTCTCGGCTTGCTCATGAAGAGCCTTATCCCTCTAATGGCTCACCTCAAGCATCCTCATCATTCGCTCATGTCACTACCATATTTTCTAGGAAATAGTATTTTAGTTATTTGGTAATTAATTAAATATTGTGCATGTTAAAATTTTATTTATTGTATTATTTATTTATTATTAGAATGTTAGATTTATTTTTAGACTTGTACTAGTGGACCTAACTAGTTTAGTTTAGACTCATGGACCAACATTTAATTCTAGTTAGAATTGAGCCCAATAATTAGAAGTCCAATTATTAGGAGGATGATTAATTATGTTAAACCATTAGACTAGAAGCTTCCCTTCTTAATTAATTTCTTCATGAGAGGCCCCAAGGGGTATTTTAGACTTTACATAGTAGCTTAAGGGAGGGGACAAGTGAGGCCTATATAAAGGGGATGAAAACTTTCTCTCTCTTCATTTTTCATTCCAAATCTAGAATTTTCCTCAACCAAATTCCACCAAATCCCTACCAAATTTCCAACCCAATTATTTCCCAAATCACCATTGGAGGCTATTAGAGCATGGATCTATAAGAAGGAAGCATATATCTACAAGGAGGAAGCATGGATCTACAAAGAGGAGCAAGGATCTACAAGTTGAATACCAATTTCACCAATTTTGGAGATTTCATTCGGAATCCATCTCTCAATAGGTACAATTCAGTTTTCTCCCTTAAATTATGTTCTAAATCTGAGAATTAACCATGAAAAATTAACCCGTATGTATAGGCTACCCAGAGGATTTGGTTTTGTGTTCATAGGAGGCCTATTGAGAAAGTTATGGTATTTTTGTGTCAATTTTGGGGGAATTCCGAGATTGACATTTGTTGTGTGTCAATTGGTCCTATAGATCAATTTGACATGTGCTTGTGTGTATGAGGCTAGTGTCGTGTCCACAATTGGGTACGTGTAGGTCGTATCCCATCAATTTGGTGATACGTGTTGATTTGGAGGTTTTTCCTCCGACACGGGACTTTGTACATGTCATATTTTGACACGGACACGTAGATCTATATTTGGCTCTTCGTATTATTCATAAATAATATATGTGACTTGTTCGTATCCTTCGGGGTACGTTTGGATGTGTAGTGGACTCGTGTCGCATGCGTATCCTAGATCTAGTGGGATACGGTGTGATACTCTCCATATGTTTGTGCAAATTATATGTAGGTCTATTTATTGTGTTCTTAATTCATAGAGGATATATATATATATATATATATATATATATATATATATATATATATATATATATATATATATATATATATATATATATATATAATTATGCTTCTTGTGTCTTAGATCTATATATTTATTATGTATGTTGTATGTAGCTATTCTTATATATGTATGTATAATTATATATATTAGCATGTAAATAGATATTATGAGTTGTTACAATTATAATTATATAATGTGTATGGTGGATAATTATATGTGCGTATATATGTGTGTATATATATATATATATATATATATATATATATATATATATATATATATATATATATATATATACATATTAATATGTATGTGTGTATGTTACTATGTGTATTATGTATACTATGTGAGGGTGTGTGTATAATTATTAGTAGTATTTATGCATATGATATATCAGCAGAGTATCAGAAGCTTCAGCGACAGTTTTTAGTTACAGTGCAGGAAACTATCACAAAATCTGTAGTGTATCTATATACACAGCAGCTTTTCGGCGACAGTAGACAGGGGCTTTTAATGACAGTTTGGCAGTTTTTAATATATTAGATATTAATATATATATATAGATATATATGTATACATATGGTAATTAGTATATATGTATATATGTTCCTAATTTTTTAATTGTGTTTTCGTATACTATATGTATAAGATATTTAGTTGTAGCATATTATATTATTGGAATAGTTAGTATATTTTAGTTATCTATTGTTATGAGTATCTTAGTTATATATATTATATATTTGTAGGTATGTATGTATGTACGTATATATGTATTTGTATTTAGTGTGTAGTTGATAGTTAGTATTTATTCTAGTTAGTACATACTAGAAGTTATATTGGATTGATATATGTATACATATAGTTGTTGATGAATAGTTAGTATATATATGAAGATTTTGGCAATTACCTTGAGATACCAAGGTAAGTATCAAGATATACCAAGGTATGAGTAGTAGGTATTGGCATAGTAATAGGATAGTTGTAAACTAATTATGGGTGGGTATTAGGTGACTAAAATAAGTTATATAGTATTATATAAATACTAAATACATGGTAGTTTATAGTTATAGTTGGATAGTTAATATATATATATACTAGAGTGACATTACCTTGAGATACCAAGGTAAATGCCAAGGTATTAAGGATACGCAAGGTATTGGATTTGGGTATCAAGATAGAGGTTTAGTATTGCGATACCAAGTTGGTTCAAAACCAAGATATCCATTTAGCATTTGTAATTAGGATTATATATATAATATTATTTGATATGTACATATATGTTATATTTATCTCTTATTTGTGTATCCTGAGATACGGTATCTTAGTATCCTAAGATGTAGCTTGTATGGCCTAGATTCATAGGGTGTGAGCCCAACATCTTTGAGTTAGACTCATGCAACCTAGAAATAGCTAGTTTGACTAAGTTTGGCATAGAGTTGACCTAGTTTGACTCTTTTGACTTAGAAATGGCTTGTTGACCTAGATGTTGACTAGTTTATCTTAATTTCTTTCCAGAACTTTGTATTAATGCAATATTCCATATATAGGTTTGTGTGACACCAGTTCGGACAGTTTGACATACATTGCTCTGGACCATAAGCAAGTATATTTCTCTGATTGTTTTTAATTAATAATATTGTATATATGCATATTCTAGAATTGTATACATTGATTCCCGACACAGTGATTTCACGGACTGGTGCTATATGGATCCCGTCAGGAGGTGTTATCCCCTACCGTGTGCAACAGGTACCCAATCACATATATTTCATCGTGTGCATCGGGTATTGACTTTCATGTGCTTCTTGTGCATCCACTATTTCGTGTGCTAGTGCGACTATATCGTGATCATGTACGTAACGTGTCATGATTGGATCCATGAGTATTGGTTGGGGAGGGGGAGTAGGAGTTGGTTATGTGATCAAAACTCTCTTGATCTCATGTGCATGTCGATTATACACCTCACATATAATGGGGTTACCTTTATACCTCATGTGCAACCTAAGCCGATCACATAACGAACTTGCACTCTAAATCACATAGCTAGTATTCTTGTTTTCTACTTGCAGTTTATTTTCCGTATTTACTTTTCAGTTCTTATTGTGCTTATTGCCTGTTCTCCCTGTATTGTATATTCTTATTACTTGTGCATCTTGTATCCTTTTTCTATTGCTTGTTATATATGCTCGATTATGTTATTGGAACTTCTTTCAGAGGTATGTACTTCATTCCATTCCTGACTGAAAAACATTTTTTAGAGGATCTGAGAGATTGGTGTCCGACATACCATGGACTTCGACTTATAGATGGTGCAGACTTGGACCCACTAGTTCTGGAGTGATTATCGGGAGGTTTATCCGGATCACTAGTTTTCATAGATAGTTTCTTTAACATTTTGGTACTGGATTTGTTTTCAGCATATAGTATGAGATTGGATATTATTTCTATTATTGTTTATATATATTGAATGGTTAGTTATGTTAGACTTTCTTGATATCTTCTCGTACTTTAGAATGTGATTGAGTTTGTGTTGAGATATTGTTGGCAAATTTTATATTATTGTGAGATATTTAGATAGTATAATTAACCAAGACAGCGTTCTACCGCCGATGCTGCGGCGTAGGCTGGGAATTGTTCCCGACTTGCATCCCTACACCGAGTGCGGGTCATGACACATTTTTAGTGGTGGCACATGCAGGTCAGGCTTCGCAAGTTTTGCGATATCGTGGTAGTGCAACAACTTAGTTGTACTACTGCATGCCTGCGATAGGATATAGGACATATGACACTAGGATGAGAAAGGATACTCAATCACAAATTTCTTGAGAGATTCCTGGGATGACCCTTGAGAATCTTATTACAATTCCTATTTCAATTTTTTTCTCTTGTTTTGGTTCACTCTCACTTGTTGTTGTTGAAATTAATTCTTGGTGATCGATTGTTGAATTTGATTCTTGGTGATCAGATGATTCAAAATTCTTGGTGTTCGTTATTTAGTTTAAATTTTTATTGAGAGAAATTTTACGGACTAAGTTACGGTATCATCTGATGACATATGTTGATGAGGACAGTGAGAAAGGTAAAACGTCTACTTTGGTTATGGAGCCTATAGTTTATCGCAGCCATATTAGCTGTCGTAGTGGAAACGTAGGGACCTGACTTCGGATGTACATATCTTAGTTATGATATTTAGAGTTTCTCGCAGCCATACTGGTTGGCGTGGTGAGGATCCTAGATGACATGATTATAGAGTTGCATACCCTAGTTATGGAATCTATCGTTTATCGCAGCTATGCTTACTGGTGTGGCGAGGATTCTGAGTGTCATGATTTTGGACAGACGTGTATGATTATCAAATTGTATCTTAAATTGGTTCTTAAAGTATCATCTAACTATTTATTTATTTATGTTATTTCAGGACTTTGTTCCATTGTTCCTTAGCTTAGCAGTAGAGATACCTTTAGTTCTCTAGTTCCTTATATAGCTTATTTCTATTAAAGTCCTTGTTAGTGTGATAATTGGGAGTTACAATTAGGTCTGTGTCTTGAGTATTATTATTGACTATTGAAAGTGTGACTTATGAGTCTGTAAGTGGTTCTTGGTTGGGCATGTGAGCAATAGGCATAAATCTAGGGATAACCCATAGCATAGTACTTTGTAGCACTAGTTCTATGATAGGTGTAATTATAAGTTAGTAGTTACTATAGGTAGAAGAGGGAGTAGAGAATATCAGTAGTGGTTCCATGAGTTAGTATCAAAGTCAGCATATCGGTTTAGGATAATCATGAATTCATGTAGTTGGGTAATCCATGTAACAATTAAGTATCAAGAAAATTGTGTTGAAAATCAATGAAGTATGATATTCAAATTGGTGGTTGATACTTGGGTGTGTCAAGAGTATATATATGTATATGCATCAAGAGTATTAATGAGTGTGCCATAGTGGAAAGGTACCCATAAGTGTATGGGAGAGCGTGAGGGAATAATAATACATTGTACTAAAGTAGTAAGACTTGTGTTAAGATAAAGTAGAGCATTAATGTGAGTGGATAGGAGTATACCAATATATGACTAGTGATGGGTATCTCACCTAATATTGAGGCAAGTGATGTGTTGGAAACAATAGGTGGGAGAAGTATCGAGAAATTGTGTGCAGGATGTATAGTGGATGATAAGTGTCAGTGTGGAAGTTCATGAGTATCAGAAAATAAAAGCTTGAGTGTTAATATTATGTCATGGGTTGAGAAATATCAAGATTGGTCATGAAAGATATGTAGTGTATCACTGATTAGTGTATTCGTCTATAAAAGGTTTAAGGAGAGATATGTATACATCAATAGAGATATGGAACCATATGCCTGCCTTAAGGGTGAAGTGAAATATGTGTATTATAGAAGTTAATAACTAGTGCATTGGATGCAAGTGATCATGATTTCTAGTGAGTATGATGAGGTAATCTAATGATGAAGCTAGTATCCTAGAACCTTAAGGACATATGTTGTGTAGTTAGGAAGCTAGTGTTACTATATCAAGAATGCTAGTGTTTCTATATCAGGGATTAGTTGAGTAATGTGCTAGTAACAGTAAGTACCCTGTGTAATGATATTGGATTGGTGTATCAGTTAATGGATAGAAAAGCATTTGGGAGTAATAGTACAAGTGATCCAAGCAGTAGAGGAGGAAGATAATACATATATAGAAGTAAGTATAGTACCTTGCTAAATTTGAGTATAGAGGTTGTATGTATCATAGAATAAACCGAGGGGTATAAGGATACCAGTGAGATGTCATGATGTTGTAATGACTAGAAGATAATTGTGTAGTTATTGTGATACTAACGTATCAATGAGAACCTTAAGATAATTAACAAATTTTAGAGGATGAGTTACACCAAGTATCAGATAGAAGAGCCGGAGTACCTCAAGTATTATAAAAGTTTAGACACAAGCATTTTAATAACAAGTATAATAATATAGAGAAGAGACATGAGTAGCTTGGTATGAGAATGACATCTAAAATACATATGAGAGCTGGTGCATTGTGTAGACAGTAACGAGATTTGAGAAGGCATCATATGAGAGTATTCTAGTTGGACAAGGGTGTGCTAATAGAACACATGATTGAAAAATATATACAAGTGTTCCTTACAAGAAAATAATTAAAAAAATTTGGTGATTACAAGAACATAACAAAGAGATAGTATCTTAGTAGTATTTTATCCTAAGTAGCAAGTGCCAGTGAGTTAAGCATGTCCATGACCTAGAATTAGAGTATATCACTAGTATTTGGTAACCCTCAGTATTAAGAATATCTTGGTAAGATCGATGATTAATAGTGTGTGATGGAATAGGCCACAGGTGGCATATCATATTACCTCACCAGTAAAGGAAGACATACCAACATGGCAGAGACTAATTTCATGATAGTTAGAGACTATATCTAAGTATGATTTCCCTTTCAGTAGAATGATATGATTGTATGTTATAGGATTTATACTATTTTAGACTGTGATTGATGGGGTTTGACCATAGTAAGATTTGTATGAATATGATATGCCTGGCCCAAGAGAGAGGGGTGAGAGTTTTAATTTCGAGGACGAAATTCTTCTTAGGGGGGTAGATTTGTCACTACCACATTTTCTAGGAAATGGTATTTTAGTCATTTGGTAATTAATTAAATATTGTGCATGTTAAAATTTTATTTATTGTATTATTTATTTATTATTAGCATGTTAGATTTATTTTTGGACTTGTGTTAGTGGACCTAACTAGTTTAGTTTAGACTCATGGACCAACATTTAATTCTAGTTAGAATTGAGCCCAATAATTAGAAGTCTAATTATTAGAAGGATGATTAATTATGTTAAACCATTAGACTAGAAGCTTTCCTCCTTAATTAATTTCTTCATGAGAGGTCCCAAGGGGTATTTTAGACTTTACATAGTAGCTTAAGGGAGGGGACAAGTGAGGCCTATATAAAGGGGATGAAAATTTTCCCTCTCTTCATTTTTTATTCCAAATCAAGATCTAGAATTTTTCTCAACCAAATTCCACCAATCTCTACCAAATTTCTAACCCAATTTGTAAACCCCCTCGTCAAAAGTAGGATTTATTTGATTATTTTAATTTAAGATCAACCGTACCCCAAATTCCAAGTACCCAAATTAGGGTAGCAGTCTATACCAAGCCGTTATGCCACGACTCCTGTGTACCACTCAAAAATCTTGTTCCCTATGTTTTCAATACAGTAGGAATTACCTAGTTAAGTTTGTAATTTAATTTTAATTAAGACTAATTTCACCTCAAGCAACACTTAGACCAGCCTACCTCAATGAGCCCAGATAGGACCAAGCCGAGGCTAGCCCACAACTTCCACACACACACGCACACACACATATATATATATATATATATATATATATATATATATATATATATATATATATATATATAAAGCCTCTCCCTTAAAACCCTAAGAAAACCATCACAACCCCCTCTCCAAGCCTTAGCCGACCCCCACCTAAATAACCCTCCCTGTCGGCCGGACCCCTCAACCCCGACCACCTTCCTGACCAACTGCTCCCGCCGCCGCCTCCTGACCAACTGCTCCCGCCGCCGCCCCCTGACCGACTGCTCCAGCCGCTCCCAGCCGACTGCTTCCCCCAACCTGCTGCTGCCCAGCCGACTGCTTTCCCCGACCGGAGCATTGCTCCCCAGCCCGACTGCTCCCCTGACCGGAGCACTGCTCCCCAGCCCGACTGCTCCCCCGACCGGAGCACTGCTCCCTAGCCGACTGCCCCGACCGGAGTACTGCCCGACCCCGACTGTCCCACCACCCGCGAGGCGACCCATCCACGCTGCCGGAGATACCCTCGTCGAAGGAGCAGATGCCCCACGTCCTATCGAACAGGTACTCGTCCTCCAGCAGTTCATTTCTTGTGTTCCAACCATCTCACCACGTATCGTGTTCTTGAATGATTGTTGGGTCTGTGTGTCGAGAATCATAGTTGAAACACAACCTTTCTAACCCTAATTAAAATGATGATGGCTTAATGATTAACCAGAATAGAATTTGTTAATAAATAGAGAAATTCCTTAACCACGATACCTGTCATAAAGGACTTTAGTTAATTTAACGTCTGGTCATAAACCACGTGCACTGAGTATAGAAACCAAAGACAGATGTTCGTATAGAACATAAATCATGGATAACCGTAACTGGATAATTATTGTCCCAAGGTACCTGTTAACCAAAGACAACACCCGTGTACACCCTAGCTAAGTGCGCACATGATGCTGTACTCGAGCAACAGAGAACTCGTGACAAGTATTCAAGATTAGCGTCTTAACAGTACGTAGATAAGGCGTAATATCTGATGCCTGTATTATTGTGTTATATTATTGTCTAGGGTCTTTGGATCAGCCAGGAGATGCTACCGGAACAGGCTTTTGGCATTCATCTCTCGAAGACTCAGGCAAGATACCTTGCTATATTTACTGTCTAATTTAAATTATGCAAATGCTGTATTGTATGCTTGTTGTTCTGTCTTATACAACTGTGCGCGTCCGAGATTATCTCGGGTGCATTCGACGGAATACGTCGAAGATTAGTATATATTGTCTTAGTCCTTAGCAGACTCACCCCATGGGAGGATATCCTGTATTCTTCCAAGACCTGACACTTTTACACGTACTCTTAGTGATAAATCTCATGTTGGGATGCATGTTCGCGTGATCGACTAGCTATTGTCGTATATGACGTGCATTACGGTTAGCAAGCAATATAGGACTATTTCAGTTTAGAGACTTGGCATTTAGATATGGGATATGCGTGTCAATTATTTGACGGGTATATCTATATTGGGAGGGTAGGACGAATGGTAGGCATATGGGATACCCCACTCCTTTACACTGATACCGCACTCGACGGAGTGATACGAACGTATTTATATATATCACTGATACCACGTTCTGTAGAGTGTGGGACGTTACTTGATGATATTGCAGATACCACGCTCTATAGAACGTTGGACGTTACTGTATTCCTGCGCCCGTGTTATAGGGGACATGTGTGGCATATACTAGCCGGTTGTCACGACTGG
Source organism: Iris macrosiphon (assembly GCA_036927795.1). Taxonomy (NCBI): domain Eukaryota; kingdom Viridiplantae; phylum Streptophyta; class Magnoliopsida; order Asparagales; family Iridaceae; genus Iris; species Iris macrosiphon. The sequence goes on along the minus strand of JAYESA010000015.1, from coordinate 75,374,429 downwards.
TGAATTACGTCAGCATATGTTTAGCCTACACCTTCTCATATACTCACAGTTGTTCTTATATTGCATTCACTTAGATTGGCTAGCACACCCTTCATTGCATTTATTTTATTCAGTATTATATATGGTTTGTCTCTTTGTATCTTGTTACGTCCCTCTGAGGACCTGGTTCCCTTCCAGATTTAGACGAGGCTTTCTACCCCACCGTATAAGGCCCCGGACAGGAGACGAGATTCGCTACAGCCGAGGAGTTAGAGGTGCAGCCGTCAGAGTTTCCGTTATCAGTTGGTAGGCCTTAAGCCTAGATTGGGTGCATCATTATCTGGTCAGCCGGTGCCCTAATCATTACTTTTTATATCTCATTTCAGTACTTTATTTCGTCATAGTAGTGGGTTTGTTCCCACCAGACTTCACTGATTGTACTATGATATCTTGAGACTGGTATTTATTATCCAGCAGTTTATTTAGTACTTCTTGCTCTTTATATTGTGGATGAGATTAGATTACCTGTTATTGACTGGTATTAGACATGTTAGTATTTTAGGACAGCGTAGCACTCTTCGTGGATCCATTAAATTGGGATATCTTCGAAGACGTGTCAGCTAGCTATTGCCACGTGGCCTGGTCCCGTGTATTTTGGGACTGGGGCGTGACATGGTTTTAGTGGTGGCCCATGCAGTTCTTCTTTTTCGCTTATGGTATGGTAACATGCCTAGCGAGCCTGCAATAGGATAGAAATTACTAGGTCTCATCCACTTTTTGATTCGCCTTTGAACTTCCTTCATATTGCTTCTAAATATCTACATCCTGTTTGTTGTCCTCGTACTCTTTTAATGAAATTCATCTCTTGCAGCAAGATGAAATTGCGCAGTGGACGAGGAGCATCCCGTACCGTAATTCCAGATAACACCACTCAAGGAGAGGAGGTACCCCAAAGGCAACCCCCGTTACAGACCCCGCTGATACATTGGCGCGAGACATCGCAGGGCGATCCTACACCGCAGCCTGAGGGACAGACTTTCCAGACAATCCCCACACAACATTGTGAGGGCCAGACTTCAGGAGCTACACCGATGCAGCAGACTGAGAGGCCGACATCTGAGGAGACGCCTACCGCACAGCCAGAGATTTCACTACCACCGCCTCCACCTTATCCACCCCAGATGCCACAGCCAGATGGACAACCACAGATGCTTCAGTTCTTCCAGGCGATGATGCAAGCACATTGGCATCAGACAGAGACATTGAGACAGAGTTTGATGGCAGTACTAGAGAGGACACCTGTCCCAGCACCAGTACCAGCACCTCCACCAGCCGAGACAGGTGGCACTGTTAGATGGTTCCGACAGATGGGACCAGATACTTTCTCAGGCAATGAGACTGCAGAACAAATCTCCGACTGGGTCACCAATACGGAGATGCTATTAGAGGCTTCACAACTGTACCCTGACCTTTGGATGACCGCAGTGAGGGCCCAGCTGAAAGGCAACGCCCACCACTGGTGGGATTCCATTGAGCGCAGTGTAGGGAAGAACCAGACTTGGGAACAGTTCCTAGAATATTTCAATTCAAAGTATTTCCCAGCTACAGTCAGAAATGCCCTGTACTCCCAGTTCCTACATCTAGAACAGGGAAATATGACTGTTAACGCTTATGACGTGGAGTTCAGCCGCCTTAGCAGATTTGGTGCATTCCTGATACCCACCGATCTTGAGAAAGCCCAGAGATTTCATCACGGCCTCAATCTTGAGCTACTGAGGTTTACCACTACACAGGCGAGGATTACTTATGAAGAGGTTCTTGCAGAGACGAGAATCCAGGAGGCCATCGTCAGAGGAGCTAGGCGTACCAGTACGACTACACTAGCCAGAGCACAGCCCGGAGCAGGAGGACCGATCCGTCGTCCAGGAGCACAGACACTGCAGAGGGCAGCGCCATATCCACAGCAGGAGCTTCCGACTTGTCACCATTGTGGCAAGAAGGGACACGTCATTATGGATTGTCGGAAGAAGTTGGGATTATGCATGATATGCGGGTCCAATCAGCACCTTGTCAGAGATTGCCCGCAGCGCAGAGAAGCAGCACTACAGACAGGCCAGAGGCCAGCAGCACCAGTCCAGAGGATACTACCCCCACCAGGAGGCCAGCGTCTCCAAGCCCCCAGAGGATTTCAGAGAGGACCACCCTTGGCCCCACAGCAGGCACAGTTTGAGCGAGCTCGTCAGCAGACCGGAGGACAGAGGCAGGGACAAGCCTTTGCATTAGCAGCTACCGAAGAAGAAACAGAAGAAGAAGCTATCACAGGTACCATTTTAGTTGCATCATTACCTGGAACTGCATTGTTTGATTCTGGAGCTACATTATCATTTATATCTAGTAGATTTGTAGCAATGCATAGAGTAGCGACTTTCCCCTTACCTAAGAGTTGAAAGATTCTTACCGGAGGAGGTATCGTGCCGGTTACTAGCACTATCAGAACGTGCTCGGTAGTTGTATGTGGTAGAGAGATGAGAGCGCGATTCTTGGTATTGCCCATGCCGTACTTTGATGTTGGGTTAGTCATGGACTGGTTAAGCCAGTATAATGCCGTACTGAACTGCCGGAAGGGTAGCGTCACCTTTAGACCGCCAGATCAGCCGGAGTTCGAGTACATACGAGGAACCATCGAGCAAGGAGTAGGACAGATGGCAGAAACTTGCATGGCTATGGAGATTGCACCCCCACCAATAGTTACAGAATTTGAAGATGTATTCCCCGAAGAACTGCCAGGCTTACCGCCAGATAGAGACGTGGAGTTCACCATCGAGCTAGTACCCGGAGCAGCACCGGTATCTTCTAACGTATACCGATTGGCGAAAAAGGAACTAGATGAGCTGAAGCTACAATTAGAGGAGTTGCAGGGCAAAGGATTTATCCGTCCTAGTGCATCACCTTGGGGAGCACCAGTGTTGTTCGTACCCAAGAAGGATGGAACAGTACGTATGTGCATTGATTACAGAGCCCTTAATGCTCTGACTATCAAGAACAAGTACCCCCTGCCCAGGATTGACGATTTATTTGACCAGTTGACAGGAGAAGTAGTGTTCACCAAGATTGACTTGAGATCGGGTTATCATCAAGTGAAGGTGCGAAGAGAAGACATCCAGAAGACAGCATTCAGGACTCGTTATGGTCACTATGAGTTCTTAGTGATGCCTTTTGGACTGACGAATACGCCAGCTGTATTTATGAACTTGATGAACAGAGTATTCCACCAATACTTAGACCAGTTCATGGTAGTCTTCATCGACGACATCTTGGTATATTCGAAGAACCACGAGGAGCACGAAGAATACTTGAGACTAGGGTTAGAGACGCTGAGGAGAGAGAGGCTTTATGCCAAGCTGAGCAAATATGAGTTTCTCCTAGATCGTGTCGCTTTCCTTGGACACGTTATCTCAGGAGATGGCATCTCAGTAGATCCGGCAAAGATTTTATCAGTAGAGACATGGCCAGCCCCTACCAATGTCTCGGAAGTGAGAAGTTTTCTAGGACTTGCCGGATATTACCGGAAGTTCGTAGAGAACTTCGTGAAGATTGCAGAGCCAATGACCCGCTTGACCCATAAGGAGCAAGAGTTCACCTGGACAGAGGAGTGTCAGAAGGCATTCGATGAACTAAAGAAGCGTTTGACTACAGCACCTATCTTGACTATACCTTCTGGACCCGGAGGATTCGTGATCTATAGCGATGCATCCGGGAAAGGATTAGGATGTGTCTTGATACAGCATGGGAAGGTTGTAGCTTATGCTTCTAGACAGTTGAGGACACATGAGAAGAACTATTCCACCCACGACCTGGAACTTGTAGCAGTAATCTTCGCCTTGAAACTTTGGAGGCACTATCTATATGGGGAGAGAGTGGAGATATTTACTGATCATAAGAGCCTAAAGTATCTCTACACCCAGAAGGATCTGAATCAGAGGCAGAGACATTGGCTCAAGGTAATGTCAGACTTCGAGATCGAGCTACAGTACCACCCGAGAAAGGCCAACATAGTAGCTGACGCATTGAGCAGAAGACCCATGGCATTCTTCATGACCACCCAACCACACCTGTTGAGAGAGCTAGAGTAGATGGGTATAGAGGTCATTTTGTCCGGAGTAGATGGACAGTTGTCGAGCTTCCAGTTGCAATTGATATTAGTGGAGAGAATCAAGGCTGCCTTGCCGACAGACGCCAGATTTCAGAGGCTTAGACAGAGGACAGAGGCTGGAATGTAGACAGGACTGAGAATACATGAAGATGGGACCTTGAGATACGGAGATCGTCTCTATGTTCCAAATGGAAAACTTCGTCAAGAGTTAATGGCAGAGGCACACAGTTCAACCTATTCTATTTATTCAGGAGGCACAAAGATGTACAGGGACTTGAGACAGTACTACTGGTGGCACGGAATAAAGAGGGAGATAGCACATTTTGTGGCCAAGTGTCTGGTGTATCAGCAAGTCAAGGCTGAGCATCAAAGATCTGCAGGATTGCTTCAACCGCTTCCTATACCGGAGTGGAAATGGGAGCATATCACTATGGACTTCGTTACGGGCTTCCAGAGGAGTCCTAGTGGGCGCAATACAGTATGGGTAATTATGGATAGACTCACAAAGTCCGCACACTTTTTACCCTTCAGAGTTGGGCAATCGACGGAGGCCTTAGCAGATATGTACATGAGGGAGATTGTGCGCCTACATGGAGTGCCAGTTAGCATCTTGTTTGACAGGGATACGAGGTTTACTTATTACTTTTTCAAGGAGTATGCAAGAGAGCCTTGGTACTCGCCTAAAGTTTAGCACAGCATATCATCCACAGACAGATGGCCAGTCGGAGCACACCATTCAGACGCTAGAAGATATGTTGAGAGCGTGCATGCATGACTTTGGAGGATCATGGGAGGACCATTTGCATCTGGTCAAGTTTTTCTACAACAACAGCTATCAGGCGAGCATCCAGATGGCTCCTTATGAAGCGTTGTATGGAAGGAAATGTCGTTCTTCAGTATGCTGGAGTGATATAGGCGAGCGACAGATTCTCGGACCAGAGTTGGTTGTTCGTACGGTAGAAAAGGTGAAGAAGAATCCAAGGGCACCTTCGAGGAGCACAAGACCGACAGAAGCATTGGGCGAATGCGCATCGTTGACCCTTAGAGTTTCAGGTTAGAGATCACGTATTTTTAAATATCTCGCCTACTCGAGGAACTATCAGATTCGGAGGCAGAGGGAAGCTGAGTCCGAGGTACATCGGGCCATTCGACATAATAGAACGCGTCGGAGAGGTTGCTTACAGATTAGCATTACCGCAGACATTGGAAGGAGTTCATGACGTCTTCCATGTATCTCAATTGAGGAGGTACATACCGGATCCTAGTCACGTGCTTGACCACTCGGAGATCACAGTTGGCCCGAGTCTATCATACCAAGAGGAGCCCGTCGAGATTTTGGACAGGAGTGAGAAAGTATTGCGAGGGCAGACCATTCCCCTAGTTCGTATCGCATGGAGGCATCATGCACCAGGCGAGTCAACCTGGGAGCGCGAGGAGGACATTAGACAACGTTATCCTCACCTCTTCGAAGGACTAGGTACGTTCTAGTATTTTCTTTAGTCTTTTGTTCTTACCCATGAGTGTGTTTAAATTTCGAGGACGAAATGCTCTAAGGAGGGTAGATTGTAAACCCTCTCATCAAAAGTAGGATTTATTTGAGTATTTTAATTTCAGATCAATCGCACCCCAAATTCTAAGTACCCAAATTAGGGTAGCAGTCTACACCAAGCCGTTATGCCACGACTCCTGTGTACCACTCAAAAATCTATTTCCCTATGTTTCCAATACATTAGGAATTACCTAGTTAAGTTTGTAATTTAATTTTAATTAAGGCTAATTTTACCTAAAGCAACACTTAGACCAGCCTACCTCAATGAGCCCAGATAGGCCCAAGCCGAGGCTAGCCCACAACTTCCACACACACACACACACACACACACATATATATATATATATATATATATATATATATATATATATATATATGAATCCTCTCCCTTAAAACCCTAAGAAAACCATCACAACCCCCTCTCCAAGCCCTAGCCGGCCCCCACCTAAACAACCCTCCCTGTCGGCCGGACCCCTCAACCCCGATCACCTTCCTGACAAACTGCTCCCGCCGCCGCCTCCTGACCAACTGCTCCCACCGCCGCCCCCTGACCGACTGCTCCAGCCTCTCCCAGCCGACTGCTTCCCCCGACCGGTTGCTGCCCAGCCGACAGCTTTCCCCGGCCGGAGCACTGCTCCCCAGCCCGACTGCTCCCCTGACCGGAGCACTGCTCCCCAGCCCGACTGCTCCCCTGACCGGGCTTATTATAACCGACGCATAAAAGGTGCAGCTCTCTCCGCTGTTCGATCTCTATACCGACTGGTCAGTTACTGTGACCAAACTCCATAAATAGAGACTTTCGGCCACGGGAGTAAAGGCGGAGAATAATAGAGGTCGAGAAAAGGTGGAAAGAATTCAGGAGTCACAGACAGAGGTCAAGGTCAAGAAAGCACTTATAGATAGCTTTGGCAACGAGAGTTCAACTTTTCCTACAGTCTTTGAAGCTTCTTTTTCTTCTTTTACAGCACTTCTTCGTCATCGTGTGGTCCAAGGGACAAAATGATCGACCGCAGATCAGACTTCTATAGCAATATTTCCCCAGAATCAAATTTTTGTACTTAACATCCTCGTATAGGATTAATTGTACTTCTTTTTCTTGTTTGTAAACAAAGAAAGAGTTTCGTATAAACCTAGTTTTAATTTCTTTCGTTTATTATCAAACACAAGATGGCGACTCTGCTGTGGACTACTTTCTCATCTGACGAGAAAGTCATTGCTCAACACGATGTTGTATCCGTAGGATCAACGAAGAAGACTCTGGTCGTCCAGTTCGACCAATCAGCTTACAAAGACATGCTTCGAGCAGGGGGTAGCTCTCATTCCCTCACTGTCCAAGATAACAGGAAGTTGCGTAAATTATGGATGCCCCGGACGTCCTCTACCATTCCTGCGGACTCTCTCTCTCTCTCTCAGATCAACAAGGTTGTGACATCGCGACCTTTACGTCTTGTACGTAAAAATCTGTCTCACGTCTGTGACATAGCAGACAAAGCTTCTGGCAACGCCCTAGTGCCAATCCAGAAGTCTATAACGCGCCCCGTGCGTAAAATTTCGTCTTCCGTCTGTGACGTGGCCGACAAAATTTCTGATAAGGCCTCAGCGCCAATTCAGAAATTTAAAATGCGCCCTGCGCGTAAAATTTTGTCTCCCGTCTGTGACGTGGCAGACAAAATTTCTGACAAGGCCTCAGTGCCCGCGCAGAAAATTCAAACGCGCCTTGCGCGTAAAAATGTATCTGAGGGACCCTTGGATCACATAAAAGGAAAATACGTGGCAAATCTCCCGACCTCCACAGTTGTACGCCACCAAGAAGAGAAGATTATGCGGACTCCTGTTTTACGCGAATCTGTACAAAGCTCCAGATTATGCCAGGATAAGCCCATCCGCGTAAAGAAGACCTGCTTCATGGGGAAATATACTCCCCAGACGGATGATGGATCATATGCCACTCACATGGGCGAACTGTTGTATACTTATGGCAGAGAGAGGGTCATGGTTCCCAATATTCGCGCTTCTACTGATGTAAAAAGGCATAATAAGCCTTCTTCTTCTTCTTCTGTTAATCCCCCTGATTTGCGTGATTTCTTGATTCAGAAGCGTAAAGACAGGGGATCTTCCAACATGTCTATTACACCCCCTAGGGAGCATTGTTGTAATAGTCATAAAGTTATAGTTAACTACTGTTGTTCTAAGGCAAAACGGTCAGTTTTCGACTGGTTGAACTACTCTTTTTCTTTACAGGAAGAAGAGCCGACATTCGCATCAGTGAACATGGCTTCACACATTCCTAGAGGAAGGTCAAATTCAAGACGTCATCCCTCTAGAACTCCAAGCCAAAGGAGATTCGACAGACTCCTTGAGAATATTGAAGCTGGTGTGTTTCGAAACACCCGTTCTAGGTCACGACAACCGGCTTCATATTCTTCTGATTCCGACACCGGGGGTCGCCAGTTTCCCGAATCGAATGCTGAAAGTATAGACTCAATCTCTACAGAGATCTATACTAATCCTTCAATAGCATCCAGAGAAATGGGAGTCTATACCATTGGAGATGAACACGAAGAGGCTTCCCCATCAGGAACTACTGACCAACGCATCGCTATATTGGAAGCATCACTTAAAGAGATGTATTCCATGATGGAGAATATGCGTCAGATAATGGTGACTCAACATGCAGCTGCAATAGCTCAAACATCGGTTCCTCTGACTCAAATACGTGTGGGGGTGGACCTTCCACCATCCAATGAAAACCAGGAGCCTGTTCTAAATCAAGAGTCAGTGGCTCCTCAATTTCTTAACTCGGAGAATATATTGCCTCCTGTTGGAGTTACAATACAACCGACCTCTCACCACTCTACAGTCCCTTTACCATCTGAAGACCCGATGCAGGCAGTCGGGAATTGAAAGCCCAATTTGATGCCTTAAAGCATAAGGATCAGCTCAAGAAGTTGGGAATCAACCAGCCATACCCAGCTATCTGGGACGATATCCCTTTCCCACCTAAATACAAACCATAGGCTATGGTTTTATTTGAGGGAAAGACGTCACCGAGCCAGTACATGAACTACTTTAGCATGATGATGGTGTTTTTGCAAGGGAATGACGCCCTTCTCACTCGAGTGTTTAAAGGCTGTCTGTCTGGAGTGGCCTATCAGTGGTACCGTAGTCTTGCGGACAACTGCATTACTTCCTTTGAAGATTTCAAGACTATGTTCTTTGCTCGATTCTACGAAGGAGGGATGGACATGTCTATGTTATCACTTATCGAAGTAAAGCAGAAAGAGAAGGAGAGCGTTCGTACTTTCATCGAACGTTTTCGTCAGGCTACTTTGCAGATGCCTCCCGGAGTTCCGGATTCTGCCTTGGTGGACATTTGCAGGAAGAACCTTCTCCCACTGATCTCAGTGTTCACGGGACCATATTAGTTCCATGATTGGCCCTCATTTATCATCTCAGCGGTAGCCGCTAAAGATAACAGTCGGAAGGCGCGTGACAATGGAATCATGATCTCTACCTCTGATAGAGGGAAGCGATCATCTTCTAATAACGATCATGCTCGTAGTTCCAAAGGGAACGAAGCTCTGACAATCAATACGTCCAGGCAACACACTCCGGTGACTACGCAGCCAAATCCTGGGACTTCCAGGCCTAAAGAAGAGTATTCTTTTGATGACAACGATATTCCGAGCATATTCGATTGTCTAGTCAAAAGTGGCAAGCTTACTCTCTCCGAGGTAAAGCGACCAAATGAAGTCGGCAGTACCAAAAACCCTAAGTACTGCATTTTCCACAGATACATACATCACCCCACAAAGGCAAATTATGTATTAAAAAGGAAAATCCAGGAGCTGATCGACGCCAAGGCCATCACTTTGCGTAATAACGAGAAGACGGTCACAGCCAACATGATCTCGCTCCAGTTTGGCAATCTGTTCCCTCAAGAAGTCCCGGATGGTGTAGTACCTATTCCAAGGGCGATGATGAACATTGTTAATTTCCCGCCGGCCAGGGGTCAAAATTATGACCTGGTACCCCTAACTACAAAGCGTGGTGAGATTATGTGGGTTCATCCAGATCTGGTGTCAGAAATTGAGGAAGAGACTCAAGCTGCTAAAGCTAAGTCTAAAAAGAACTCAAGATGCAAACCATGCCATATGGTTGCAATATCCCCAACTTCAGAAGAAGAGACTTTGACAACCGGGACCCGGTCAGGTAAGGCCTACCTCAAGGACTATGGAGGAAACCAGGAGGAATTGACGGCAGACACTTCATCTGCCAAACCTCCAGAGCCTGAACCTGTTATACCAGAGGCAGGTCCTTCTAGACCAACTTCGATGGACAAGGGTAAGCAAAAAGAAGTTCGTTTTGGTAAACCTTTGAAGAATATTCAAAACAAAGGTTTAGAAAAACCATATAACTTCGACATCTTGGCCCAGTTGGCTAATACACCAGCCAGATTATCCATTTTTGAGCTCCTAAGGCTATCCAAAGACACTCGTCAAGCCTTGAATGAAGCGTTAATGCAGGCGGATGTATGCTTGACTTAGCTCAAGTCCCCTGATAAAAAGCCTGTGGCATGCCCTCAATGCCATAGTGTAATAGAAGTGGTCCCTAATATCACTTTCACTCAAGAGGACATGTTGTTGAAACATAACAAGCATGACAGGCCTCTTTATTACACTGGATATGTTGGCTCCATGGAGGTAGACCGGATTCACATAGATCCGGGATCATCGATCAGCATTATCCCTCACAGTCTGTTAAGACCGTTGAGAATTCCTACAAGCGAACTGTCTTACACTACCACCACAATCGTGGGCTTTAATGCCAGGAAGAGCAAACCATTTGGGAAGATTCTTCTGAGGATTCAAATTGGTAACCTTAGATCAGTGGCTAGATGCTACATCATTGATTCAGAGGTGTCTTACAATATTCTGTTGGGCAGACCTTGGATCCACGATCACAATATCGTTCCTTCCACTCTACATCAATGCTTTAAATATGTAGACGCCCAAGGGATAGTGAAAACAGAATTTGCGGATCTCAATCCCTTCAAAGGAGTTGAATCTTACTATTCTGATGCCATATTGTACACCCAAGACTACATGAAGGAGATGTCAGGCAAGATGGAAGAGGAATCCTATCAGGAGCCAGCAGAACCATCTACTGAGCAACCTTTGTCAATCCAAGTGAAAGGGCGGACTACCCGTCCGAAGATCACGGAACCCATGGCTATCCACTTGAGCAGAACCAAATCGGGAGGAGGAAGTGACCCTCTAGTGATCACTTTGAACCAGAAGTCTCCACCTTTGGTCATCAACCTCAGGCACAACAAGCAGCCGACTGATGTAAATACAATCGGGAACGTGGTTTCTGACGATAATAAAGATTCTCTTTTCCAGTATACTGACGCTTAATTTTCAAATCAGGAATCCTCCCCCCATAACGATATAAAACCTATAGCACAAAAATTCTTGGAAGCTATAGACTCCTATCATCCGTATGTGTGGGAAGTGGCGTCAACATCTAATATCATCACGACATATGGACCACATGAAGATTCTATCTTTATTGTCTCACCTACTCGCAATAATCAGCATCCAATAGTCTTCGGTCACATGCGAAATAAACCAATTGTACAAGAAGATTCTCACGAATCTGATGCTGGGAAAATGCAAGTTCACAGATATAGCCCACAAGCTTTGAAGATTATGCAAAGTATGGGTTATGACTTGAAGCTGGAACCAGGTCTCAACTATAGGAAAGGCAGACGAATACCGTTGCATGGTGATCCCTACTGTCAACGAACTTATTTTGGGTTAGGGTATACCACACATCTTGCAACTTCCAATGACTCTGAGTCAAGTGAGGAAACCATTTCCTCTTTTTAAGACAATTTGTCATCCTCTGATTCAGAAGATGAACTCGAACAGGTATTATCAGTAAATATGGTGTTGACAGATTCTCTCGAAACAGAGGAACAAGAATCTGATCCATTTAAAGATGAATCCTGGGCTCAGCAAATGGATATACAATGGGATTTCTGGTTCGAGCAAAGAGAACCACCCACTGAAGATAAAGTTATCCAAGTCGATGTTGAGGATAAATTTTCACCAAAGCCGATATTTATCAATAACAATCTTTCCGAAGAAGAAAGGGAAGAAATAATCCAGCTGATAAAAGAATATATCGATATCTTTGCGTGGAATTATGATGATATGCCAGGTCTTGATCCTAAAATGGCTACCCATAAACTCAACATACGGCCCAATTTGAAGCCTGTGAAGCAACACCAATGCCGATTTCGTCTGGATATGATGGATGCCATTGAAGCTGAAATCAAGAAGCTAATAGCCTGTGGGTTCATCCGGGAAGAACAACATCCTGACTGGGTCGACAATGTTGTCCCGGTCATGAAAAAAAGTAGGAAAGTACGTGTTTGCATCGATTTCCAAGATCTGAATGCGGCCTGCCCTAAAGATGAGTTCCCTCTTCCAATTACAGACGTCATGATTGATAATACGTGCGATTTTGAGCGCGTGTCTTTTATGGACGGATTTTCAGGATATAATCAGATTAAAATGAATCCTGAAAATGAGAAGCATACTGCCTTCCGGACACCATTGGGGGTATATTGCTATACGGTTATGCCTTTCGGATTGAAGAATGTCGGGGCTACGTATCAACGAGCTATGAGTAACATATTCCATGAGAACTTATGAAAAATAGTGGAATGTTACGTAGACGATATTGTTGTCAAAAGCTGCCTCAAGGATAATCACATCCAAGACTTGAAGACAGTATTCGAGTTGATGCGCCAACATCAACTCAAAATAAATCCTACAAAGTCCTTTCTTGGTGTATCCAGTGGAAAATTTCTGGGATTTGTCATTACCGCTAAAGGCATTCAAGTGGACCCTGATAAAGTGAAGGCTATCTTAGAAATGCGACCACCCCATAATCTGAGGGAACTCAGGGGATTTCAAGGTCGTCTGGCTTATATCAGGAGATTCATATCCAACCTCTCTGGGAGATGTCAAACTTTTTCTCGTCTGATAAAGAAAGGTATGTCATTCGTATGGAACGAAGCCTGTCAGCAAGCGTTTAATGATATCAAACGCTACCTTACTAATCCTCCAGTTCTGGTGCCTCCCGTCATAGGAAGACCATTTTTGCTGTATGTTCGAGCAATGGATCATTCTTTAGGAGCTCTCCTCGCACAGAAGAACAATGAGGGTCATGAACAGGCTATTTACTATTTAAGCAGGATGATGGTTGGAGCTGAACACCGGTATAATCCAGTAGAAAAAGAATGCTTGTCCCTAATGTTCGCCATTTAGAAGACACGACATTACGTCACGGGCCAAACTATTCATATCATCTCCAGAATCAATCCTCTTCGGGTATTCATGAACAAGCCAAGTGTTCTTAATTCCCGACTCGCGACTTGGGCGATGTTATTAACAATGTATGATATGGTGTATGTCCCTCAGAAGTCCATCAAAGGTTAAGCCATGGTTGATTTCTTAGTTGCTCATCCAATTCCGGAAACCTCTAAACTATACGAGGACATTCCCAACGAAGTTGCAGAATGTAATTTCGTAATGGAAAGTGATACATGGCAGTTATTCTTCGATGGTGCCTCCAGGACTGGTCCCAGGGGAAATGTGGTTTCAGAAGTAGGAATTGTCCTGGTGACTCCTGATAAACTCGTCATCTATCGAGCATATTCTCTTAGCGAACCCTGCTCTAATAATGTGGCAGAGTATAACGCCCTACTAATCGGGCTTCAAGTCGCTAAAGAATGGGAGGTTGAATACCTGGAAGCTTTTGGTGATTCTCAGCTGATCGTCAATCAGGTCAGAGGAATATATGAAGTCCGCAATCCAGACCTCATTCCTTATCACCAAGCAACGATCGAGATTGCCATATCTTTCAGAGGATTCTTCCTAGAAGACGTGCCTCGATCTCAAAATTTGGAAGTTAATGCTCTGGCCAGTCTAGCTGCAGATCTAGCTATTCCTATAAGAAGGCAGAATTCGGTGATTCTTCTTAATAGAGATTTATTCTGTGTAAAAAATAATTTTTACATAGAACGCAGCTACGCTGTAAATACGGTTTCTCCTAAGAGAGACTGGAGAAGTCCCTTTATAGACTTTGTGTCATACGGAATCTTACTAGAGGATCATAAAGAAGCAGTATCCATCAAAAGACGATCATTACGCTTCTATTTTGATGCGTCTTCACAATGTCTATATCACCGAACATACGATGGACTGCTATTACGATATCTCTCTGACGATGATGCAAAACGGGTTATTCGAGAAGCCCATAACGGTGTATGTGGAGCACATCAACCCGGTCCTAAGTTACAGGATCGTATGAGGAGAATGGGCTACTACTGGCCTACCATGATTGCAGATGCTGTGAAATATACAAGACAATGCAAAGCTTGTCAAGTTCATGCGGATTTTATATATCAGCCTTCTGAGCATTTGCATCCTACGATTGCATCATGGCCTTTTGAAGCATGGGGTATGGATATCATTGGTCATATTCACCCGTCTACTTCTAGAGGATATCGATTCATATTGGCTATCACAGATTATTTCTCCAAATGGGCGGAGGCGATCCCTCTTGCTGAGGTGAAGACATCCAACGTGATCAGCTTTATCAAGCATCATGTAATTTATCGCTTTGGGATACCCCAGAGGATAATTCATGATAACGGGCCTCAATTTATCAGCCAAGCATTTCACCAATTTTGCGATAAGAATCGGATACAGAATATGGCCTCGACGGCTTATAATCCTGCTGCTAATGGTTTGGCGGAAGCCTTCAACAAAACCATCATCAAACTCTTAAAAAAGTTCGTTTCTTCGAACAAAAGAGATTGGAATGAGAAGCTGGGGGAATGTCTCTGGGAATATCGTACAACGGTACGAACACCAACAGGTTGTACCCCATTTTCATTAGTTTATGGGTGTGAAGCAGTTTTCTCTATTGAAATCCAAATTCCATCACTCAGAATAGCCGTGGCTAATGAGTTGACACAGGAAAATAATGATCACTTAAGGATTCAAGAGCTAGAAGGATTAGATGAGAAACGCCTTCAAGCTCAATAACGCATTACGTTCTACCAGGCACGCATTTCCAGAGCTTTTAATCGAAAAGTGAAGGAGAGAGTGTTCAAAGTTGGCGAGCTAGTTCTAGCTGTGAAGAGGCCAATGATCATTACACACAAAAGTAAGGGCAAATTCCAGCCTAAATGGGAAGGTCCTTATGTGATTGAAACGACATTCTCAAATAGCGCCTACAGATTAGCCAAGCCTAATGGAGATTTAATAATGGCTCCTATCAATGACAAATTCCTAAAGAAGTACTATGCTTGATCTCCTTTGCTCAAAGAAGTATGATAAAGATTTTATTCTGATAACACTACATATAAAGATTAGTTGGATCATATTCTATCATATTATTATGACCTCTGAATAGATATGCTTAACTAATTTGAAACTTCAAAACCTATCACGTCCATATTACCTCTGATAGTATTTTGTATACAAATTTAGTTGGAGCATATTCTATCACGTCCATATAACCTCTGAATAGATATATCCAACTGAAGCTTACCGAAAGTCTATTATGTCCATATTACCTCTGATATCACTTTTATCTTTGCCTATCATTTTTATTCAAAAGTGATCGGTCCACAAAATCAGAAAAAATATCTTTATTATCTCTGGAAATAGCAAAATTACAGAGAAAGCAAAAAGATACATCATTGGGGAGGAGCAGTTAAATCCCTAATCTGTCGCGCCAAAGCAGCCATCCTATCATTCCTGGAGTTCAAGATAGTGCTGCGAGCATGTTCCAGTCGTGTCTCGTCATCGCTCAAGCGAGATAGCTCGGACCGAGCATCAACAAAACTGGCATGGATGACACCAACACGTGTCAAGTTCTGCTGAGCTATCTCCACTTGGCCCTTAAAAATATCACGAGATACCGATGTCTTGAGAAGCCTCTCCTTGGCCTGAGCGAGTTCAGCTTCCAAATCTCGAACCCTCGCTTCATCTCCCTCATATTCGGCCTGGTACTTGGTTAGCTGAGGAATAAAATCTACCAAGATATCCCGCTCTTTATCCATCTCCTGCTGCTGTTCCTAGATGGATTTGTTCAGAGTTTCCATTTGCTCAGCAAGATCTGCAGTTAAGGAGTCGAACTTAGCTTAAACCAGATCGTCGATGCTGCCCCGAGATAGTTGCAAATACTCGTTAATGGGTTGTTCCAAACCATTAACTATTTGCTCTAGCGCATCAGCTCTCTCAGCATCGTTGAAATTTCTAATCGGCGCTATCGTAAGCTGAGAGAACGTCTGCAGAGTACCAAATCTTAGGTTCTTCTCCAGCACCATGGATATTAACTCCTTCAAAGTGAGATAGAATATGCTAGTATATTGCTCAACTAGCGTGGCATAGATTGAATGTACGCTGGGAGTGGCTGCAATACCGATAAATCTCCCTCCAGGAATGACTGCAGAGAATGTTGCCACAGTCGTTGCTCCAACAGAGGGCGCGACAAAAGAAGAGACACCAACAACAGTTGAAGTTGCTGGTATACTCGATGAAAGAGGCACGGACGAGATGGGGGGTTCATCTTCCCCTGATATCATTTAAACTCCCACTGGCAGGATGACATCTGAGAATGTGGCAGATGATAGATCGGCAGTTTCAAAACACTCTTCTTCGACGTCGATCACCACCGTTTCATTAAATGGGTACGCAACAAAATCAGAAGTTGCATCAACTCCGCCCTCCCCAGAGATGTCTTCACCTGAAAAGAAGACAAGAGAAAGTTAATATCAATTTGATGTTAATTTTTATGAAGAAAACATAAAGACAATATTTACCCATGGCCGATGGCATGTATATTGCGTCTGCAGCCTGAATAGCTAAATTATCTCTTAATGATGCTAGACAAGCTGTCATACCTGGAGAAGAAGGTGCACCAACTGACACTGGTGGGTAGTCTTCCAAGTATTCACCCAGATCCACTCGAGGTTCATCGGGTGGAATCTCGCTGGGTATACTTACAGACGAATGAGGGGTTATTCATATTATGTGTCTGGATAAAGGTATTCTTAATAGGCTCGGCCTCGAAGGCGACCTCGAAGCACTACCAGTAGCGGTAGTAGCAGCAGCAGTCTCGAGCAAAGAATCTCTGGTACTGTCAACCGGATATATGGAGGCTCCCTCTCTAAAGGGCGAAGGACCTCTGATCAAAGAATCATCCCCAACAGGGAAAACGACAAGCTCGCTCCTAGAAGCCCCCCTGGTGGAAGCCTTTTTCGGACCTCGGGCAGTCTTCTTCTTACGGGGGGAAGGCTCTTTTAGAGTGGAAGCCTTCCATTTCTGGGGGATAACGAGAGGCTCTGCTGGCAGAGCTATTACGCCTCTCGGTATTGTCAACAAGAATTTGTCTGCCCCGGCAGTGTCTTCATCTTCATCCGAAGAAACAGACGAAATCTCCTCCCTCGCAGTGGACTTATGGGAGGGCATCCGGAAACTTCCATGCACATCAAAATCGCGATGGAAGGTATTGATGGACGCATAGAACTGCGCGTACGAGTGCAGAATGCGCAACTCCATGGAGAGAAAAGTTGCGTGCACAGCAAAAGTTGCACCAGTACAACCCGTGATGAAGTACCACCATCCTCTGGCTCCATCAATAAGTCCACCTTTGGACTTGAAATTGGTGATAAGATTCCCCACAAGCAACTGGTCATACCCAAATTGCCTGGCGAACCGACTGGACAAATAAGGCTCCAGACAGCAGTGGTCCTCACTTCTGTACAGCAAATAGGAAAGTCTAATGCAGACTAACCAGTAAAAGGCTTCAGGAGAAAGAATGGTCCTCCCATGACCCTCATCCTTAAGTTTTGTCCCCTGTTGATTGATATGTACAGGGGGACGATACAGAAGAGCTTCCAGCCGTGGGCAAAATTTAATGCTCGCCGACAATCTATGACGGTCGCCACGTTCCAAAGGGATTTCTTGTAGTTCAACAAGAAGTTATTTCCCGAACCGCTGGCAGGACTGGGAGACATCACCCTGGTGTTGTGAAGAATTAACCATCCCATCAGGTATAGGAATGGTAATTCCACTCGAGGAAATCCTTCATGCTGCGTATCATCAGCTAGCAGCCCATCAGTAATGGCCCTCAGGCCAGCTTGTATCCTACAGACCATGGCAGAGAGCAGGCCCAATCTTGCTCCGAACACCAAACATACTGCGGGCCATAAGGTGTTGCGATGAATACAATCCGTAGACACAATGCCATGCACTACCCATCGGCGTAGCCAGACAGAAAGGAAGCCATCCAGTTGAGCTTCCCTTGACAGAGGCTTGCGACAATACCTAATATAACTGAAGGCTTTTGTGCCTGCAGGATAACCCCCTGTCTCCTCATCAAGAGTATAATCAGGAGCCCCTACGTCTTCAATAAGGTCATCGACCGTATTAGCACTGAGCATGCTCAGGAGGTTCAAAGGCTTATCTCTGCTATCTACAACCTTGTCCGGCTTAGCATTTCTGGCATGATGGAAGAAGAGGTAGGCTATCCACTTGTTGATATGAGCCAAATCAGAGGGCTCTTTGTAGAAAGTGGTGCAGGCAAGATAGTGGCACATCAGCTCCTGGTACACTGCCACCGCCCGAGGGTTTGTATCCCTCAACTCCCTGTTTGTGGGAACGTACTCCTCATAAGGAGTGTCTCACATTGGCAGCTTTAAAATCTCTGCCATCTCATGAAGGGCCAAGCCCAACTCACCCAGCGGAGTGGCAAAAGTCCCAGTGAGTGAGTTGTATCGCTCCATCAAGGCTAAGAATAAGTTAGGGTTGACATGCAGCCCAACACTTGCGGCGCTTACAGCCGCGAATAAGCCAATACTTTCCAGCTCCGTCTGGAAGTGCTTCAGGGCCCAGGCAGTTAAACTGGCCTATCGAAGATTCCCGGGGCTAAGCCATCCACTGGTCCGAGGGTTGACCTTAGGGTACACTCCTCCCTGCCCCATAAAATCATTGCAGAAGGTCGATATTTGGACCGGCTGGATCAGCGACGTATCCTCACTCGGGATGCTACCCGACAGTAATCCCCTAAAAGGCATCACAGAGACTGAAGGTCTGCTCATAAAAGCTCCTCGGTTTAATCCCTTGTTGTACAAGATCTTCCCGGGGCGGCCATGAAGATCGGGAGTCGGGGTCCATATCATCTTCCTAGGATGTGTGGCATGGAAGAACGCAAAGATAGGGTAATCCCTGGGCTTCCTGGGCAGATACATGACCGTGCCCTCAGCAGTAAACACCCAATCCTCCTTTTTGGGTTTAGTCTGGGACTGTTTGTCGATAACATCCCCGAACAAGAAACATGGTTTCTTATACTCCGTCTCGTCTATGTATGTCAGGGGTTCTCCACTGATCATACTCAGCAGCATGCATTCTCCTTAGGACAAGATCAGGATTCCCCGTTCTTCGGGATAATTGGTACCAGAGATGGGGAATGTCACATGGGACAAGTCCTACAAATAGTTTGAGTTCAGCATCCCGACAGTAGAGCCTATAACTTCACCCAAAGGAGAGATCTGCAAGTCCACTACAAAATACAAGAAAATAAGTCAGTTTTACTCTAGACACTACACTCTTGCAGAATACGCCAAAAATTAACAGTCTGAGCTTTTACGCCAGACTGTAAAAACTTGAGTCTTACGCTGGAATCTATTTTCCATTGAATAAAAATCAAGGTTGGCAGTATATGCCAAATCTCGACAGTCTGAGTTTTTACGCCAGACTGCAAAAATTTGGAATTTTTACGCTGACACATTAGGAATGTGGGCGTAATAATAAAATATCTTTGTGCATCATCTTCCTCGAAGAGGACCTTAGCACAGTAGATGACCGTGCGCATACACGCACAACGTGTGCGAAAGGTTTTTTCTCTCGAAATCTTTACCTGTAATGTCCGGAGCACAGCTCGACGGTGGAGCACTACGTTCAGATCGGGATTCGCTCAGCCTAATGGGAGTGCTCATTTTTGAGCAGTAGGGCGAGATGAGGAAGCGACCTTCTTTCCCTTAGCAGTGGAAGCTTGTTTGGGTGCCATGGCGAATCTGAGTTCTCAAGAAAGAGACGAAGAAGAAAGGTTTTTTGGAAAGCAAGGGTTTTGCGAAGACAGATAAAGAGTTTCTCTTTCAAGACCGTGGGCTATTTATAAAGCTCGGATAACTCTTCGAATCCCTAACAAAATCCGATATTTAATATTCGATTATGATTTGGGACCACGTCAGCCCATCAATTGAAAATAGAAGACAGACAGTCGTGCTGCATAACGGATCCAGATTTTACGCTCAGAGGCTATAAATCTACGGTTTTACGCTCAGAAGCTTTTACGCTCAGAGGCTATAAATCTACGGTTTTACGCTCAGCAGCTTTTACGCTCAGAAGCTATAAATCTACGGTTTTACGCACAGAAACTACAAATCTATGATTTTACGTCCAGAAGCTAACAGATGCTATGGTCTATGACTTTTTCGAGAAGGCCAATCCCAAGGGTTTATGCAGAAAATGCTCCTTTTTGGCTACGAAACATTCCAAGTACTTGGAATACACAGAGGTTAGCATCGAAGATGATTCTCCTTCTTGGGCCATGGGGAGTTCATTCGAAGTCCAGTCAGAATCTTTTACAAAAGTTCAAGTATAGCCTGTTCAACAGACATTTCTCACCCTTTTTCAAGGGATTTTTGGGAAACCATTCTTGAAGATGATGGTCTGAACAAGAATTCTTCGTATCAAAGAAGTGACAGTTCAAAAATTTTATGCGACTCCTCGTCCAAAATAGCATGACAGTTTGGATCTTCAAAACAACTTAATGCTAAGGAGCTTTCTATGCATCTTCCATTACGCGTAAAAGACGGATTATGATCAAATAATCGTTTATCAGAGTCAGCGTAAAATTATTCAGACTTCCTCACATCAAATATGGCAAATCAGCTTGGGTAAAAGAAGACAAGTCTATTAATCATGATTACATATAATGAAAATCCAGTTTACAAAGGGTTTTTCATCTTCATGATTACATATGATGGAAATCCTTTTTTCTACAAAGGGTTTCTTATTTTCATTTAAGATCACACCAAAAATCTGATGTGCCGGGTTCTCATATTGGTGTAAATCTTTTTTTCGTCTTCTACAGCAGTTAATCGGCTTTCGCAGCCGATTAACAAGAAAATGATTAATGGAGGGAGGATACAGAACTGGGCATGTATCAATTATGCAAGCCCACCCTCCATACGCCATGGCAGGCATGCCCTAGAAATTGTGTTAGGGGTTCAGACTCAACACAATACTGAAAGATAGGGCCAAACTGTCTGCCTTCGTCCAGCGCCATAATGGGAGAGTATACAGCTTGCAAGCTTTGTGGCCAAATGAGACCCTTCCTCTCTCCTAGACGAATCGCCATATAAAATTGCTGATCATCCCGAGCAAAGAAAGCTATGATATTCTTCCATGATCCATCGTTGCAGAGGATATTTGCTCGAAGATGCCTCTTTTTATGGCTTCTTATATGCTGGAAGAACATGATCTTCTTCTTCCTCAAGTCAGCACGACGAATCTCGGCAACCATCTCTCTTTGTGGTGAAGGAAGTGTGGGAAGACTCATTCGCCTTTATATAGGAAGAGGAGAACACACCAAATCCCAACAAATTTCTAAAAATTTGCCGAGAAATCAGCCTCGCAGAACGAGTCAAATTTGACCGTTTCATGCTTCATTCAAAGTATTTCAAATTACGAGAAATTTGAAAACTTTGAAGGGGGTCTTGTAGAAGCATAAAAAATACGCTGGGGGAGTTATACGCGTAAAATTCCCAAATATGCATGAAGTCCGCGTAAAACAGAGCTCCAGCATTGGGTGGCGTAAAACATGACTTCAGAGCCATTGGCGTACAACAGGGCTTCAACGCTGTTCAGCATAAAACAGAGCTCCAGAACAACCCGCGTAAAATAATCCTTCCATACTACTTTGGCGTAAAAAGGTTGCTACATCGCCACTTCGGTATAAAACCTGTCTGCTTTTAATGCAGCAGAAAGTTTTACGAGGAACTCTTCGTATTCCTCGAATGAACCTGTCAGTTGAAGCAGTGAACCTGACTCCTGACAAAGAGTACTGCACAGCGATCGAGAGGACGGCTGTAATGATGACTCTGTATAGAACTCCAGACTGTCGTCTAGTAACATAACCCTTTATATATAAGACGTTATTTACGCATTCAAGGAATACGCTGCCTACTCTACACAGGCAGACATGAGCTTTACGCTCAGGATGAGACGAAACCAACCGCCACGTCAAAAGTTGTTCTTCGTACAGAACTCGAGGCACGTCTCTGCAGTTAATGCGCGAGATGGGGGCAGATCTCTGCATTTAATGCACGAGATTTGGTTCTACATTTAATGACTGGGAGAGCTAAATTTAGGGCTAATATGCTCACGTCACTATCCCTGCATATTACGCCAACCAGGCTATTTTCAGCTATAGGAGCACGCCGTACGCTATCTCCTTGAAATACGCCAACCTGGCTATTTTTAACTATGGGAGTATGTCGTATGTTATCTCCTCGAAATATGCCAATTCAAGTTATATTTGCAAGGTACACAATAAGGCTATTTGGCCCTGAATACGCTCAAGACCTCAGTCAAAGAAGGATAATTGGCTAGTTTACGCTGGTTACCTATTACCTATTCAGCATCAAGTTTTACGCAGAACTCGGCTTCTACGCCAATAAGATAGCTACTTGGCTTTTACGCCAACAAGACAGATATTTGTCTTCTACGCCAACATGACAGCTATTTGGCTTCTACGCCAACAAGACAGCTATTTGGACGCCAACAAGATAACTATTTGGTTTTTACGCCAACGTGACAGTTATTTGGCTTTCATGCCAACCTTCTCTACGCGAGGGGCAGTTACCTACGTGGCTTGCATGTCGTGATCTTCGATGAGCGATTATACGCATTACCTTATAATGGGACACGCGTCACACGCAGATTCAGGAGATCATTCATACGTGGGTAGCAGTTATTATAACCGCCGCGTTAAAGGTACAGCTCTCTCCGTTGTTCGGTTTCTATACCGACTGGTCAGTTACTGTGACCAAACTCTATAAATAGAGACTTCCGGCCACAGGAGTAAAGGCGGAGAATAATAGAGGTCGAGAAAAGGTGGAGAGAATTCAGGAGTCACAGACAGAGGTCAAGGTCAAGAAAGCACCTATAGAGAGCTTTGGCAACGAGAGTTCAACTTTTCCTACAGTCTTTGAAGCTTCTTTTTCTTCTTCTACAGCACTTCTTCGTCATCATGTGGTCCAAGAAACAAAGTGATCGACATCAGATCAGACTCCTATAGCAATAATTCTCCAGAATTAAATTTTTGTACTTAACATCCTCGTATAGGATTAATTGTACTTCTTTTTCTTGTTTGTAAACAAAGAAAGGGTTTCGTATAAACCTAGTTTCAATTTCTTTTGTTTATTATCAAACACAACGATGACGCAGATAGTAATTCATATCCATTTTTAGATACTTATGCAAAAATGATAGTATGTATCATATAAATCATTACATACAGTGGTTTATCACCGAACTTCATAACTTAACCGTACTATAAAAATTATAACTGATATAATACATACTTTTATTTATCAAAGTCTAAAATAAGCAATATTCAAAACAACTGACCATTTATCAAAGTCTAAAATAAGCAATACTTTTATTTCATAACTGATATAATACATATTTTCATTTATCAAAGTCCAAGAGCCCTAGATATGGAATATAAATGTTAATGAGTGTTTTGAAATGATAAACATGGTTAACTAGTTAATAGTGATATTTCTAAGCCACTTCTAGATCCATACTAGTTTATACTAGTCAATACTAGGTTAATACCTTGCTACACTATGTCTTCCAGGTCGTACTAAGGTATTCTAGTTAATGCCTAGCTAATACTAGTTATTACTAAGTATACTAGTTAATATTAGCTATACTAAATACTACTAGTATAACTTAACTAATATCCTACCTTACCCCAACTCACATCTTAGCTCAT